>JBAMNC010001702.1:0-377500 GCA_037902135.1 Cetoscarus ocellatus | reverse complement strand
TTATAAATATCACTTTTTAAATTTGTTTAATTTATATTTCAAATTGCATTGTTTGATGTTTTACCATTTTAGTATTTGTTTGTATTTCTTATCATGAAATAATTTTTACACTGAAACAGTCATTTTGAATTTTCTTAATCTTTTAACACATTTTTTTGTGTATTTTTAGCTTCTTAGTTATTCCTGTCTGATTATTGGTATTATTGATTTTCCTTTTGTCTTGTTTTTAATCTATTTTTGTCAGTCATCTGGATTTTATTGTTTGTTCTCAAAATCCCTCTTGACATCCAACCTCGTACCATTACAGTGAAAACTCCTAGTAGAAAGATCTCTGCTGAGCTTTTATTTGCTGAGTTGTTGTAACAAAAATCCATGATTATAATGACTGTGTGTGTGTGTGTGTGTGTGTGTATATATATATATATACATACACACACACACACACACTATCTTTTGCTAATAATTTTTCTGCATGTAAATGAAGGTTTGTATGAAATGTGCTGTATAAATGACATTTAATTGATTGATTGGTGCTAAACAGGCTGGTCTGAGTATTTCAGAGATTTTCACACACAACCATCCCTAAGGTTTAGAGAGGATGGTCATAAAGAGAAAATGTCCAGTGAGCAGCAGTTCTCTGGGGGGAAAAGCACTGTTGGGGTCAGAGGGACTTAAGGTGAACAACGGGCAACAGTACCACAAATAAGCATTCAACCAAAGTAGGAACATTTCTGAACCTGCAACAGCTTGAAGCAGACGCGTAATCACAGCAGAGGACCACACTGGGTTTCACTCCTGTGAGCTAAGAACTGGAGACTCTGCACAGTCTTCCAAAACTGGACAACAGGAGACTGAAAATGTTTCCTGGACTGAGTTTTGATTTCTGCTGAGACCTTCAGATGTTGGGGTCAGATTTGGTGTAAACATGAAAGCCTGGATCCATCCTGCTCTTTATCAAAAATATGGAATATAAATGGCGCACAGCTGCGTGATTTGAGTCTAATTTTGTTTTTTATTAACATGGCAGGAGGACAGGAACGCTGTGGAGTCCCTGTGGTCGGACGCCGTTGTACCGTACGTCATCAGTGACGAACTCGGTGGGCTGCTGTCTCTCTTTCTCTTTTTTTTTTTTAACAGCAAAATTAAAGCATCTTTTTTATTCTCTCTGCAGTTTATCAAACGGCAAACATCCATGCTGCGTTCAAGATGATTTCAGATTTCACGTGTATTCGCTTCACTCCGCGGACCTACCATTACAACTACATCAAGATCAAGAGTGGCAACGGGTGAGCGGAGTCAGTTTCAGATTTCCTTCATCACTGAACATGCTCTTAGAAAGAAACAGCCTACACTACCGTTTCCAATAATGGCTCGAAAAGGCAGATGGTTACTTGTAATAAGATTTTGGAGTGGCTGATCAGATTTGGGGGCCCTGGTTGGCTCAGGCTACAACTGGATGGGCCCTCGTCAAGATGGTTTATCTCCACTTTCGACTCAAAACAGGAGCAAACTGCACAAAGCTGACAAACTTTATAGTAGCTTGATGTTTGAACATGACCAGTACATCATTCTTTGTAAAATAGTAATTAAAGCTGCTTCTAATTGCTGTAATCGATTTGTCTTTATTCATCAGTAAAGCACAAGCATTATATTCTAGTGTGGGCTACAGTCTAGTCATTTTTGGGCCACATAAAAGTGGAGTGAGGGCCACAGACAGACCCCAGGCCAAAGTTTGGACATCCCTACTTCAGGCCCTGTACCACCGAAGCTTCGTAAAATGTTTGTCCCAATCTGTCAGACATTTCACACATGATGAAATGACTGATTTATTCAGTTTTTAGTGATCAGTTTTACAATTTAGCTGCATTTACATCCTAAATTAGATTTTGTGTTGCTTCCTTCTGCATCTGTTTTAGTCTTGCGTCTGTGTTTCACTTATTTTTCTAATATTCTCAGATACTGTAGATCATAATCAACTGCCATAATTGGCTATGCGGTATAAGGTCACACAGCATAAGATCTGTTTTTGATTTGAATCTTGTGTAAAAGTGGCCTGAATCTGATTGGAAACGAGCAGATTTCTCTTGCTCACCCTGGTTAGAAATAAATAAATAAATAAACAGGTCCAGGAATACCAGATGTGGGGACTTTGGCCTGAGGTGCAACTTGCTTGGCAAAATTGGGGTATGGAGCCCCTGGAATTTTGATAGGCTACCCCATGTGCCAGTTCAGGATCATGCATTGTCATTGGCTACTTGCCATGTCAAAGGTGAGATTTACTTAAAAATCAAGGTGTGCTGTAAAACCAACGACTTATTTATTTTTTTGTTAACGTGGCAGTATTTTAGTTTGTAAGACGTTAAATTGTTACACTGGATCTAAGTCCTCATGTTCAAGTCATGGAAGAAATGGGTAAACCGGTTGTTCCTATTTTTAGCATTTTAAGATAGAATGGGGTGGGGCTGGGCAGTATGTTTTATTTCATTTATTTAAGTGATTCATTTTTAATTTTTTTTTATAATAATGGACTCTTCACTGATCTTCAGGATGCCATTTGCACCGGTACATAACTACCTCAGTTTCATCTGTATCGGTTAATCTGATGCACCTTAAACACATGCCAAGTTTGCACTCTCATGCACTCAGGGTTCAAAATTTTCTAATATTTTTATTTCTTCCGTCCTCCATTTATCTATTTTTGTATATTATTTTTGTATATATTATGTTAGAAGGACTGTTTATCTTGCTTGTTTATTTTCTATTTTTCCTTAATTTGATTTTAACATTTGAGTAATTTCATTCACTGGCTGCTCTATGTGCCTTTAATTGAATATAAGAGGGAAATTCTGTGTAGTTTTGTGAGTTTTTTTTTTAGTTTTGTGAATTTTTCTTAAAAAGTTGAGACAAAACTTGTTTTAAGTGATTTCTGTGTCATTCGCATTTTTTCTTTGAGAGGTGAAAAAAGATTTAACATAAGAAATCAAATTTTTGAGGTTAAATCATTAATTTTGTCTTCGGGCCATATCCCCCACCTCTAGAACAGCTGTTAGAATATTAGATATATTTTCTGGGTTGATATAAAAAGCCCAAATATGGATGTATGTAGAAAAAGCTTAACTACACCCTTAACTTAATTTAATGGGTCAGAAAGTAACTGAGAGCCACTGATTTAGGAGAAGAAGAAGAATGTCTTTGAGGTTGACGACCTGTTTGTGTCTATAGGTGTGCGTCCTTCGTTGGCTGTCGTGGAGGAGCTCAGTCGTTGTTTTACTCTCGAACGTGCAGTGTTGGAAATCTGTGCCATGAGCTCATTCATGCTCTGGGTTTACATCATGAACACACGCGCCAAGACCGGGATCACTACATCTCTGTGCAGTGGCAGCACATCATCCCAGGTGAACACTTATACTCACTCAAACCACAGACATGGGTATGCCTCAGAGATTGAACATTTAAGCTCATGGGAATGAAACTAACCTGATTGTTATATACTACTAATGTGATTTATTCAAAAACACCTATTTCCTTCCAACTTTAGGAGCTTAAATCTTAAAACAAATGTACTGAGGAAAGGAGAGTAATAAGAAAAATGCTTTAAAGCCAGGCTATGGTGTGACTGACGAGCATAATCAACTCTCACTTAAGATAAATGTGATGAGCTGTAGTCTTGACCAAGTGTTGGTTGTGTCCAAATTCAGGCAATGCATCATCTCAAGGGCACATTTAAGGATGACAGTGCATGAATGCATGTCTCATTAAAAAGCAAACAAAAAAAAAAACTCCTTAAAATGCTATTTTTCCTAGACTAGGGTTACATCTTTGACCGCTCAACAAATCCTAGTATTCATCACTTAAATTATGTATTTTTAAATGTAGAGATTCAGTGATGATGGGGTGAAGCATTATAGTAAATGTGTACATTCTGTTGTTAAAGCCAATTTTTGGTATACATATGGCCAATTTATCATCTGTAAATATGGGCGGAAATGTTCACATCTACAGATAATAAACATATTTTTGAGCTTTTAGCTACCAGTTCTGCTACTGTGCTGATAACAGTGTGTGCCCCTATAATAACTTTAAATTGTCTCTTAAATCTGTTTAAAGTTTGTGATGCAAGCTTGCAGGTGTCGTGGTGATTGTCATTAATGTGATGCTTTGTTACAAAAGCCTAAAGTCAGAACAGGTGGCGACACAAGCAGAAAATCCTCTTTTTTTATCAGATGGTCTCATTTCAGAGTGGTCTAAGGCTCTGAAAGCTACGTTCTCAAAGTATGCATCACATTTTGCTCTTGTACAACAGCAAAAACATCAATCATGGGGCTGACTATACATCACGAGGGCTCAACATCCTTTTCTGATGTGCATTCAAATGATTCTTAAATGTTTTTATATTTTAAGATTTAAGACTTCATGGAAAATTTTAAGCATTTCAAGAAATTGAGGCTCATTTTGATGGAATAAATCATGACAGACCAAGAAAGCACTCAAAGAGCACATACCTCTGCCAAGGTAGCTCACATATTACTGTTACTTCAATAAGCAATACTTCCATGATAAAGTTACCATAATAATATGAAAACACACACCTAGCACTCTGAATCATGTTGATATCATTATTAGTTAGACAGTTATTGAGCAAAATTTATCATTCACTAATTGCAGTGATCAGGATCACCACCAAAATCTAATCATTTTTAAGTTGGGCCATTACAAACATCTCCTGAAAATTTCAGCAAAATCTGTCCTGTAGTTTTTGCGTAATCTTGCTAACAAACAAACAAACATACACCGGCAAATACACTGCCTGGCCAAAAAAAAAGTTGCCACCACAAAAAAAGGTCACACACTCTAATATTTTGTTGGACTAACTTTAGCTTTTATTACAGCATGCATTCGTTGTGGCATTGTTTCAGTAAGCTTCTGCAATGTCACAAGATTTACTTCCATCCAGTGTTGCATTAATTTTTTCATCAAGAGCTTGTATTGATGATGGGAGAGTCTGACCACTGCGCAAAGCCTTCTCCAGCACATCCTAAAGATTCTCTATGAGGTTAAGGTCTGGACTCTGTGGTGGCCAATCCATGTGTGAAAATGTCTCATGCTCCCTCAACCTCTCTTTCACAATTTGAGCCCGATGAATCCTGGCATTGTCATCTTGGAATAGGGAAGAAAAAATCCATTGCTGGAATAACCTGGTCATTCAGTTCATTCAGGTAGTCAGCTGACCTCATTCTTTGAGCCATAATGTTGCTGAACCTAGACCTGACCAACTGCAACAGCCCCAGATCATAGCACTGCCCCCACAGGCTTGGACAGTAGGCACTAGGCATGATGGGTGCATCACTTCACCTGCCTCTCTTCTTACCCTGATGTGCCCATCACTCTGGAACAGGGTAAATCTGGACTCATCAGACCACATGACCTTCCTCCAGGACAGTTCTTAATCAAATTTTAGTAGTTTCTGCAATCTCCTTAGATGTTTTCTCTTCTTGATGCATGTCAATGATTTGACCCTTTTTGAACAGACTAACATCTTTTCCATGAACACAGGATGTGTCTTTCGACATGGCTGTTTAAGAAATGAGAAGCTACTCATTGCATCAGCTGGGGTTTAATAACTTGTTGCCAGCTGAAAGTCAATCGCCCATGCGGTAATTATCCAATAGGAGGCTCGTACCTATTTGCTTAGTTAAATCCAGGTGGCGACTTTTTTTTGGCCAGGCAGTGTACATAACCTCCTTGGTGGAGGTAATTATCTGGAGAAAGTTTCTGTGTTCAGTCTGTCTGCACAACTTCAAAAGGCTGAAATATGATCCTGATTTTTGATTCCAGCGAGGAAAAAGAACTTCAAGACGAAACATGGGAACACTCTGAATCTGCCGTATGACGTCAATTCCATAATGCACTACGGACCGTAAGTGATGCACCATCAGCTTCACTGATTTCTGAAATGAGACACATTTAAACATGCCTGTTTTTCTTTAGGTATTTTTTCAGTGCAGATGGAAATCCGACCGTGTTGCCCCATCAGCGAGGAGTCCAGATGGGCCAGAGAACTCATCTGAGTCATCTGGATATTCAGAGAATCAACAGACTTTATCACTGCGGTAATGGCATTTATGAAACTATCAGACTCATCAAGTTTCAACGTTATGTCTCTGTCCAAGAACCTGTTTTCTCTTTCAGATGAGAGGATGAGATGGCAGTGAGCAGGCTCATGTTGGTCAACCTCCATTTGTCCTGAAGTTTAATAAAATTTTAACATACGAGTCCTTGCTGTTTGTTTTTCCTTTTATGCCCATGTTAGAAATAATGTTTGACTTAAAGTTGTGCGGTAAAAATGTAAGAGGGAAACTGGATCAATCCAATCTTTGGTTTTCCTCTTCGAAGACCTTAATATTTGAGCTGACGATCTGCTTGTTGCCATGGCTGCTGATGCATCTCAGCTGGATTATGTTTCTCTTCAACTCTATAGGTGAAGCCAAGAGGACAAACAGTCAACTAAAGGACTGGCTGTACCTCCTGCTGTTCATTAACCTAACAGACAAAGACAGGCTGTTGGTTAATGTGAGTTCAGTTTTCAAAGGTCAGAACAAACCCTCATTTAAACTCTACATTGGAAATTTAAATCTCTGATGGGTTTTAAAGGGGTTATGAAACAGTTAAATGAATCCTGGCTATTTGTGACCATAGATTTTCTTTCCAGTAAGTAAAGGAAGCTTCCTTAGGCTTCATAAACCAAGAGGCTAGAACACATGGATGAAGATTCACATCAAACATTAAATTATTCCAATAATCAGAGGAGTATTAGACACTTAAAGTGCTAAAAAAAAGCAGTGAAAAATGCTGTTATTCCCTAAAATATTTCTTGTGAAGGACCCCTGTAAGGCCCTCAAAAAGCAGCTAGAAGAGCTGATAAAACACTTGCACACACACAAACCCACTGGCCATTTTATTAGGTACATCTCCCTAACACTGGCCTGGACCTTCTTTTGCCTTCATGTCTGCCATAATTGGGGCGTCGGTGGTGCAGCTGGATAGTGCGCTTGGTCAGTGATCGGGAGGTTGCAGGTTCAAGCCCAGCTCCGGGGCAACACATGGCGATGTGTCCTTGGGCAAGATACTTAACCCCAAGTTGCTCCCACTGCTGCGTCAGTGGCGTGTAAATGGGTATGAAAGGGCGTGAAAGTGTTAGCTGATACTGATGGATAACTAACATAGAAACTCTGAACCATCAGTGAGCGAATGTGAGAGCGAATGGGTGTGAATGGGTAAGTGTGACCTGCAGTGTAAAGCAGCTTTGAGTAGTCAAAAGACTAGAAAAGCGCTATATAAGCTCAAGTCCATTTACCATTTTACCATAATTCATCGTGGCACAAATTCAACAAGGTGTGGGAAACATTCCTGAGATTTAGGTCCATGTTGACATGGAAGCATGAAATAGTTGCTGCAGATTTGTCAGATTCACACCTCTAATGCAAATCTCCAGTTCCATCATATCTCAAAGGTGGGATCAGCTGGCGATTGTTTCAGGGTGCACCTCGCCTCTTGCTAAGTGTCAGATGGGATCTGCTCCAGCACCTAAGACCCCGAAAGAGATGCACGGTTAAGATGATGATTGCATTTGATTGAGAGAGACAGTCATTCTGGTGTGCAATAATCTGTCATTTTTTTAACATTATTTTCTACCTTTTTACAATCATTTCTCCATAACAAAGAAATAGAAATCATAACTTGAGGTTGTCTTTATACATAGAAGTTGATCTGATTACAGTTACCATCAAAGCATCCAATTTTCATTACTGGGTAGATCTCACCCTTAATATAACTTGCATGTTTTGTATTTATCTTGAACCATCAAAAACACTGTAGATTATAAATAACTTGAGTTTTTAAGTATTTAGTGCAAAATTTCTCATATGATTTTTTTTTTTGTCTTTTGATGTGATGAGGAAGGATCATTTTAAGTAAAGTTTAAGTCTGTTTGTCCATTTATCAGTCTGTCTGAAAGCTCTGAGACCTCCACTATATTCCCCCTGTATATGTAAACGAGTCTGTTTGGAGCCGGCACGCTGCAGATGAGTGTGATCCCTCTGGCCAAGTGTCAGGTTTGTTTGGGCTTCTCAGATTTACCACGTTAACACTTCAGCTCGCACACAAACACAAAGCGGTGAGACATGAACGGTGAAGCTGCATGTTTGTCGAGGTGAGATCCACGTTCGTGCCTCTGCCTCATTTGGACAGGACTTATAGCTGTACAGGAGGTGGGTGATGTTTCTGCAACTTCCTGCTTAAATCTCTGCCTGAGGGAGAATTAGGGTATTATATTTCAACACTGGCAACGATAAAAACTCACATTTTCAGGGAAAGTGCTGCTTGTTCCTGCTTTTATCCTCCCTTTCCTCTTTTACAATTTAGCTTACTTTATTTTTCGTGGTCAAGATGTTTTTCTTCATGTAATGTGATTTTGCTGTGAAGATTAATAAGTGCTTTATGTAAGAACAAAATCCTTGTAGACTCACACAAATGTATTACTGTTAAAAAAGGGCACCTAGACTGAAGAGGAGGAATTTAGTACACAGCTTGTTCAGGGATCTGACAAAATTATTCAGAGTTGTTTGACTACAATAAAAACTATTTGACCATTCTTTTAGCACTATTCCATTATCATTACAAACCCTGATATTAACTTTAGAGAGATCAACAAAATTAAATACATGGTAGTTCCTGCAAACAGCACACATATACTGTATATTTATACTTTTAGACCAGTTAGACCCATTTTAATGGCAGTTCAGCTAGATGCTGCTACATTAATCAACATCAGTCCTCTCCAGGTTATATGCATTATAGATATTAATTTTAATATTATATTGATCTCTCTATCTGTTGTTGTATTGATTATACATCCAAGATCCTATCTTTACAGCCATGTAGGCGCGAGGTCTCTCTTGAAAATGAGATGCCACATCTCAAAGGGTTTACCTTTAATAAATTTATGCTCAACAAATATGGTGCTATACAAATTAAGATTGATTGACTGAGTCTATATTTAGCAAAGACAAATGTAATGAGGACAGATTTATGATCTGGGCATCCATGGGTTTGTAGCTATCACAGTTTTTTTTTTTTTAGTCTCTTTGTCTCTGCCTGGATGGATCCATCTTTGGATGTATGTATGTGTATATACAAATATGTGTATTTATGTATTTGAATATGTGCATAATATGTGTTATCTATAAAATGAAGAGTATGTCTTCATTGCCTTGAGATAACACATGTTATGAACTGGTGCTATACAAATAAAATTGGTTGATTGACTTCAGAAAAAAATTAAATCCAGTTTTAATTTCTGCCAAAACGGAATTGACATCAGACATATTAATGGTGCTAGTTCTCAATGTGTGATAGAGTTGAGTGTCATCTGCAAAACATCCACAGTCTACTCCATAGCGATGCAGTATTTGTCCCATGGTTAGCATGTCAATAGTGAACAAAAGGGGCCCAATATGGACCCCTGAGGGACTCCACAAGACAGGAGAGCACAAAGAACATGCGCCTCCAATCAGTAGGGTTAAGGAAAGACTTTTGTTGAATTTGGTACAGACTTATTGGACTTGTGGAAGAAGCAACTAAACTTTGGAGGTCAAAGATCATGTCTGGAGCATTGCATACCTCATAGAGGCTCACAATAAAGGCAGTGGTTTGAGTTATTCTCCAGATCTTGCTATACTGATACTGTATTGTCCGTATGGGGTTTAAATAAGTGATCAGTTGTATTTTAAAATCATCCTTTTATAAACAAACTTAGGTAAATTAGTTAAATCCATAGTTACAGATGACTAAGACTTTTCAAGACAAAAATCAAGAAGACATTGGCAGCATTCAAAAGAGTCGAAATGTCAAGGAACTGAAAAAACTGCTCGCACACTGCACAGCCTCCAGGTTGCTGTTTGAACCTTGGCACCCTGCCGAATGCTTTTTTGTCAACTCCAATCTGACTCAGGGGCATCGGTCACTTAGTCTCGTATCTCACTACATCAATTGGAAGGTCAACGGTTCAAGCCCAGCTCCAGATGTCACATGTCAATGTGTCCTTGGGCAAGAGATTTTTTACCCCAAGTTGTTTCCACTGTAGCATGTAATTAGGTATTAAAGCACATGCATGTATTAGCTAATACTGATGAACAACGTACAGAGAAACTCAGAACTATCAGTGCGTGAATATGAGAGTTTGAGGGTCTGACCTGCAGCATGAAAGTGCTTTGACTGGTCAGAAAGACTAGAAAAGTGCTACACAAGCTAAAATCCATTAACAAGACAGAAATCAAGACAATGAAGCTCTGACATCAGCCCCTATTTGTTTTGTCTGTTGTATGAAGCGTGTCATGCTGCATGGCTGCGGCCCTGGTGTTCAGGCTTCATGATCGAGGCCCTGAGCTGGTGAGGGAGGTGCTGCTGGAGCGAGGGTGGGAGGAATACGATAAAGAGGAGGGAGAGGCAGGAGACTGGAACCTGTACTGGCGGGGCTCTGCTTTCCGAAACTCAGAGTATCACAACCTGTTGCCATGGCAACGACTCAACCATCATCCCAAGACTGCTGGCATCACACGCAAGGTGATTATCTGTCATGATAGCTGCATGTATAATCAGATGTTTACTTGTTTTTTATATTTTCCACTTCACTGTCTGTCAAGACTGTCATGAAAGATTCAAGACTTAAGAAGTGGACAGACAATATATTTTTGGGATGATGTTTGTCAATAAAGTAGTGAACCCTCCTCCCTATAAATCTGTTTTGCACTGATGTGTTAGGCTCGCTTGACACAATTTTATTCTAATTTTTTGGCCAAATTTGCTGTTTGCCACATTAAAGTAGCTAATAATCCCAAATGTGAGGGGTCAATGATTGTTACAAATCAGTTGAAACAGTCCTTACGTCGGCTGATTCCCATATTCTCAAAATTGGTTAGAATATAAAAATCATTTAGTGTGCTTCAAGCCTTGATCGATCCAAGTGAGGCCAGATGTCCTCAAAGTTTGATCTGTTTGTAGCACTGTTCCATAAACTACTTGCTATGTGCAGTATTTACTTACTAATTTCATTCAATCGCAAACCCATGTACAGTCAAGAGTAATGTGTGCGTTAATAAGTTAATATCCTTTCAGACCTCATGGTAACAGCACTAGAAAAATGGATTTTAGCCACAGTCGACCAAATGAAATTAAACTCAAAAACAAACCTATGAAAGCCTTTCCTTGCTGGTTGATATGATTTTATTCTAAGAGAGATATTTGTTGTTCTTTTGAAGGACTGCTTGGCACGTAACCTGAGGAGGATGAGAGCTACGTTTGGTTCACCTCTTTATGACTTCAGCCCCACCGCCTTCATCCTTCCCAACGAATACACACGCTTCCTGTCTGAATACGACAAACAGCGTCTGACCAGAGGACCGTCCGTGTACTGGATCTGTAAACCTGTCGATCTCTCCAGAGGCAGAGGGATCTTCATCTTTGAGGACATTAAAGACTTGGTCTACGACTGCCCTGTGATTGTACAGAGGTACATCAAGAACCCTCTGCTGATCTCCGGGTACAAGTTCGACCTGAGGATCTATGTCTGTGTGAAGAGCTTCCGTCCGCTGACTGTCTACATCCATCAGGAAGGCCTGGTGCGATTCGCCACAGAGAAGTACAACCTGACATGTCTGCAGAACTTCTACGCTCATCTCACCAACACCAGCATCAACAAGTTTGGTCCATTTTACAAAACTCAAAAGGAAAAGGTGGGACAAGGATGCAAATGGACTATGAGCAAGTTCAGGCATTTCCTTCACAGCCAGGACGTCAATGAGAATCTTTTGTGGCAGAGGATCAGCAGTATCGTGACCCTGACCCTCCTCACAATCGCCCCGTCTGTCCCTCCCTGTCCGAACTGCGTGGAGCTGTTTGGCTTCGACATCCTCGTTGATGTCGCGTTCAAACCCTGGCTGCTGGAGGTCAACTACAGCCCGGCACTGACTTTAGACTGCCAGGCTGATATCACGGTGAAGAAAAGATTAATCAGTGATCTGGTGGATTTGATGAACTATAAGCTGGTGGACGGCTTGAGGGAGAGGGCTTACCAGAAACAAGGGGTCAAGAAGACTTGCTACCATGCTAATCTCTCCTCAAATGATTCAATACACATTTTTCAAAAGTTTAAGGAAGCCGAAATGCAAATAAAAACTTCTCAGCAGATAAACCAAAGACAGTCCAGGCAGGGCTCCTTTGTAGGCTACAACCAAAGAAGACTTCCTCCTGTTGACTTAAACAAGATACGACCAACCAGGAGAGGGATGGTTTCCAAAAGCCCCAGCAACAAGTCCCTAAACCTGATATTCGGCCTACGTTCAAGGACGAATGTATCTAACAGACAGACGTGTCCAGCTCTTGCACCGAGGCTGCGAGACAACAGAAATGTTCATGAGTCTGAGGTTACAGACAGTGACGACACTGAAACAGAAGCTGAGGTCGAGCTCCCTGAGACAGACGTTTCCTCTTTGACACATGATATCCCACTCAGAGGGCATGGACTCAGGCGTGGACTCAGTGGCCCTGCTGTGCCTTGGAAGCTCCCGAATATTCACAGGTAAATACTGAGTGGGATATTTGAGGTTGAACATAACACTAAAGAGGTATGAGACCTCCTCTTAAGTCCAGCTGGCATGAGTAGTTGTCACAGTAGCTCAGTTTTTTGTGTAAATATAATTGCAGTATTGTTATAAAAACATTTAAAGCAGGGTACACACATAAAGATTATCAGGCTGTTTTTGTCCTTACTTTCCCTCTTCCCGACCAAGGATGGCAAACACCAGATTTTCTTGTGTCTTATAAGATTATCCTGTAGTCTGAAGTGTGTTAAAGGAACACTTCAACATTTTTGATGTTTTCATGTCTTGCCTCACTCCTGAGTCCATGACAAGCAGGTAGACACCACTCTTTCGACTGTGCGTCCAGTGATAAGAAAGAGACAGACAAAGATTGCCCTCCGCTAGTTAGCTTAGCTTCAGCTCTGGGAGTCAACCAGTAGTACTAGCCTGTCTCTGCCTACAGTCTTTAGATATCTCTTTAGCAACTTTAAACAGTCCTGTGTGCTTGTTATGACTCCTTTATGTTATGTTATCTTCATATTATCGTCTTCTACTCCTAAACAGAGGCTTTGTTTTGTTGACCCACTTCCGCGGTATAGTTTTATGAGAGATGTGACTTTGGGGAACGAGTTGAATCTTTTGATCAGCTATTTTAAATAAATGAGGAGAACTGATTCGCAGTTGTTTGTGAGCCATTCTTTTCTTAAATTTGCAGGAAATTTGCATTTAATTATGGATTGCAAACGAGTGGCTCAATCAGGACTGTGAATTGATTCTTCCTAATTTAAAAGAGCTGTTCAAAAGACTCAACTCGTTCGAGAACGTCACATCTTTTGCAAAAACCACTGTGGAAGTTAGTCAACAAAACAAAGGATGTGTTTAGGAGTAGAAGACGATAATATGAAGATAATAGTAACATAATGGAGTCACAACAAGCACACAGGACCATTCAGAGTTGCTGAGGAGTTTATTTAACGACTGTAGGCAGAGGCAGGATAGCACTACCGGTTGACTACCAGCGTTTGAGCTAAGCTAACTTGCGGTTGGCGATCTTTGTCTGTCTCTTTCTTGTTACTGCACACACAGTTGAAAGAATGGTGTCTACCTGCATGTCATGGACCCGGGACTGGGGTAATACACGAAAACAACAAAAATGTTGGAGTGTTCCTTTAAGAGGGAATTTGTCCTGATAATCAGCTCTGAAACGGGTTGGGGCCGACAATCGTATTAATGACCACAATCTTCGTGTGTGGGGAAAGGCGACGACTCCTGAGTCAGGACTCCATGAATTGTGATGTGGAACAGAATATAGCCAATCAAGAAGCGATCTGACTGAAATGTTGTGATTTATCTTTATTACAGCAGGAGCCACAGGCTGGGGAGGACCTCACCTGATGAAAACACAGCACAGGGCAGACCAAATGTTCCTCCAGTCAGAGTTGGAGACTTCATACGGACGTTTCCATTCAACAGGGCGACTCTGAAGGCCTCTCAGCATGAACTGGATGTTAAAGTTATCCTACAGGAGCTTCACAGGCTGACGGGCCGGTTAGCTAAACCAGAGAAAAAGAGATGGAGAGAAAAAGAAGACTTAAAGAAGGATGGAGACACTGAAGGAGACTTTGAGTCTCTGTTATGGGGGCCTAAAGATCCTCCACTGATCAGCCAATGCCTTTAAAATCACTGATGGTCCAGTTTGTTTTATGTCTCTCATTTTTAACAGTTTTAATTTTCACTGAGTTAAATAATCAAAAATGTTTCAAGGATTAAATTCGTTTCAAGACGCCTCTGAACTCAGAAGTTTAAATAAACAAACCAAGTTTATTAATTTCTACCCTTTTAAATGTATTATTGACGCATGCGAGTGACCCTTTAAGGGTAAAATCACGTTTGAGCGATGACAGGCCAGGCACAGAGAGTATCAACTTGCACAGCGTGAACATGTCATGAGGTCAGTCAGAGCTTTGATACCGGCTTTTGTTGGTCCTCATGAATTATTGTCATGGTGCTTAAAGACCACTCAACGCTCTGTTATATTCCCTCATAATCTGATACAAACACGATTCACAGAGCTGACACAAAGGTGAACTTTGGATCTTCAGACAATAGAAACAAGCACTAAGAGCTGTAAAGTGGAAAAAACTGAACTAATGATGGAAACATGATACAAGCTTTGAATAAATCAGAGGATGTACATCTTATTTAAATGCTTTCTGGTTTGTAAACTGATTTTTAGACGGTGAACAATGATTACAAAATTTCAGTATGTTTATATCTTAGTACTAAGCTGTTCTCACTCATCAGAGATGAACCTGAGGGCCAGTGGGGGGCAGCATGTCTTCACTTTACATTCAACCTGCATGCACTAAAGCAGGTTATATCAGCTGTTAGAGCTCAGACTATACTTACTACGGTTCAGTACAAGATAACAACTTTAAAAAGTGAATATAATCAAACACATACAGTTCTCTTTATTGCTAATAAAACAGAGAAGCTGACTAAAAGCAATCAGTGACTTTAAATGTGCGTTTCCACATACTTCAGAGTGATTAAAACAGTTCACACTGATAATATAGCAACTCTTTTTTTCTCAACTCCAAAACAACTATAAATCTCAAAACTCAAAACAGCCACTGTGGCACACTGGAGAGTGGATCTTACACAGGAGAAATGTTAATGTCCGAGCCGCAAGATACAGTTGGTTTATTAAGGACTACAAACAAATGGGCTTCCTGTCTTCCTGGTAATAAAAACATTCACCTTCCTCGGTGCCCGCCTATTCTGTCTTACCTGCCCCTCTATATCCATATAACCTGGTGCCAAACAACCAAACCCTTCAAAATAAAAGCCTAAATACATGCTCAAGTATTCTACATAATATAACTGGCAATAATAAACATAATTCTCTAATCATATTTAACAACTTAACAAAAACTAAATAAATAATCCAATTTAAATGAGCCAATATCCCTTGAAAAGCTCCAAGAAAAAATAAAAAGAAATCTCATGAATGTTGTTAACAGCGGGGAAACATCAGGCTGATTAGGAAACAATGATCAGAGACAGGCTGTCCAGTTAAGAGAGTTTTAAGACTCTGATTAGAAACACAACATGCCTTACAAGGAAGAAGAGAGGCTCAGGGTGAGAAAAAGGCTCTTTCATGGGGCCAAAAGTGAGAGAGAAAGAACCTGCTCAGGTCTTTGTTTCAGAAACCTGTTCTCAATAAAAGAAAAACCTCCCCCGTGAACTGTGTGACTTCAGCGAGAGATGCAGGAACATGCTGTGAATTTGGTGATAAATGAGCAAAAAGAAATTGTTAAAAGTGTTTTAGTGGCTAAAGTTCACTGATCTAACTGAAACTAGAGCACTCAAGTCTAAAATCTGAAGTACATTTATAAGCTAGTTTATTAGGTACATCTGTCTACCTTGTTAGACAAACATCTAATCAATCAATCACATGGCCAAAATTCAGTGCATTTAGTCATACAGACATAGTCAAGATGACCTGCTGAAGTTAAAAACAAGCACCAGAGTGGGGATGAAAAGGGATTTAAAGTGAAATACCAGACTGAGTATTTCAGAAAATGCATATCTACTGGGTTTTCACGCAGAGCCATCTTTAGGGTTTACAGATAATGGTCCAAAAAAAGAGAAAATATCCGGTGAGCGTCAGTTCTCAAAGCTAAACTTCCTGTATGCCAGATGGTCAGAGAAGAATAGTAAGGTTGGTTCGAGATGATCAAGGTTCAACTGAACTAAAATAATCCCCTTGTAAAATAACAAGCAGAAGATCATTTCAGAAGCAGGAGACCAAAACGTGTGCCACTCCTGTCAGCTAAGAAAAGGAAACTAAGGCTGCGGTTTGCACACATCTCACTAATATTGGACAGTTGAAGACTGGAAAAATGAAGCCCCATCTGATGAGGCAACATTTTGCAGCAACATTCAAATGGTGGGATCAGAATTCAGCATAAAGAAGATCCAGTGTTAATTTCAACAGCACTTTTTTTAATTTAGTTTTGGTTATAGTCTTCTGCCTAAAATATCTTCTAGTTTAGTCATAATTTAGAAATCTAAATTGTTTTAATGTCAGTGTAGCTTTAGTTGATGAAATTCCACAACAAAATCTGTAAATTTAGTCGCCTAAATATATGAAGTGTAAAGTGTATGGCACTTTTCTGTCTCCTTGAATTTCTGAAGTCATGTTTTACACTTGGATAAAATGAAACATCTAAATAACCCTTTATTGAATGCTAGTACAGATTGAATGTATAAATTAACATAAACAAATTGATTTTTTGTGTGAAATGCAGTCACCTTAATTTAGGCTGCCTGGCAGAGCATCTCAGTTCCAATACCAGAACTGACAACAAACAGTGAACCTGCTCTACATGAATATATCAATTCATAAAGAGAGGAGCTCTGATTGGATCACTCCACAACTTATCCCACCACCACCAAGCTAAGGCAGTTATGATTGGCTGTCCCTCTTAACTCATCCAACCTTTCCACATAAGCAAAGTAGCTGTGATTGGATATATTTCTAACTTGTCCCTACTTTCTACATGAGCTAATTAGGTCTGATTGGATTAAGTCTCCGTCAAACATTTTTGTCTTGTTTTTTATTTGTTGATGAAAATTTCTCTAGTTTTAGTTTTTGTCCATGTGCACTTGTTTTTATTAGATACTGTCTAGTTTTCGTCAGGGGAAAAAAAGGTTGTTGACAAAAACTATGACGAAACTAATTACTCCACAAAATTAACACTGAGAAGATAAAGACTTGGATTATTTTGTTGACCAATTTCCGCAGTGGTTTGTGTTAGGGATGTGACATTTGCGGACGAGTCAAGTCATTTGAACAGCTCTTTTAAGTGAACGATAAGAACAGATTTGCACTTGTGAGTGAGCTCGTTGGTTTCCGAGCCACTCCTAAATTTGCAGGCAATTTGCATTTAAGAATGGCTCAAAAAACGAATGGCTCACTCACAACTACAACTCGGTTCTTATCGTTCACTCAAAAGGACCGTTTAGAGTTGCTGAAAAGTTTATCTGATGACTGTAGGTAGAGGCAGGCTAACACTTCCCATTGATTCCCAGCGTTTGAGCTAAGCTAATTAGCGGTGTGCAAGCTTTGCCCATCTCTTCCTTGTTATTGCACACGCAGTTGAAGGAATGGTGTCATGGACTCGGGAGTGGGGCAAGACATGAAAACAACAAAAATGTTGGTGTATCCCTCTAACACAAAGCAGGAATCAGTGTTTGAGGTAACTTTGTGCTGCTGTTGTATTTTATCTCTGCCCTTCCTGATGTGCAGTATCTGTGTGTGTGCATTACCCCATCAAGCCACCGGGCGGCGCTGTGTCCCAGCTGTGACATTCTCCTTCAGCTCAGGGTTTTCCTTGATCCACGAGTCCATGAGACCACAGCTGTGTGACTCATACGTTGACTTGAAGACGTAGGAGTAAGTTTGTAAACGTCTGCACAGACTTACTGCATGATGAGTCTAATGGCTCTTGTCACACCTGACATCATGACTCTTCCTCAGAAAGAGGAAAAATCACCACCCCTATTTATCAGAACAAAAAACACTAAATGAGCGGAGTGAGTCACAAACCTGCCGTACAGAAACACAGGATTTCCAGAACTTCAAAATTAACTTCAAAACAAAACTGATTTCATTTAAAAAGCATCACGCTGTTTTTTTCCTTTCCATAATAATAATAATTTAACCTACTTGCTGCTTTTTTTTGTAAATCCCTCGGCTAGAATGTGTTTCAAAGGTTATATATTGGTAATAACAAAAATCACTTTTATGTTTCTTTAATCGTTAATCCACCAGCACGTAGAAGCTTTTTAACTGAATGATATTTTAATGCAAAAATGTAATAATATCTGCTATTCATAAATTTTAAAATTCACTTTTCTACAAATAAACAGAAAAAATGTTAAAGCACAACATTATCACTTGATAAAGATATCAAGTTAAAGTTATCAACTTGCATTTGTAAACAGAAAAAAATGTTTGAGTTGTTAAACATTATGGTTAATTATTTTCTAACCTCTCAGTGAAGCCCAATGAGTGCCTCAGATTTGGGTATAATAAGATGTTTCAGTCTGAAACTCCTCATTAACTTTCAAAATGACCAATAAAAAGAACATTTTCAGTTTTCCACAGGTTTGTCAAAGTATTTGTATTTTCTTGTTTTTATGACAGCACTTTATCCATCATGGATCCCTGATCCCCTGTGGGGGTCGTGGGCACTGTCCCGGCTGATGGTGGGAAAGAGGTAGGTGCACCCTGGATCAGTCACCAGCCAATCACAGGGCCACATAGAGAGACAGACAACATTCACACACTCCACAACACCTAAGGGAAATTTGGAGGCACCAATTAACCTAATGAGCATGTTTTTGGTCATACAAACTCCACACAGACAGTCCCTGACTGACACGTGGTCATTTCTGTGAGCACAAACACTACTTGCTGCACCACCATGCTGCCCTACATTAAAAACGTATTATTAGGGATGCACTATATTATCGGTTTGATGTCGGTATCAGCTCATATCAACCTAAAAGTTAAGTATCGGTATCGGCTGATACTGAAATTTTCAGAATCAGAATCAGCTTTATTGGCCACGTATGTTAGACATACAAGGAATTTGGCACCGGTTCACTTCACTCTCCAAGTACAGAATAGATACACACAGTGTATATCCTATATCATAAACAAGACATAGACATAAACAAGACATTTTTGCAGATATTTACAGCCGATATATCAGCCACACATATTGTATATAAATTGGCTGGAATATCGACAAATTACACAAATGTACAATATTGATGCACCTTCTCATCACTGCATAGGGACATTTAAAAATCCAGGGTTTCATTTTTGCGAGCTTTAAATGCTGTTTTTCTTGTTTTACATCTGTTCCTTAAAAAGAATGAGTCAATTTATGTTAAGTATAGAGCTTGAGCTCTTGACCAGAAATATTGGTATCAACGATAATGAATTAAAAAATATCTGCATTTTGGATATGGGCAGAAATCCAATATCGTGCATCCCTTCTTATTATCATATTAACTTTTAACTAACAGGTTTGTGTCCAATATACAACATATGGTTTTTAAGAAAGAGACTGATGCTGTAATCCAAAACATTTTTCAGTGCCTTTCTCCTTCAGGCTGCATTCAGGTCTTCCCTGATCAGAGCAGTGCAGCAGGTCTTCTTCAGACAGTGGTCTCAGAGCCTCTGTGGTTCTTTTCTTAACTTCTGACGCAGACTCCAAACCTGATCTCAGGAAAAGGGGCAAACTCACATGGTGCTTGATCAGGCTCTGCGATTTGATTTTGGGACAGAAGCTGCTTTACAGAGAGCGCAGTGTGAGCTGGAGCGTCGTCTTGATGAAGAATGAAACCATTTCTCCACAGCTGTGGTCTCGTTCTTCAGACTTTTCTCTCAGTTTTTCTAGAACTTGTTTGTAGTAGTGTTGATTCAGCTGCTGATCCTTCTGGAGCCCACTCCTCCAAAATGACCCCCTTAGCATCAGAGAAAACACCAACATGGTCTTGAGTTTGGACTTTCTTTGTTGAGCTTTTTTCATCCTTTTGGTGACAATGGTGTTTTACTGACTGTTGTTTTGTCTCAGGATTTTAAAGTCATACATTATAAAGAGTGGAGGTGAAAGAATGAACTCTTGGAGTAAAACTGTAGATTAGGGGTGGGCAACTGGTGGCCCAGTGACCCTTCACCTCACTCAATGCCCACCAATCATTTCCAAAAAAAAAAAAAAAAGCACCCAAATTGGAAATTTACTCGAGGAAAAAACACCTGCTTATTATGATTCATGAGTCACCAGTAAAACATAATGCACAAATTATGAGAAGTGATCAAATATTTCTGCTAACTCTAGATTGCTGGTCAAGCTTTGTTTTTTACAAGTCATTAAAGAACTTACTTTGCTATGATTGCATTTCTAAATATCTTTTATGAATCATTAAAATATAATCTATAGTATTAGTAAAACTATTTTTGGAAACAATGGTAAAGGTCATATATTTGTGCTTAAAAACTGGTCAACCTTTCTTTTTTATTGCATTAGAGAGAAGCTGAAACTGGCTTTAGTTATATGTCATGCTCATTAAATCAAGAATTTTCCCTGTCTTGAGTTATAATTAATAACGTTGGCATAATCCTTTTTTGAGGATTGTTATTTTCTTTTTGTTTATTTATAATTTTTTTCTCATTGAAAGTGTCTGACAATATGTAACAGTGCAGCCCACAGGCACTGAAAAAGAAATGATGTGGCTCTCGTGGTAATCAAGGTTGACCACCTCTGCTGTAGATGAACAAGATGAGTAAGAAATGCAGCCTCTCACCTCCACGCAAAAACAAACAAAAATAACAAATGTACCTCAGCAGATTAAAGTTTGGGTTAAAATATCCCATCAGCCTCAAGTGGTCAATGTAAAACCCTAAAAACTTCTGAATCTTTGTCGACACAAATGGTCTTTTTGGCACGACTGCACATCTTTTTTATTCCCCATAATAATTGTATTTGTTCTTTTATATTGTGGTTAGACTGCAGTCACTTCCATTGTTTGCATGTACTGAATAATAAACTTTGGTTAAGTCTAAAATAACAGAGAAGCTAATGGGTAACTTCTGTGCAAACATTTGTTAATGTGGCTGTGTGTGTGTGCAAACATGTTTATAAGTCTTAACATGCTCTCTCAAATGTGTTGAGATGATTCATGAAGACTTAAGGTTTATGACCAGATCAGTTTAAACTTGAAAATATGCTAAAGCTGGTTCACAGGGATACAAAACCTTCCAGACTAACATGTTTTTAGTTCCTTATCACTCTTATTTATATAGCATTCTGAAGTGTACGTAACTTGCAGGAAATGCACTTTTGGAAACTATTTACCAGCATAAACAAGCTGCAAATCAAGTCTTTTTTCTAGATTTTAAACCTTTAAATATGTTTGTGACTCTCAAAGGTTCCTGTCAAACACCCGCCTCCATCTCTTTTCACGTTGTCTATACAAAAACACTGTTTGCACAGCACACTGCTGGTATGTTAAGTTCCTACAGCTATCAATTAAAAGCAGTGTTTTCACCACACCCCCTGTCACCGAGTTTCAAAGCGGCAGAGATAATCATTTCCAGCGTGACGAACAGCAGATGAACTGGAGGAGAAATGCAGGCAGAGACTCGTCCACGTCTACTACAGAGAAGAATCCACAGAGTTATTAAGACTGAGGTTTGTGTAGCTCACATTCACAAGAGGGTGAATCATCAAATCAGGTTTAGAGGATTAAATGCTTATATTTAGCTTAAACTTAGACACCTTCTCAGTGATCAGGTCATGTACAGATAACTTGGATAATAGTGACTGATCCCCATTTGCAGCCTTTTGCTCACTTTAAATCATAAACAGCAAAAATCAAACTTAGGGTTAACTCCAGACTTAAAATACTTGCATTAAAGTCTCGAGTGAGGACTGAAAGTGCTTCAAGGTGATCTGATTCTCTGAAGTTTGTCAACTCATGAATGTCAAAGACAATTCAAGCTGGTGAGACCAGTTCTGCAACATAGATGCTGCAGGAAGAGAAGGCTTTTATTGGCTTGTGGGAATACCTCAAAGAAAGTCCCGTGAGAGTTGATAGTAAAAAAAAAAAAAGATCTGCACATGACTGGTACAGATACCTGTCGCAGAGTGAGCTCACGAGGAAGCAGCTCACCTCCAGCGTGTCTCACAGGAGCAGTCCCATGTGTGACAACAGCTCGACGGGAGAGGAGGTGTTGAGAAACAGGAATGAAGTCATGAGAAAAACGGGGGAAGTTTGTTGAGCAACACGGCAGAACGATGAAGAGCCAAATCAATGATCAAGTAACCAAAAGTTGTGATATGATTGTTTTGTGTGAGCAATAGGGCTGATATTTCCCAATAATCTGTGAAAATATTGCAACTGTTTTAACCGTTGACAGGTTGTCTTAGTGCCAGAACATTTCGACATAAACTGTCAAAAAATGCTGTTCATGTGCACATGACCCCATGTGGAGAACAGGGCCGCATATGCCCGGAATTTTCAAAGTTGGAAACCTTCAATGGGAATTAACATGAATTTATGGGAATAAAGGGGAATAAACCTTGAATTGACAAAACTGAAGGTTGGCCCTGAACAGAGACTTTAAATATAGCTGGAAAAATCTCTTTTAGCAAAGTCTTGAAAACAACCAGATCAGCTATAATTGAGAATATCTCTGCTATTCCTCAATCACATGCACACAGCACACTGCTGACTGCAGGGGTATTGAGGCCACGCCCCCTACATGCACTGTGCACTCCTCCATCACGTGCACGGATGACTCTAGACCCCTGGACTACTGAGGCCTCACATCTGAGCCCGTGGACATAAAGTGAAGTTGAAATTGATTGTTCAACAAAACTATGAAAACCTGATTCTACTTACAAATAAATCAGTTGAAATGTGATGTTTCTAATTGTTTTTTTTTTTTTTTTGCATGGACGTCTGCCTACGACAAAACCAAGTTTTTATATTTATATTTGGATATGGAGCGGCACGGTGGCGCAGCAAGTACTGCACGTGCCTCACAGCAAGACGGTCGCCGGTTGGATCCCCGGGTCGGATCCCCGGGTCGCACAGGGCCTGTCTGTGTGGAGTTTGCATGTTCTCCCTGTGCCTGTGGATTCTCTCCGGGCACTCCAGCTTCCTCCCACAGACCAGAAACATGCTCATTCAGGTTAATTGGTGACTCTAAATTGCCCTTAGGTATGAGTGTGAGTGTCAATGGTTGTCTGTCTCTCTATGTGGCCTTGTGATTGGCTGGCAACCAGTTCAGGGTGTACCCTGCCTCATCCAATGTCAGCTGGGAAAGGCTCCAGCCCCCCCACTCCCACGACCCCAAAAGGGATAAGTGGTATAGATAATGGATGGATGTTTGGATATGATATAGTTTGTTTACATTAACCCCAATTTCAAGTTAATTTCCATAAATTCCCATGGCAAGTTTCCAACTTGGAAATTTCCAAAATTCCCCAGCTTAACCTCTCATGGAAAGTTTCTTTAAGGTTTCCAGAAGTTTACTGGAAATTTTCTGCCCCCATATGCAACTCTAGCGATGAGTTAGGGATGGGAATCGAAATTCAACTCCAGCTGAGAATCAGTAACAACTTCCTCAGAGTAGATATCATTAGTTTTTTTGGTTACCAACTCCCTTATCAATTCCTTCCACTTTGTCCAGCATGCCTCGTAAATCAAGGACGTCACAATCATATCAGAGGCAGTCAGCAAAGAGGATAACAGTCATGGCAGGCAGGTGGCACAGGTGGTCAAATCTGTTACTTATGTTCAACAAAAGGATGCTTACTGAGCAACTGTCACTGGTAGTAGTATTGAATATCAGGAGTGTTGTGTCTTTGGCATTGTTGTCACTGATAACCTGTGCAGTTTTCTACTTATCCCACAAAAAAATCAGGAAGGATTGATGAAGGGATCGTTAAAAAATTAGTTCAGTAAGCAGAATCATTGATGGCATTTAAATCTATAAAATTGTATTGATTCCCATCCCTAGTGCTGAGATTAAAAACCTGATTTAAATGGTGTGAAAGCCTGCTGAACAAGTAGTGGATCACAGCTGATCCTCAGTCTGTGTTGTCTCATGCAGGAAGAATCAGACAAAGCCAGCATGACGTCAGCTGTTTGATTATCAAACAGAGCGGTGGTACCATTTAGATGCCAATCTGTTGACACCGTCATACTGTCGACACCGTCTCAACCAAAAAGAGGGGCCATGTTGAAGGTGAGCTTAAAGCACGGTCAATCATATCTCCCTCTCTTAATCTCTGATACTATATTTATAAAATCCTAATGAGCAAGATGAAGAAAAAATCAACCCTCTTACTGTTAGAGAACTTAAAAAAACATGAACTACTCAAACCTGAGTTGTTTCTTTAACCAGACTGTAAATATGTTTATCTTGGCTATAAAAACTGGCTCTTCCATGACTGGGATAATGTGACTGTGGGGTTTTCTGCAACTTGCCTCGAGTGGACTGCCACACTGACTTCACTTTTAAACACCGGAGGCTGCCGCTAGGTTTGGATCAACCCCAGAGTTTGAGCATATGATCTGCATTTAAAGTGTCTGGAAACAGGGAACCCAAAATCACTTCCATTTAAGACGTCATCAGGACACATGTCATCAACTTTAACAGCTATGCTGATGGCACACAGCTTTCCATGGCCGTGTCTCCTGATGACAAAGGGCCCACTGATGCCTGTTTTAAATGTATTTAGATGTAAAGCCTTGGATGGCAGACAACTTTCTACAGCTCAACCAGGACAAAACTCAGGTTTTAATTACTGATGCTGGACCTCAGAGAGAGAAACTGAACACAAAACTCCAATTACTGTCTTTTAATCTCTGTCAGCAAGTGAAGAATCTAGGTGTCATCCTAGTTTTGAGCCTCATACAAGAGAAATCATGAAAAAAATAACTTTATCATTTAAAGAACATTTCTAAAGTGCAACACTTTCTCTGTCGAGCCAAAGCAGAGACTCTAGTTCATGCTTTTATTGATTACTGTTTTCTTTCTCGATTATAACACGCCTTTGTTAACACGCACCCCATTCTTTCATGCCTCTTTCCAGTAAAAACGCTGTATTCAAATAAAACACGCACCCACATTTTGCCCAAACCTTACTCTCTCAGACAACTCAAAATTCACCTTTATTCAAAGTTTTAATAAGTGAAATTTCAGTAGTTTCACAACAAATACCGTACAAGATTTTCTCTCTCAAACGGATGCGGAAGCACCTTTTGCTTCACGCATGCTCAATTACTCGATTTCTGCCTAAGCACTCTCAGTCGTAGTGTACCGATCAATCAGAGAGCAGCTATCAACATGCTGATGTCTTTGACCAATCACAGCGCAGCTATTTTGGTCCCCTTGCTCACAAGATGGCAGCGCCCTGTGTTTGCCAGTGAGTGGTACCGTAACGCTTGAGAATTACATGATCATTACACAAAGATAAACTAATTAAGACCCAAAATATTGAATTGGAACAGTTTAATAGTCAGTTTAATAAGAATTACAAAAGTTTGGCAGTAATGTTTCGCAGAGAAAGAGAATATTTCTGCTTCTTGTATCAGATGTGTTGTAATCGCGATGTTGGTGAGACGAAATATGATAAGTATTTTGCTTGTGCTTATGTATGATACGCACCCGAAAATTAGACTATATTTAAGAGCAAAAAAATGTGTGTTATAAACAAGAAATAATGGTATTGTAATGCTCTTCCTTTTGACCTTCCAAACAAGAATATACCACAGCCTCAGCTCCTTCAAAACACAGCTGCAAGAATGCTGACAAAGACCAGAAAAAGAGCCCACCTCACACTGATTTAAAGTCTCTGCATGGCTACCAGTATCTTTTAGATTTAATTTTGGTTTATAAATCTCTTAATGATCTTAAGCCAGCTTAGCTCTGATCTGCTTTTATCATATGAACCTGTGAGAGCCCTCAGGTCTCCAGGTAGAGTTTTTTTAGTAGTGATGTTTTGCTGTTTCTGGAAAAAATGTCCACTTGTTGAGACAAAGGCCAAAGACCAAGAGACAGCTAAGCTATCGTGCCTGTTTCCTCCACTGTTTTGACATCACAGCATTTTCAAGCAGCTGCGATATGATGACCCTGCTCACGTTCAAGAGATACCATCCAAGTACAGGACATACTGTGATGAAAAATAAAGTGTCTTCACCAAAAACAAGATAGAGTCGAGATGAGTGGTGTAAGTATTACAAATGGAAAAGCCCCATTGATAGACTCGGAGCATATCTTGGACAGTGCTGGGGGAAGGGGCAGCTCTGTGTTAAAAAAACACACACACAAAAAAGACAGGAACCATTTAAGCAAATGATGAACGAAAGATTATGAAGGGTATTTTTGGTATTTGTAGTTAAGGGGATACGTCTTTTTTTTTCCTTTTGTGCCTGTCCTCACTTCTGAGTCCATGACAAGCAGATAGACACCATTCTTTCAACTGTGTGTGCAGTAAAAAGAAAGAGACTGGCAGAGCTTGCCCACTGTTAATTAGCGCAAACAATGGGGGTCAATGGGTACTGTTAGCCTGCCTCTGCCTGCAGTCATGAGATAAACTCTTCAGCAACTCTAATTGGTCCTGTGTGCTTGTTGTGACTCATTTTTTTTAACCACGTTATGTTATGTTATCTTCTACTATCATCATATTATCGTCTTCTACTCCTAAACAGAGACTTTGTTTTGTTATCCTACTTACAAGTACGAGCTAGAGATGTGATGTTTGTGAACCAGTCGAGTCTTTTGAACGGCTCTTTTAAGTGAACGATGAAAACAAATTTGCAGTTGTGAGTTAGCCATTTGCTTGTCAGCCATTCATAAATTTGCAGGCAAGTTGCATTTGAGAATGGCTCGCAAAAGAATGGTTCACTCACATCTCTGGCGCAAACCACCATGGAAGTAGGTCAACATTTCCCATTGACTCCCAGTGTTTGAGCTATGCTAATTAGCGGTTGGTGATCTTTGTCTGTCTCTTTCTTGTTACTGCATGCACAGTTGAAAGAATGGTGTCTATCTGCTTGTCATGGACTCAGGAGTGAGGCAAGACATGAAAAGAAAAAAAAGTTGGCATATCCCTTTAAACTAAAAGTATCAAAACTAATAATAATTTGATGATAGAACCATTAAAAGCATTTTGAGACAACTTCTGGGTACCACTGACATCTGTACAAGCCCATCAGTTCCTGGGTTTTGTTTTAGTCGAATACAGCCTTCTTGAAAGCTCTGTCAGTAACAGAGACTTCAACATTTTTTAAGTGGAAAGCCTCCAGGCACTTCA
Organism: Cetoscarus ocellatus; assembly: GCA_037902135.1. Classification (NCBI taxonomy): domain Eukaryota; kingdom Metazoa; phylum Chordata; class Actinopteri; order Labriformes; family Labridae; genus Cetoscarus; species Cetoscarus ocellatus. Next base: position 349,956 of record JBAMNC010001702.1, on the reverse strand, counting down.
GAACTGAACTCCCCACTCCTGTACTGCTGACATTTCATCTTGTGAAACTCAACACTGACGAGTGTTTATTGGAGCGTGATCAAAGCTTCAGTGTTGTCAATATGATGGGTAGATTTGTGCTTTATTTTGTGTTTTGTAAATGGGGCAAATTATAAAGCAGGCGTAAAACCTGAACTGACTTCACGCTTCACTGATAAAAAGTCACCAACCGACTTCCTGGCAGATTCTGTTTGTACATAGGTGTATCAGATAATTGATTCAATGATAAAGAAGATGAAAATGTACAGAAATATCACTTTGCATGCCACAAAAATACCACAAAACCAGTCAAAGTCTCATAATGTGCTGGTCTTATTTTATCTAGAGTGTCAGGTTTACATTCTAGCGAACTGATCTTACTTCTTGGAGCCTGTGAACATGGACAGAAAAGTATTAAAAATGTGCAAAATAGTTCCACAACAAACATCCCTGGTTTGCCAAAGAACTCTGTCTTGGTCCTTAAGGCAGTGGTTTCCAAACTTTTCAGCCTGTGACCCCCAACATAACAATAACAGGGACTCAGGAGCCCCATTGTGTACACCTATGAAGAGCAGCAGGCCTCTGTATTGTTGGTGCCATGTGCATACCATAGACTGTAAAAGGGTTGGATGAAGCCACGTCATAGTTGGAACACTGTTGACGCTGCCATACTGCACCCGCTATCTCAACCAAATTTTAGCTCAACCTCCTCACAGACAGAGAGGAAGGACCAACGGCTACTCTGCATTTCCTTAACCGTAAATCCTCAATGACAGAAAAACAGGTGCGATATTAAAAAAATCATCCCCCTCACATTAAGAGCACATAGATGTGTTATGTATTTAGACTGAAGCTGTTTTTTGAACCAGGCAGTAAAGATGTGTATTAAGGTCGTAACAACATAATTTTCCATGCATACAACCATTATGCTGTCAGGCTACTACAGCCAGCCCCAAGAGGACACTCTGGGTACTACAGCTTTTGGCACTTCCCAAGGCCGTCCATTTTCAGCTCTGGAGGTTGCCGCCTGGTGCGTACTTATATATTACCTTCAAAGCAGCCTAAATCTCACCAAATGACTATGTACTTAGTTCATATTAAACTAATTTAATGTCCGTATTCTTAAAATGATTGGTAAAATATGCAAATTAAATCATTTTAAAACTTTTGAAGCTTTTTGGAAAGCATCTTGCGACCCCCTCTCGGTGTCTCATGACCCCAAACCCCTCATTGAGATACACTGCCTTAAAGGTATCTGTAGTATTAAAAAAAAAGACAGTAGTTTTAGAAATTTGTTGCAATTGCTGCCTGCCTGAAAACAGTGTTAGTGTGATGTTTTTCTGTTTCTTTATGTCTTAAACTATCAGATAATTGCTGATATTGACCGGTGGAGGATCTTAGAAGTGGTGGATTTTTTATCTCTAATTAAATATAAGAAGACTACATTTCTTCTGGTGGAAACTGTATGTTATATGTTGGGGCTTGCTAGCAGCTGACACTGCTAAAACACTGGTGTTTCATAAAAAAGTGATAGTTCTATACTGAAATACAAGAATGTCTTGATGCCTTTTTAGAGCCTTTTGTGTTTACCAACCTTCCTAAGTACAATAATCTGCTGAAAACTTTAAAAAGCAAATATTTCAGAACACAGGTGCATGAGAAAGGAATTAATCCAACAAAAAGTTGCAGATAATTTAATTAGTGGCTTTAACTGTGATGACCCTAAATGGAGCAATCAAGTAGAACAAAGGCCTTGAGTTTTGTCACATTTCTCCAACTTTAAACAGGAGACAGGGGAGTAATTGTTTAACATTTACATGCCTCTGCTGGCTCAGATTACAAGGAACAACAAAAGAACGTATCATTCCAATACAGATGACACACAGCTTTATATCTCAATTTCACCAAGTGACCACGGTAACCAATTTATTGCTTTCCCATCATTCCAACTTGAAACTGCCCTCGACATAGATATGCTCTGAAGGCCAGTCTGTTTCCTGCTGATGGGAGGATTATTTCCAGAGCAGCATTTCTCTGTACTTCAGTTTCCTCTTCAGCTTTTTATGCTGGCACACAGTACAGTACAATGTGAATATTCTTTGGCCAGTTATACCTTTAGTTTCTTGTTCTTGTGGCATCCAGTGTGGCCTCCTGCTGATTGAGTGTCTTCTGTCTTGGGTATAGCAAGTGTTTTTTGGAGTTTCTGTTGCCTTTCTATCATCTCAAACTTCTCTGGCCATTTTTCTAGGACTTCTGGCTTCAACAAGGCCTTTTCAACCAAAGAACTGCTGCTCACTGAATACTTTCTCTGACATTTTCTCTACACCATAGAGATGGTTGTGCCTAAGAATCGCAGATCAGCTGAAATACTCAGACCATCCCATCTGGCATCAACAACTACACCATGTACAAGGTCCCTTTAATCACCTCTCTGTCTCTTTCTGATGCTCAATTTGAACTTTAACAGGTCTTCTAGACCATGTCTATACGCCCAAGTGCACTGAGTTGCATCCAAGTGACTGACTGGTTAGCTATTTGACAAGTAGTTGAACAATTGTACCTAATAAAGAGGCTGGTGACTGTATGAAAGGGGGCATGGTCGGAGAGTTATTTGCTGCAGTTGGGGTGTGTCTGTTTGAGTACTTCAACAAAAAACTAAAGTTATCCCATGAGTTCATTCCATCTCTTCTCATTTTCTTCTGGCTATTTCCAAAACAGTTTTGTTGCTATGAAGATTTATGTATCCTCTAATCGACAGAGCAAACATCGACTGCTACGACCATCACAAGGGAATGGCTGATAATGCTGCAATTCTTGGCAACATGTTCACCAAAACAGCCCATAAACATGAAACGTGGCCATGTTTGATTTATTCCATTTCATAAGCTTGGGAAGATAAAGCCCATTTTTATTTACTTTGGATTTAGCTGCAACGGCATAGTCAACACAGCTGCATCTGTCCTTCTGCAATATTCTAAAATGGTCTCAGAGCCTCATAAATCTTTGATCTGAACTCGGTTTAGGAGATACGTATGTTTGCATTAATGGCTGATTTGACACACTGGTGTGTTCTGGTTGTTTGCTAGGACTCTCAAAGTGCCGCCAAGCTTCCTGTTTTTGCCTTCCAAATCCAAAGTGAGGTTCAGATAATCCAATAGGGATGCCCCAATTATACTTTCTTTTGGCTGATACGATTACGATCACCTGTTTGTGTTATGGGCCAACACTGATCATGTTTTTACTTTCAACAAATTCTACTCCATCATTTATTAAAAGTTTAGCCAAAATATAAATCTCCAACTCTGTAAATTAATTAAAACACATCATGTTCTTAACATTTTCACGTAGCAAACGCAGTCACATTGTAACTGACTGGACCTTAAATGCATCACTAAACACTACATGCATTTAAGTTGTGTAGCATACTGTGTGGCTTGTTTAAATGGTAATGGTAAATGGACTTGAGCTTCAATAGTGCTCTTCAAGTCTATGACTACTCAAAGCTGCTTTACACCGCAGGTCACATCTACACATTCACTCACTGATGGTTGAAGTTTCTCTGTCAGTTCTCCATCAGTATCAGCTAACACTTTCACTCCTTTTCATGCCCATTTACACGCCACTGAAGCATCAACCGCTCACATATTTTCTCTAAATATTGGCCAATACTGATCTGCCTAAGCTCGACCAATTGAGGCACCTTTACAATCCATTATGGCCCCCTCCATCGTGGGATTTAACAACACTGAAACTTTGTCCATGTCTTGCACAGTCTTCAGCTTTGTTATCCCCCTTTGAGCAGGCTCGAGTGATTCTTTCTCAAGCCTTCATCCAGATCCCAGACCATGGTCCTGTTTTAGCATCTTGAAAATATCCGGCTCTCCACTGACTAACTGGCATTTCGTCCCCTGATCTGTTAAAGTTGGAGTCCTGCAGGCGGAGGCTGGGAGGAGGAGGAGATGGGAGCTTGGGAAACTGGTGACTCTGGGAGACTGGGCTGAGTCCATCGTTGCTGTCACTTCTTCTTCTATGAAAGCTTCTGGAGAAGGAATGCATGGGAAATGAGCTGAGTCCTGTAGGTGTCAGGACTAGACTTGTGTTGCTTGGCGCACCAACACAAGAGACTGCTGCTGTTATAACTACCTTTGACCCATTTGCTGCTTCCTGGACTTGACTCCATTAACTGACTGGGATGACGATATGTTTTTGCTTCGTCACAACATGAGGATTAAGTTTCCAAGCTGAGGCTTGAGACCCTCTCCATGTGGTCGTCGTTAAACTAACAATAACTTCCTGATTTGTCCAAGCCTGAGGGGAAACTCTGCTGTCCCTCAAACTAGGGGGGATGTTGAAATCTTGGGCTATGTTTGGTTCATGCTCAGCTCTGGGTTGTTTGTGTGTCCAGACTTGTGTGTTTTTGCTGCATGGAGTGTTTCCATCGATGCATGGCGGCGGAGGTGACAGAGGGCGAGTCCCAAGCCATTTTTCGATGAGATGCTGTTGTGATAAACAATAACAGACTTAACTTCTTCACATATGAACTTCTGATATTTTCCAAACTATTGCAGGCATTCAGATTTTGATTGCCTTTTAATGTATGTCCTTAGTAGAGGGAGTGTGTCAGAGTTGGAGACATTCTTATAAACTTAAATACTGGAGGAGAAGCCCACGAAGAGAGAGCAGCAAAAGGTGAAGATTCAGGGTTCATATTTTAAAACATTCAGGAAAATTCCACAAACAAAAACAGTGGTAGAGAAAACATTCCTGAAAACAAATGGGAGCTGTTACCAAGATCGTGGGTTCAATAAGACACGGAAGTTTTGGTGTCACTTTATGATGCTTAACAGCTGCATAAATCTATCAGGATTAAACCTCAGCAAAAATTAGTGATGCAACAATTACACATATAAAAAAATAAAACTGGGACCCATTATGTGGAGATGTGGGCTCTCAATAGACTCTCTGGCACACTCTGTCTGGCTTTGTTTTAATTTACACACCTATTGGAGATGGATTTTCAACACCCGATCCGAAGTGTTCAAAATGGCGGTTCAGGCAGATCCCATGATAGCCATCACTATGTTAGCACGAAAACTGATTCTTCTCAATTGGAAAACCCCTCAGCCACCGAGCTGGACTCCTTAAACTTGAAGAGTTTAGATTCAGATTCAGACTTAAGATTCCTTATGAGGCCATCTGTATTTTGTGAGGGTTAAATATAATGCTAGAAAAAAAGCATTATGTCTAATTAATGTCTTATTAAAGAGGGGAATTTCTCAGGTAGGTAGACCTAGCATTATGAGGCAATTGGTCATAAAAAAACAAAAATGGAATATAGGAAAGGAATACAACATCCAAAAAGTTGAGTGTTTCTCAAAAACTGACATTTTACCTGATTTTTGTTCTGTTTTCACTTTTACAATGAAATTACTTCTTCGACTATAAACTCCCAGCTCAAGCCTTAGAGGTTTATGATTTGTAAATATTTTAGCCATAAGCAAAAAAAAATGTTGCATTCGTGCCCCAATTTGTCAAAAAGGACATTTTCATGGATATTTTTTTGGAGGAAGTTAAAGGGTTAAAGGCATCCAAAATGTAATGGACGTGTACAGCTATACATCTTGTATCCATTTGCCATTATTGTAATGTGCTCATCGTTTTCTTTTTCATTTTATGCAACTGAAAAATGTGTATGTTTGTTTGTTTGTTTGTTCTGTTGTTTTGTTACCATGTCTATTTCTGTGCTCATTTTTCTTGTACAGTCCTTTTATGTTGAAAAAGCCAATAAAAAAACATTTAACTGGCACGACATCCACAGTACAATAAGCTTGTGTGAACTGTGGTACTTTTGGTTTTGAGTACCATGTTGCCCTTTTCACTCCATAATATAATCCGTAACATTGACCAAACATTTCTCAGGTTTCCGCAAGAGGAACATAAACTGATTATTTCAGCATTTTCATCTCTTAAAAGAGCCGTATCCCTGCTCTCCCTCCCCTAAAGGATTTCTCTTTAGACTTTTACTGGACCTGGTTAACCTCTGCGTCACTTTCTGGCCCTGAGTGAATGTCAGTGATCTCACTGACTTGAAAAGGCAAAGTTTGAGTGCTGGTCGTGCTGAGGTAAGTTTGAGTCCTGGAGTTTTGTTCTTGGCCATGAGACAGGGACAAAACCTCTGCATTGGCCTCTCTCTGGGGTGTCTGAAGATCATGTAAACCAGAGCTCAAGTCTTCCAAAGTTTAAAACTTATGGCCATGCTCGGGCTGAAAGGTCAGAGACCAGAGGGTTCCTTCAGTTTTAATGACCGTAGACGGGGCAGAGGAGAGCTTCTAGATGACAGAGGTCAACTGGTGCCGGCTGAGAGAAGCCTGCTGCTGGTCATGTTATTTCTGTCCATCTTGGAAATACATTCACCAGCGCTCCATTCGCTCTGCTGACATTCCAGTAAGACTGGGAAAGACAGATATAGGGGCACGTTTGCCGTGCCTCGGAGTGGCATTCTGCACCAATGTGAAAATAGCCTGATTCATGTTGGAGTATCAAGCTGGATTATAAACATCTCTGTGACGTTTATGCTTCAGTGTAAACATTCACACTTGCAGAAAACTCTGAATCTGTCTGTCTTTTCCTTTTTGTCTTTGTGTGGATGGGACCGAAGCCATGAACTGATCAAGAAATGTCTGCAAAGTTCTTTTTTGAAAATTCTTCATCTATATATATATATTTTTTCTTTTTTATTTTCTTTAAATTACATTGTATGTGCACAACTTTACATAAAAATGTGTTTAAAAAAAAATTATGCTCAGATTAGGACCATGCCAGCTCAAACCCTGTCATCAGTCTGATCCTGACTCAAACAGCTAAGTAACAGTGACTATGTGTTGACTCCTCTGCACAATCTGACATCACAGTTCTCTACTATTCTGTGAATACAGCAAGAAGATGGGGTTGCAATATCAGGGTCCCTTATGGGGTCAGGTCAGATCAGGTTTGGGAGCATATGCTCTATACAAACACTAGGGAGGAGACAGAATATAAAGCCTAAGCCAACCATTAAAGCTCTGCCTCTTCCCCGGTCAACTCTTAGTGCTGAAGAAACCTTCAAGAATCTGAACCAGTCCAGATGTCATAACCATGACCTGGATGACTCAGAACCTAAACACAGACAACAAGCTGGATCTGCAAATCACCAGATAATATAGAAATGCATTTGTAAAGTAGTACTCCTACAGTGTGAGAATTGAGGGCAAGACTCACTCTGTGCATGCTGGAGGCCAAAGGTATGTATCATGACAAGTGCCAAAGATCTCAGCCTCCTGTGAGACCGTATGGATGAAAGAGAGAAACATCTGCAGCTCTGTGAGTTACAGCAGCACGTATGCCTTTACAGTCAATGTTAGAGGAGTCACAGGAGGGTGTCAGAATCTGAACACAGTAAAATGATTGTTAATCTGTCTGACAGGCTGTGAATTTTACAGTTTTTACCTATGCCCACATTAATTTTATTCTTACTGCCAGAGGGCCAAATATTTGGAATTTGAGCAACATGCTCTCGACTTTCAGACTATTTACGAGTTAATAAATAATGTACCGTTATTTCTCGATTATAACACGCCCTCGATTATAACACGCACCCCTTATTTCCACAATTTTTGCATGGAACAACACTGTACCAATGTAACATGTACCCAAATTTTGCCCAAACCTTACTCTCTCAGAGAACTCAACAATTATCTTTATTCAAAGTTTTAATTGATGAAATTTCAGTATTTTCACAACAAATACCGTACACGATTTTCTCTCTCAAACAGGTGCGCAAACACCTTTTGCTTCAAGCATGCACAATTACTCGATTTCTGCCGGAGCATGCTCAGTCGTAGGGTACCGACCAATCAGAGAGCAGCTATCAACATGCGGATGTCTTCGACCAATCACAGCGCAGCTATTTTGTGTCCCCTTGTTCACAAGATGGCAGCGCCCTGTGTTTGTATGTGAGTGGTACCGTATCAAAAATTACACGATCAATACACAAAGGCAAAATAATTAAGACCCAAAATATTGGAATTAGAACAGTTTCACAGTCAGTTTTATAAGAACTACAAAAGTTTGGCGGTAATGTTTCGCAGAGAAAAAGAATATTTCAGCTTTTAGTATCAGATGTGTTGTAATCACGATGTTGGTGGGACGAAATATTTTACATATTTTGCTTGTGCTTGTGTATAACACGCACCCGAAAATTAGACCTCATTTAAGATTAAAAAAATGCGTGTTATATATGAGAAATTACGGTAAATGACACAGAAACAGAACCACAGCTCCAGAACTTCCAGTTTTCTTGTTCAGGAGTGCTTGATGTAACATCCAGTGTTTCCATGGCAACGAAAAAAACACGTATTTTGACATGACAGCTCCATCATGGCTGCTAACAAAACAAAAGGTTTACTTCTCTCTTTGAAAATCTTGTACTTTACTAAAACAAATGTAAAACCATTTACTAAAAAAGTCGACTTATTGTAACTTCAAAATCAAATACTCCAATCTTAGTTAATCTTAGTTAAACCTCAGATAAAGTTCAACTCAGGTCTCTTGCTGTGCCTTCCCATCATTAGAGCAATAAAAGCACCGTGTCAGTGACATAAACCACCCATCTAAGATATAAAGATATAGTAAAGTCCATATTCTATTAAAGCAGGGATGGGCAACTTCTGTTACCTGGAGGGCCACAATAATTTATTCTTACTGCCAGAGGGCCGAATATTTGGAATTTGAGTGACATGCTCTCGACTTTTAGACTATTTACTGGTGATGAAAGAATTTATTACGGTTTCATTAATATTTTTACAACATTATTTAGTAAATCAAATACATTTTGAAGCCAATTTAGCTCTACTCTCTTGGAGGAATTGTTTTTTAGTGTTTTCAAGGGTAATTTTGTCGTGTTTTCTTCACTTCAGACCTTTTTTTGATATATCTTAAATTGAGACAAAAGAAAGCCAATGAAAATATCTTTTTCTAAGCTGTTTTGTAGGCACTAAGCTTCTTTTCAGAAGTGTTTATTTACAGTATAAAAACTTTGAGTGGTAGAAGATGAAAAAAGTTGAAGGCAAAGCACTTTCCAGTTTTTCTTGATTGGATTCAGGAACACAAAATTGTCTTTAGGATTAATTTAGGATTGTTAAATATAATAAAAACAACTGTAAATCATACATCATTCTTTCCTCGTACATGTTCTGTGATGTAACCTGCTGCAGCCTCAATAATCCCTAACATGACTTTAAATGTCCGCCGCCTGTATTATGTCTTAGAGCCCTTCTTTAAGTACAGTCATAAAAGTCGCCCCTCAGGTAGTTAAATTCTTTCTTTGCATGAGCAGCAGAGCTGAGGGCAGCACTTCAGTTACACCTTTGTGACCTGAAAAGGTGACGAGTAACTGACAGACAAAAACTATTGTCTAAGGGGGGAGTACGGGGAGGGGGGTAAAGGGTGAGTTTAAAGAGGAAGATGGTGGGGTTAACAGAGGGGATGTCTTCTGAGGAGGTCAGGAGTTTGTAGATTTTATTAAAGGAGTCAATCAGCGTCAGTGCTGGACAGTGATAAAGGATGGTTGTTCCAGTATTCTGCTGCAGTGGATTTTTGAGCATATATATTTTGCTTTCATATGATTTATAGGTAATTTATCACTGTTTTCATTATTTTTTTTCTCTTAAGTGAGGTGATAAATTTCCTTTGCTTTCGTAAAGTCCAAACAAAACAGTTTTAGTCTGTGTGGCTGTCTTTCATTTCCCCTCAAACTTCAAGAATGGGAGCTTTTGCCTGTTTTCCCACCTGCTCACAAATCTCAGCCAAAAAAGACAGAAATTAAAACTGAGAGTCTTAAAAGCCTTGTCTCAGCAGACATGTATGTCCATCAGCAGAAGAAGTCACAGAAGAGAAAAAACTTTTTTAATTACACTTTCCATCTCTGCCTGTTGAAGTTAGAGCTCAGTTTGCCTTCATGTCTGCACAGTATGTTTCATTTGGAAGTTTTTCCAGGTCAGTTATTCAGTGAATCACTTCGCTTGTGGGGAGATTTACTGTGATCCTCCCAAAATTTACAGATGAAAGTCTTTATTGTAAATATTGTTAATGTTAACGGTGTAAATTCCTTGGCCTTATTTATAGTCTCACTTCTACTAAATGTACTTATTTTTCCTTCATAAGAAAGTTGATATGGCTTCAAGATTCTTCATGTTTCAACCTGCCTACTTCATTTTTAAAAATAATAATAATAATAATAATAAAATAATAAAGAAAACAATGAGGAGTGGGAGTACCAATATCTTTTATATATATACATATACATATTTATCTTCTTCACTTAGTTGGATCATTTATGTACTTCACAATGTCAAGAAAATAAAATGTGAATAGTTGTAAAACTTACACTCTTCAATAAAGAAATGAAAAAAAAAAACATCCAGTGTGTTCAAACTGTGGAGCAGAATCAGACTGAATGACGTTGATCAGATGAATGCGGTCGATCTAGTTTGCCCAAGTTTGAGCCCTGGAAATGTCCAAAAATGACCCATTTTGGCGTAACTAATTCAAGATGTAGGAGTTGGACTTTTTAGTTAGATGCTGACACTGACTTTTTTGCAGATCTCAGAGAAGCTGCATCTGCTCGACACATTTCATCCTCCTGTGGAAAACCTACTTTCTGTGCAGATCTGCTGAATACTAAAAGACAGACAACTCTTCATTCCTTTCTGGACACTATATAAATCCCCAGATAATGCACAACTCTCTCTCTATATCTGCCTATTGACATATATTTTTGGCCATGTTCAAGGTAAACTAAATATGCAAAGTTTGTCTACCTCAGCAAAAAAATAGGTCTCTCTGGGGCCCTTATTACAAACATATTTGATCAATGTCTTTAAATCAGTTTTTAAACCACGTTTCAATGAAAGATCTTGTTTATCCTATTTGTTTTTGTTTATTATTACTTTTATGTAGTATTCCTCTTTTATTTGTGATGTCTTCCAGTTTTTATTCACACATAACTTGGTTAATTATTGTTGGGCTTTAGTGTTCTGTGAATCCCGTAACATTTGCTTTTTTTAGGCGGTGTAAAAACATACACCACTATTATTAAACTTATAAATAAAGACTTTTCCTTCAAGTATCACATTTGTAAGTGATGATTTAAGACAGGGCAAACAAAGATTTATGATAGAGGTAACTGTGCTAAGTGGCTGGATTTTTCTAGTGTTGTGTAAACGTGACATTTCAATCACAACACCTGATGAGGAGAGAGTTCACCTCCTCCTTAAATCTCTCAAACATGTCCCTGCAGAAGGTCTGACTCTGCAGAGCTGTCTGGACTTGCCGCTCGGATGGAAAAGGAGTTCGAAGCATGCAAAGTTCGAGGCATGCAGAGCTGCCTTTGAGTCCTCGGTTTAACCCTCTCTTTCTCTTCCCTTAGGACAGTAAATTCCAAGCAACCCCCTTTCACTTGTCCTTACATAGTAGAAATCTCTAGCAGCAGCACTTGTCGATATATCATTAATTCCCAGGGATCCACATCTGTGCACTCTGAGGAGAAATTATCTGGTTTTAACATTTGGGCACGTGTTATCAGAAAAGCCTGGGAGCTCAGGGCTAAAACACTTGGAAGCTGTCATTCATGAGAAACTGTGGGTCGTACAGTAACTTCTGGGACTCATTGGGATCTTAATATAGCCTAATATATGCCAGGAAAAAGCTGTAGAGTTGAAATGTTTCCATAGCATTTTTCTCATGTGGTTGGCTGCCTGTCAAACAGCATATCAGCAAATTTGATCAGCTGGGCTTGTCAGGGCTCAGGATGAGACTTGCTGCTCAGACTTTGAATCTTTATCACTGTAAAAAAAAAAAAGGCTTTAAATCTGCTTTACCTAAAGTTTAACTGGTCTTAGTTTCAGTTTGAACAAAGAGCTGAAAGTGTTTGTCATGTAAATGTTTTGCGCTGCTCCTGGATGTCGTGGAGAAGCAGCTGGTGACTCACCTCCTCTGGCTATAAGGCGGAGCAACAACACGAGCACAAGGCTGAAAAGTGAGGCACAGAAGCCAACACCACTCACTCTGCACGCTGAAGGGCTCACTCACTGTTACAGCAGCTTTCACAAAACAGGAGAAAAAACTTGAATGACTTTAGAAACTGGAGACACACACCAGGGCTGAGAGGAGGACTTTACCCTGAAGGAAACTTGTTTGGCGGGATTTTTTGTTTGCGTCGGGGTGTGTGAAGAGATTTACTCGTCAGTATAAGGAGGGATAGTTTGCTGAATGCTTATGCTAAAGACCTGATTCCTATTTTGCGTTTAATATCCTAAAATGGCCTCAAACATGTTTGCGACTCCTAGAATGGCAAACTCTACCTTCCAGCACATTGAGGACTGTGAAGCCACAAACAAGGCGCTGTATAAGTTCTATGCAGCCGTCATGATTGTGATTTTCATCCTGGCTCTCCCTCTCAACGGCTCTGTCCTCCACCTCTTCATATTCAAGCTCAAGTTCTGGAAGAGCAACACAAACAACATCTTCCTTTTCAACCTGGTGCTGGCCGATATCCTGCTGCTCTTCTGCTTGCCCATCAAGGCGCACAACTTCATCCACGGCGAGCGGAGGAGCTCGAACGACGTGGTCTGCAAAGCCATGCTCTTCATGCTGTTCCTGAACCGGGGGGCCAGTATCGCCTTCCTCACCGTCACCTCCATAGATCGATACTTTAACGTGGTGCACCCGGGGAGGAAGAATCTCCTGAGAGCTTTAAAGAAGTCTCCTCAGATCTCAATCATCATCTGGCTGCTCCTCCTGCCGCTCACCATCCCCACCATGCTCAAGACCTTCGAGTGCTGCAACAGCCACAAGAGTGAGGGCGATAGAGAGGACACATTGATAAAGGTAAATATCAATAATGAGGAATTTATGTTGATATAAAGGTTGTGGCGAGCAGGCCGATAAATGGACCAAAGTTATATTGTGATTTTGTTTTAGCTGAGCACTAATACAAAATACACAAATCAATGTTTTGGCTGTTGAGAAATAACAAATGCTGCTCAAAATAACAAATGTATGAAACTGATATGAAACCAGTTTGATACCATGAAACAAAATTAGAAGTCCTAGACACACAAAATTAGTAGGGATGGATATATACCAAGATCCCACATACCGATGTTTTCAAACTCATTATTACCAATACCAATGTTTTTTGTTAAGAGCACAAATTATCCATGTTACTGTGTATTTGACTGTCTATTTGTGTTAGAAACTGATGTGAAGCAACAAAAACAACATGTTATTCTTTAATAAATGACACTTTTGATTTTAAAAGTGGACATTTAAGGTCATCAAGGTACATTTGTATATTCTGCCAAAATTACAGTCAGTAGTTTGGATATTTATGGTTGGTTTGGCTAAAATATCAGCAAAAGTTTTCCTTTTTTGATGATACCTCCAACCAACTTTTTAGGAAATTATCTGCAGATACTGATATTGCTCAGAAAATATTGCCCAGCCCTATATATTGGGCAGTTTTTCAATTCTGTTAGTGATGCACAAAATTGGATTTTTGCTGATATCAAACGCACCAATATTTCAGGACTCGTTTTTTATTATGATATTTTTTGTTGAGTGCACAAATTATCCACTTTATTGTGTATTTGACCGCCTATCTGTGACAGAAACTGACATTTAGCAAAGAGAAACAACATGTTGTTCCTTAATAAATGAAACTTTTGATTTTAAAAAGTGGACATTCAGGAATGATGAGGTAAACCATCAAGGTACATTTTTGTTTTCTGCCAATATTACAGCCAGTATTTGGGATATTTATGGTTTGTATGGCTAAAATATCAGCAAAAGTTTTCCTATCTGAAGATACCTAGAATCAACTTTCTAGGAAAAATTACCTGCAGATACTGATATTGCTAAGAAAATATTGCCCATCCCTAAATAATGGGCAGTTTTCATTCTGATAGGGATGCACAATATTGGATTTTTGCTGACATCCAATATGCCGATATTTTTGAACTCATTATCCCTTGTTTTTCCTGTGTTTTTTTTTCTCAAGCAGCCCTAAAATAGAAATATAAGTCAGACTTTCTGAGTCATTTTACAGCATTCGATTTCAAAAAGACTTTGAAGCTGGAGATACACTCTCATTTTGTCATTGTGTTTGTTGGCGTCACAAGTGTTTTTGTTTACTTGCATGTATGTGAAGCGTGTTAAAGGAGGACACCACTAGAGGGCGCAAAAGACCTCAGACTGTATGGAACTACCTGTGGTATTAGAGCTGAATAACAATAATCAAAAACATCATCAAAACCTTGTTGACTACGGATGACCAGTTTTCAGACCTCACCATCAGTATCGTCTGAACTCTGTTTCTACGGGGGTTTTTTTACCAGAACTGTTTTGGTGTATTGGTTTAATGAGTTACCGTGTTAACTGATGTATGTATTAAAGAATATTTTATTTGTCTGGATGAGAGAAATATAGCCAAGGAAACCAAACTAACATAAGCATCTACGGTCAGAGTCTACCATGGTGTCAATGGTTTGTTCCAGTTGTACTGGGAAGTCGGGATTTCCGAGTTCTGAGTGGGAAATTTCAACTGGAATGCCCCCGAGGTCGGAATTTCCTACCGGGAAGTCAGGGGATCCTCACCACCCCTGAGTTGACAATCAAAGTTGGCTGAATCAACACAGGGTACGAGTGGCGGCCATCATGCATGCGTGCCCAATTTGTAAACAGCTAGAATATCTCGAGCTTAAGGCTCATAAAACTTTTGAAGTATCGGCTGGAACCCTGTGTTATTCCTGTGCTGGGGTCTAATATTTAAACAAAAAATAGCTTTAAGTGAAGAAACTTCTTACCCTGTACCTTATTTAAAAATATAGTAATATTTCCTAAAAGTTCCATCTCTGAACATTCTTACTCTTACTACACATGTCACATGTCTTAAGAATTTCTACATTAAAATGCTGATAAGTACGAGCAGAAGATGCAACAAACGAGCGTCACACTGGATTTCTTTGTCTTGATCATCCATGCTGCAATAAAGTGCTGTGCAAGCAAGTTGTAGGGCTATCTCACATCAAAACCTGCATCAGGCTCGCTTACATAATTCACAATTCACAAGAAAAAGGGGAACTGTGTTACTCAACAAAAAAAGGACAATGAGAACATTAATGTGGAAAATAACTGACGAAATGTACTCATAAAAGGAGGCAAAATAAAAATGACAATGTGAGCAGAGTGTTCATGGTTATCACATCCACTCACAGAGAGCTTGATCCCAGAAATATTTTTACTTTCAGTGTGGCTAAATTTAGGATCTGCTGAATCTGGACCATGTCAAACAGCACTTTTAATGTCAGGGGTGCAGTCTGGTAACTTGTACTGACATCAGGATTAAAGCTGGGCAATGCATCAAGTGTTTAAATATATTATCAAAATAAGTCAATATCAAAATAGTTGACTGATTTGAATTGGCACTACGATCAGTAAAAAACAATCTGGGTACAAACCACAAACAGTTGAATGCTTATTGACCTCAAGATAATCTATCTGAGGTGTTTAGCCTGAGTTGACAGCAAGCAGGTTTGTGATAATCTATCATTGTTACATGGGCAGTTTAACACCACTGCATTTAAGTAACAAGCCTGATGCAAAGTATGAAATGATGACACAAGGCAGAGGTGCTGAAAACATGGCGCTGGTTTGGCGGAGTGTGTAACAATCATGCACGTACCTCATATGAAGGGTTGAGCCTTGTGCGAGTGGCCTGGGTTCAATTTTCTGAGTTTGAAACACCTATTTAATCAAGTACTGGATTTTTCATTAATAAATAGTTTTTATCACTTTAACATACAGTTCAATCAATCAATCAATATTTATTTGTATAGCACCAAATCACATAAAATGTTATCTCAAGATACTTTTCAAAAGAGAAGGTCAATGCCATAGTCCTTTTTATTTTATTTATACATATTCTTTTTTTATTCAGACTTATTGGCATATCAAATATCGGCAAAAATTCAGTATGGTGCATCCTTAGTTACATTCAATTTGTTATTTTGAGGCTGGTTAAAGAATCTGCTGCAGCTTTGTCCTCAGAGTATCATTCAAGTGCAACAAAACTTGAACAAAAATGAAAGATACTTTATATATTGTTTATTTTGGACTAGGAGGAGAGTCATTAGTTATTAAGTTTTTGTAGGAAATTGTGGCAGTTATTTACTCTTGCACTTATTTCAGCGTTTACATGTGACAAATAAGGATTGAATTAACATTATTTATGAGACAAATTACTCTGTTAACTTAGCTTAATGTTTCTGCCACTGTGTCCAACAATTCAAGCAGAATTAACAGTCCTTGCATGAACTGATGAGAAGATACTTTGACCTTTCTGAAAGTTCAGTATGTTTAAAACATTTCAGAAGTTCCTGAATTCTGAGCATTTCGATCAACCACATGTTGAGTCTCCCCCTCCAAACCAAACACATGGTTTCATTTAGATTTACTGTTTGGGGCCTCAGGGGGTGAAACATCGCATATTTTTACTGCAAAATCAAAATCCTGTACACATATACTCACTCCTAACTGTTTGTAAGGTTGTAAGACCAGAACCAGCTGAACAAGCTGCAACGGTCCTGTTTGCTCTCTTCCACTCTGATAACTACCGACAATACAAAAGTACTGCAGGTCACAGGAGGCGGGCTTTCAACCAGAAAACTCAGAAGAGATTGAAAATACTTTACTGAAGCTGCTGGGGTGCACAAGAAAGCAGGTCATGCTGCCACCATGCTGGAGACTATGTGGAAATAATGAAGCACACCATACACATATCTTCTGGGGATGTCAGAAAGTAAAACTATACTGGGAAAAGGTAGACGGAATAAGCAAACATTTTGGGATATGCAATACCTAAGGAATGTAAAGCAAGGTACCTTACATGAATAATAGATATTTAACCAAAATACTGCTGATAATGAGAAACTGGTACAAACCCAGTCCCCCATCTGTTATAAGTTATAAAAGAAGTCTACTCAACGGAAAACATGACTCCACTCAGCCTGGAAGAAGATGTTTTCAACAACAAATGGACTAAATAGACGAAATGATGGACACGTGTGCTCCACTTTCATTGTTTTGTTTGTCCTTTTCTATTCTTGTACTATTGTTTTTTTCTTATACTTGTTAAAAACTGTCAGACAAACAAATTAAGAACAACAAATCAATGAAAAGGACTGCACAGACAGAGGACTCCACCTTTTGTTACCTCCGTCCTGTGTGAGTAACCCCACTGAGTTCAGAAAACAAGCTAAGAGATTCTCTATAAAAATGAATATTTGTAATATATGAATTTTTAATTAACAGTCTTAAGCCTGGAGTTGCTTGCTTTCTCTCTTTTTACAAATACATTTTTAGTTTGAAACTAGAAGTGCTCCGAGAGCACAAAACTCCACCAAGGCATTTCCAACACTGTCGGACAGTTATTGTCAAAAATGTGGAAAATCTTTCCAATCTCGCACAAAATTCTTGGATCCAAATCCAGAATCGGATCACCATCAAAATTGAATCACTTGTCCTTTGTGTCATGACCAATATTCCCTGAAAATTTCAGCCAAATCCTTTGAAAGCTTATTTAATTGTTAGTAAAAATGTGTAAAACTGTCCGGTCTTGAAACAAAAACAAGTCCTTTACAAATTTCTTTGATCTGCATCCAGATTTGTATCACCACCAAAATTTAACTGATTGGTCCTTGGCTCATTTCTGACCAATCCTGAAATTTTTATCATATTTTGTTGTTAACTTTTCGAGTCATCAAACAAACAAACAAACCAACTAACCAACTTACCAACGATGGCAAAACCATTAGCTAATATAAGAGGAAGTGGCAGATCTACTGTTGTGTCAGCACTTTAACCGCAGAGACAAAGGAACTTGCAGCAGATGACAATACAACAAGAAAAGCACTCAGAGAGTGCAGACCTCTGCCAAGCAGCTCAGTTCCAGCAGTGGCTTTTCCACAACTCCTGAAAGGATACTATTCTGGATCACCAGATCCAGAATAGTGCCAGGAGTTGGACCAAACTGAGCACATACATGGAGGTTGTTATCCTGTATAAACACAATAAGCTTTGGGAACATCACTGAATATTTGGATTTTATATGAACTTTTCAATGTCATCAATGGGATTTCCCATTGTAAAGTTCAAGGTTTTGTTGTGACATCAATCTGGATTGGATCCAGATGAAAATAGCCTTGATGATAGAGACATGGACCCCATATTATCCTGTAAAATTGGAAGCGAATCCATTCAGAAATGGCAGTTATATGATTTATTAAATTTCCACCCAATCATAACCTATGGAATTTTTTTTAATTTGGGGAATTTTTTTGAATTTAGACCAATATCTGTATCACCACCAACATTTCATAGCTTCTTCCTTGGACCAAACTACACCACTGGTAAAATTTCAATGTACCATAATTTCCGGACTACAAGACTTTTTTCCACGCTTTGGACCCTGCGGCTTAAACAATGATGCATCTGATTTAAATTTTTTTTACATTTCATTTTGCCTCGTCACATCAGATTTAATTTAGAGTTAAAAAATCTTTCTGTGTAACATATATGTGTGTAGATATCTCGTGTTACAATGTGGATGGTGCCAGAGCATGTGAGCGGAGTCGAGCGATGAAATGTCCCACGTGCGCGCAGAGCTGTTTCCTTGCGCCCGCTCATCCGCTCAGAGGGGATGCACACTGCTCCGCTAATTATGCCTCCATCTTCCACTCAAATTTTAACCCTTCAGACGCATGGTGTGAGCGGCACCGGAGCGCAATTGGAGCGGAAAGGAGCAAAAGATAAGGTGACGCTCCAGCTTGTTAGAAAAAAGTGCAAGTTTTTCCTTAATCTTGCTAACTGACAAACAAACAAACAGACCCTGGAGAAAACATTACCTCCTTGGCAGAGGTAATGTAAGAAAACATAGTCCGCCACTAAATGTGTTTGAAGCCACAAGCTGAAGAACACTTCATCGTCTGTAATTTTTTAAGAGTAGAATGAGACGTTCGAGGCGCTGATGTATCCTAAGTTTCTTCATTTTGAAAGCAGGAGGTCATATAGTGGGTAGAATGAAGCCGTGGCCTCGCTATTCAGTTAAATCTCTAAAATCTCATGCAGTAGCTTCAGACCTTAAATGCACTGTAATCCACATGCTAACACGGAGAGCCCTAGTGATTTTTAAACTGATCTTTCCTGTCATTTAGGACGTGGTGGACAGTCTGCGAGAGGCGGTCTTCTTTACCCAGATCCTCATCCCCTTCGTCATCCTGGTCTACTGCACGGTGCGCATTGTCAACCGGCTCAGGAAGAAGACCATCGGGGACAAGACAAAGCTGAGGAGAGCCGTGTTCCTGGTCACCGCCGTCATGGTGGTCTTCTCCTTCTGCTTCCTCCCCTGCACCATCGCCAGGATGATTCTGCTCATCACTCGGGTCGAGAACTTGCAGGATTCGTACGAGGACAAGGCTGCCGTGGCGTTTGACGGCCTCATGGTCCTCTCCTACATGGACTGCCTGCTGGACCCCCTCATCTACTGCTTCTGCAGCACCAAGTTCAAGGCTCTGTACCTGTCCATTTACTTCCCTTGCCTTGTGAAAGACACTGGGATACCGCTGGAGAGCTCAACGGGTACCACGCAGAATCCTAAACGTAATAACGTGATTTGTAAATATGAACCAACGGCAAGTACAGGGCTTGATCACTGAGCCTAAAAACTGCATGCATTTCAAGAAGAGGACTTTAATAACACAAAAATAAAGAGACCTTCAGATTTTATTGAAGATTTTTCTATCATCTGTTCAATAGAACAACGTAGAGCTACATCTGTAAATAAAAGAGGTGGTTGCGTTTTTTCCAGAGTGGTCTCAGTGCTGTTGGTGAACTTTATCTCCCGAAACATGAGAGTTTTTTCTAAGGGGAATGCCCTCAGCTCAAGTATGCACATCTGTTTCTCTGTTTATCTTAGACAGAAGCATCAGTTATGAGTTAGGACTATGAAAACGTTTCTATTCAAGTGTTCTCGGGACAGAAAATAATCTGCCAGTGATATCATCTAATGTGAGCTTTGTTTAAAGCTTTCACCCTCTAACAAGCAAAAAGTTTTTCTGTTTGGTTTTAAAAGATTCATCTGAGTCAACCAAAAACACTGAAATCCATTAAACTGTTGTGATAATGAAGCACTAGATGCTTATAAACTCAAGGTTTGATGATGTTTTAAACATTTTTATAGATTAAAAAGACGGTATTTCACTCACTTTTCTTAAAGCAGGGTGTTAAACCCCCAAAACAAACCCATATTTGGCCCTATTATGTAATATTTAATCCTAAAGGCCCATACAGGAAGCTGATTTTTTTTTTGTTTGTGAATATATAAAGCACAGTTATAAAACTGATAAATATACATCCAGCCTTGCACAGTTATTTCTGTCACTGGAGAGTACAGAAAAGAGAAATAACAAAAGGACATAGTCCTCTTTGTGTACAAAAGTGAACATAAATACAATCATACATCAACACATGTAAATGCATGTATCCATACATGTACAGATACATTTGAGTACAGAGAGGGGAGCGCTAAAGAGAAATAAAAAGAAAATAATATAAAGAATTGGTCATACTTCAAAAAGAGAATCTGTATATGCACATCAATGCAAATATAAACATACATACACATACATATATACACAAACCTATATATATATATATATACATATATATATATAAAAGAAGGGTCAGCGAAAGAAAGAAAGAAAAAAGAGAGACAAAAAAGTGTTACAAATAAAAATAATAAAAGATGATAAGTGAAAAGAAAAGAAAATCCTCATTCTCCTGAGCCCCCTTCACTCCTTCCCCATCCCCCCACGCCCAGAAGCTGATTATTATCATTGATTTATTTGTGAGTTACATAACTGTTATAACACTGTGTAGAGACATAGGTGTCATCTCAGAGTATATTGTCTTAGTCTGGGATAGTTTTGTGAGAGCTAATTTAGAAGTTGAAGGGTACTTCTGCTTTTTTCATTCACAAAGTCCAGGAAATACTCAGAAAAGTTCAGACTGTTGCTCCTAAAATCCTCCTGGGAAATATTGTGAGAAGAACGGTGACAAAGCATCCACACTCATTGACATATGATGCTAAAATGAGGCTATAGATCATGGTGAGGTGTAGTTTGACAAACCCATCGGATCAATTAAGGAGCAGGGAAGTACATACCAGTAGAGTGGTGGCCAAAATAAGGGGGAAGCTCTATAATGTGCACAGTTATCACACTTAATGCATACAGGCTGAAGGACATAAGCACTAATACTCCCTCCTACTCCCTTTGTTTGAACATTTACATCATGTCTTGGGTGTCTGGGCAAGAATTTGATTTAAAGGGTTAGTTCTGTCTGGTTTTTTGAAGGGGAGTTGCCCATGTCTCTTGTAAATATGAGTGCCAATAAAGGAACTTGCGAGCTTTGTCCTTAAAGGGAGATATCCGGGGGCCAGCAGTAGTAATAGTAGTAATTAACCCACTTAAAGGTTTAAACTACTAAAAAATCTATTTAGGCTCGACAATATGCTACAGTTAGATTCTTTACAGTGATTAAGTCCACAAAGCCCCTGTGTTAAAGGTGTAGTGTGTAGAAGTTGGCCAAACAGAAACGGTGAATATAGGATATAATGTTTCTATTTGTATGTAAAGTCCGTCGAAATAGGTGTACAATCATCCCCATAAAACTTTTGTTTTCTTTTTATTAAGTTAGAAATAGCTATTTATATTTATATACCGCGGGTCTCCCTTTGTGGAGGCTGACATAACGATCTGCCATGTTGTCAACTGGTGGGTTTTGGGGACAAAAAGAGTGAAACGTGATTTTTGAATACAAGTCTGGCCGCCGGTCCTGAAATCTACCTGGATGGCGCACAAAAGTTTACAAAACCTATAATCATCCTCTTAACTGACCTATAATCTATAAAAATAAAACTGTAGTTACAAATATGAATGAAAAAACCCTCTCCTCGATGTTGCAAAAATGCCAATTTCTACACACTGCACCTTTAAGAACGTTAGTATGCTGAGATGTAGGGATTTAGTATCCCTCCACCATCAGCTGGTCAGGTCATCAGTGGAAGGAGCAAACACTAACTTCACTAAAACTGAACTAAAGTTGAGCGATTCTGACTCAGTAATGATGACGTGCGGTTAGCTGTGGGGACATTAGCAACCCCACTTCAAAAAAAAAACAAAAAAAAACAAACAAACAAAAAAAACAACTAATTTATTCATTGAAAATTTTCTCTGCAGAGGACCAGATGCAGCTCCTTTCCCCTCCCCTTTAGAAACACCTGGAGTAGAAACACGGGAGGCTATGATAATGAGCTCTGCGCTGATTACCTGCTAAACGATGTCTGATGGGCGAGAGGAGAAAGGATTTCAGGCTACGGAGCAGACTTTTGAACAATGTGACAAGCAGAAAACACACATGTAGGTGGAGGCTGTATACACTGTAACTGATTTTGTGTAAACTCAGCAGTATTTTACCGTAATATCGAAGCTACCTACTGTAAAAAAACAAACAGTAAACTACTTTAATGGCAATCTTTTGTGGGAAAACATACTGATTTATATAAACTTAACAGTACTTTACCATGAAATCTACTGTAAAATATCTACATGGTAAATTACTGAAAAGGGCAATGGATCGAGAGAAAACTCCATATTGCACAGGAAAACTGGCCAATAGGAGGTGGGAATTCTTTTATTAAATGTTTAACATTTCAAATGTTTGATTAAATGTATTTTATTGAATAAAATTTAGCGTATGTGATTTTTTTAAAAATGATATCTTGCTAATAAGTGACCTAGTGAAAGATATAGTGATATAAACTAAAATACAGTAAGTTCACTGTGATTTAAAATGCATAGAATAAACTACAGCATGATTCTGTGAATGAAAATAGAGTAATTCTGATATAAATTAA
This sequence comes from Cetoscarus ocellatus, assembly GCA_037902135.1. Taxonomy (NCBI): domain Eukaryota; kingdom Metazoa; phylum Chordata; class Actinopteri; order Labriformes; family Labridae; genus Cetoscarus; species Cetoscarus ocellatus. Next base: position 326,870 of record JBAMNC010001702.1, on the reverse strand, counting down.
AATACAGTAATAATACCTTGAATCAAAATACAGAAATGCAGTAATTATGCTGCAAGTTAAAATACTCTATTGCTAATGTATAGACATTTACAGTAACTTACCGGCATCTTGTTGCCAGTAAGTTACTGTAAAATCTACAACAACCTGTTAACAGTGTAGCTATGACATCATAAACTCCAGGAAGTAAAACACTGAGTGTTTTAAGAGGCATAGAGCATTTCTCTGAGAGAGTTTGGTTCATGGTGTCCTGTTCCTCTGCTCCTCAAGCCCCTTCTAACAACATTAAAAGCCAAGAAAACTGATTTTGCAGGAGATGGACCTTTAAGTCAGGGATATTGTCTGATTTGTTAATATTCCTCAAGACTTTTAGTCTTCAATCTGTGAGGAGGTTGACAGTGATGCTTAGTCATGCTGACATTAGCCACACCTTACTTACTGTTGTGATATTCAGACAAATTCAACTTACAATGCTTTCTGGCTCACTTTTATGTTTGATCCTATGCTTGGATAGATCTCGGTGAACTGAACTCTGATTTATTTGGAAGCAAACTAAGACCTCCTGATTTTAAGCAGACTAGAGTTCAGTGCCTTGGGCTGCACCAGAGTTTGCTGAGCTTTCACACCATCCAAACCAAATGTTTCTTACAAAAAAGAGAACCACAGTTTATCTTCCCCAGACCGAACATTTTCAGTCAAAGTGACCTGGGTAAGTTTAGAGGGAAGTTCCTCAAGAATGTAAACAGTCCACTTTTATTACATTTAAGTAAGTAAAAGATTATCCCCCAGAGCTTCCAAATTAATCGAGTCCTTTCTTGGCCTGTGCTGCGATTTTCCACCAACTTCCACTAAAATAAGGTCAGTTCATTCTCCTTAATCCAGCTGAAGAATTAACAAATAAGGGCTACCAAAACTCTCCATGGCAGTAATAGATGTAAAATAAACAATCTATCATTATGTAGGACCTTTAAACGAACCCTCAACAATCATTAATCCAGCTAACGTGTCATTCCTCCCAAATATCAAATTCTCCTGAACTTCCTGTGCAACACAAATCCTGACTCATGGCTTCGACCAGACTTTACCGCACTTTTCCCAGACTTCTCCCATAACTCACCTGGATGTTCTTGCTCACCTTGATGACATCATTAACAGTATTAACACGAGGAACTGAGTGTGCGTGTTGTTCACTGTCTGCCTATAAATAGACAGCTTACTCATGTGTTAGACCGGTAAAGGTTTGATGACTGTCAGAAATATTGTTGTTTACTCACATACCAAAGTAAGGATTTGTCATTGTGTAACAGAAGGACAGTTACTCCTTTTGTCGCAGAGTTTTCAAAATTAAGCAACAAGTCAAAAGGAGATGTGCCGTTGGAATTATGCAACTTTTTCATCAGAAACGTAAATTGATTGTGTGATTGACTCATGTAGAAAGGCTTTGTTGGTCTGAGAAATAAAGAGCATGGTAACAGTTTTCTCACATTTATCCTGATGAAGGGTGAATGTAAAGAGATCATCTAACCCTTCATCTTTAAGAGGGGAGCAACAAACTTTTTATCAAACTTAGTACTTTTAAGGACCTTCCAAAGACCTTTTACAACCCAACATTTAACTTTTTTTTGAGTACATTCTTTACAGTAACTGTTATTTTACTTGATTGCAATATGTATGTACTCTTTCCACTCCTGATTAATATTAATTTGTAGAAATAGGAAACAGGCGACTATAATGATTCAAATTAAAACCGATAAGAATAAGATTAAAAAAAAGATACAACCAATTTTAAGAGAAATATTTCCTGCATGCAAGACAATTAAAGTTTCTTTAGAGGGTTGTAATGTTACTATCCCCCTAAAAGTAGACCCGATCTCTCAAACTGACATTTTCGTCTCAGTAAATGTCACATCTGCTTAACTCACAGTGTGTCAGTGTGTGAAAACACAGCAAATATTTAAAGAGCATATAGAAGTACACATGATAAAGGTCACAAAAACATGACCTTTATACATGCTTTAGCTGTTAACACAACAGAAGACTTATGTATATACATATACATTTATAGAGAGAGATAGAGAGAGAGATAACAAATATAAATATGATACTGATATTCAGTAAAGCATTAAATAAACAAGATTTAAAGAGATCATATTTTGCCTTGACCCAGGTTCATATACTTGATTTTAATGACTGCTCAAGTGTGTTCACAATCACTAATGTTCACACATTGATAAGCCCTGATCCAGCTGTATCCTCACTCTCTCTGAGACTCTCTATTAGGGCCACTGTCACTTGTCATTTGGGATAAGTCCACGCTGATTGGTTGAACAGTTGACTGTGTTGTTAGGGTTGCAAAGGGGTGGAAAATTTCCAATTTTACACAGTTCAGTCTTAATTGTATCAAAATGTGCTTTATCTTTGTTTTAAGTTCCTGCGATATGTGAATCTGTAAATATATTATTTTATCCTATGTCTCTGTTGACTGTCTCTTCATTGATTTTACTCTTTGACCGACTATTGCATCTTCAGCAGCTTTACATCATCTGGCTGAACCCTGCCGTCATAAAAACATTCCCATAAAGTTCAAACATGAGTCAATGTATGCTTAGGCAATCCTGAAACTTCTGTCCTGGGATAAACAGTGGGTGCAGTTTTCATGACTGGATCTATTATGAGTGGAAATCACTGTAAATAAGGAAGTGGAGAGGCATTTTTCTGAGAACCAAAATCATTTATTAGTTAAAAATGTTCACTCGTAATGTGTCTCTTGTTTAAATTTAAGGTAAGAAATGGGCTTCGGCTTTAGTTAACCAAAAATATGATCCAACAGCTGACACTTTTACCATAATACTTATTAAGAAAAAACGTATGTCTCAGTGACTGAGCTCAAGCCGCCCAAAAACAACATTGCAAAGACTCTTTAAGAATTTCCACTAACATATTTGTCTGATGTGAATGAAACAAACAAAATTAAATTCAGGCTGTATTTATCTCTCAAAGAGGCCTGCGTGATGGGCTTTGGCTGCAACACTCCTGGGATCATTTCTCTAAAGCTGCTTGCTTTTATGGATCATCTATTAATGTCATTTCAGTTGCTTCCTGGCAGACTTTGTGAAGTCTGACGACTTCATCACCCCTGGCCTGAATGACTGAGTATTAGACTTAATAAAAGACAGATGACATGACAGCCCTTCCAAAGTGAGGCCGAAACACAACCAAAAATTTGCTTATTTTTAATCAAACAGGATTCCTGTTGAACGATAGGATGATATTATATTGTATTATATTATATTAGATTAGATTAGATTATATATATATACATATATATATATATATAAGATATATTGAAATTGATATTATGTATTTAAGATATCAATACAGTTATTATGTTGATGTTAATTAAAAAATGCCTGGCTAAATGTTCAGTAAAGCTTGCTGACAAGAAGAACTGCTGTCTGTTTTATGTTTATTTAAACACTTTTAAATAAAGGATAATCCTCCCATCTTTTTTTATTTAATGCAGTTTCTTAAAATTTCTCTCAGACTCTCTACTGACACCATCTGGTGGTTGTGCAACATTACAATCAGCAGCAGTTAAAAAATCATGAATGAAGTAAAAGTTGTGTGATTGATTTTTTTTTTTATGAATTCATGACTATTTGGATATTGGAAATACAAAATGTGACACCTGTTACTTATATAGATTCATTTCAATGCAAACATAAAAAAGCAATGAGAAATTTAAACACTGAAAATGAAACTCCGGTCTCCTTTAAAAGCAGTGCTGCAAATACTGCAGCCAAAGGGCTCAGGTTTGGGGTCGACACTCGGCCATTCATCATTCCTGACGACTCGTCTACACCACCAGCAACATACGTCATTCGAAGGTGACTACATGCGTTGAAGTTTCAGAGTGCAAGGATGCAAACCCTACATTTCAAGGCTGCTGAAGTAAGGGCCACAACCCCTTTCAGCTGCGTTACCAACTGTCATAACCGACGGCAGTGCCCCAGTAAGTCAGCTTGTATCTCCCCAGCTTTTAAACCAATTTTCAGGTATGTTTGGACCAGGACTTGAACCATCCATTTTAATTTTGGACTGTATGTTGTTTATGCGGTTTATGTATGTTGCTTGTCTTTTAATATGCTGTCTGGGTTTTATTCCTATCATTGATGTTTGTTTTGTTTTATGTGTTGACACCAACCTGAGACTGGGGATGGAAATTAGGCACCTGGCTATGATCCCATACATTTACATGTCAATGTTCATTAATGCATGCTGTCCCATTTTTTAAAAAAATAAATAAATCTCAAATCTCAGAATGCTCAGCCAGTGTCTGAGATTAACTGTGGTCCATCACAAGTAAGCAGGTCAAACCACAAGGAAGATACAGAAGCAGAACAACAGCTATCAAACATCTGATACTTCCATGGCAACAACAAATACATCCTGTCTGTCACCATGGACACGTCCTTTAAAAATATTTTTTTCTGGCTATGAAAACAGAGATGTTGAGGGTGATGTGAGTATCTTACTTAAATAAATGTACACTAAAACGACAATTTATAAGGTACACTTTGCTAACACCAAGTTCGACCCTTCTGGTTGCCGCAGATTTGTTTACTGCATATCCATAACACAAATCTCTCATTCTCTACTGGACTGAGATCTGGTGACGATGGAGGCCACTGGATTGCAGCATTCACAAGTACAAGGAACCAGTTTGAGAGGATCTGAGTTTTGTGATATGGAGTGTTATCCTGCTGGAAGTGTCCATCACAAGATGGACTGTGGTCGTTGTCAGCAGCAACACTCAGGCTGGTAGTAAGGGGCCCAAAGCGTGCCAAGAAAATATCCACCACCATCATCCTACAAGGCAGCTTTCTGGCCCTATCACCTGAGTGCGGCAGCAGAGCTCAGACTCATCAGATCAAATATTGAGATTCCTGTTCTTAACTCATGGGAGTGGCGCCCAGTGTGGTCTTCAGCTGCAGGAGCCCAGCTGCTTTAAGATCAAGTGCTGTGTGCTCAGAAATGGTCTTCTGCATGCCTTGGACGTAATGAGTGGTTATCTGAGTTACTGTTGCCTCTCTGGCCATTCTCCTCTGACTTCTGACTAGACATTTTGGCTCAGAGAACTGCTACTTACTGGATATTTTCTCTTTTTTGGACTGTTTTCTGCAAATCTTGTTAATTGTGTATGAAAGTCCAAGTAGATCAGCAGTTTCTGAAATACTCAGTCCAGCCCATCTGGTGCTTACCACTATTTCACGCTCATAGTCCCTTAAATCACCTTTCATCTGAATTCTGATGCTCGATTTGAATGATTTGAAATGCACTGAGTTGCTGCCATGTGATTAGCTGATTAGGTATTTGAATTAACAAGCAGAAACTGAAAATACTGCACCTCTGAGACAACAGTGCTGCTCTGTTTTCATTTCATCAAAGCATTTCCAAACCTTGGCGTTAAGTCTGAGTCTGCAGGACCTTCTCTAAAATTGAACAATGCCCAAAACCAAAGTTTTTAAAGAGCTTTTTGTGCTCGTAAGAAATGTGCGTCAGATAAAAATCAGCTGTTTAGTCTGTGTGAATAAAGCATCAGTGTTGGTGAGGCAGAGGGAGGGGGTGGATGGTCTTACCAAACATGTGAAGACAGGTTGGACCTCAGACCTCCTTCATGTGATGGAGACGATGGCGGGGAAACTGGGAGCTGGAACAATAACAACAAATAAGGTTGAAACACAAGACTGAGTGAGAGAAAGTATGAAAGGGAAAACGTGCGATATAAAAAGAGGTTTAGCAAGAGCAGATTCATTTCAGTATGAGTATTGTGAAAGCTGAAACTGTTATCACTGATAAAGGAGCACAGAGATGTCTGGAGCTGAGACCTGGAATCACGAAAAATAATGAGCAGGTATTTCAACATTAACCCATTATTGATGTGCTGGCAGGTCGCTGACTTAAAGGGTTAGTTTTGGTTTTCTGAAGTGGGGTTGCTAGAGGACTATGGCTCTTGTAAATACTAGAAAGTAATCAGAGAGAACAAACCTCTGCCAAGGTAGCTCACATATTGCTGTTACATCTATAAGCAATAGCTCCATGATAAAGTTACCATCATATGATTCATGACCCTGAAAACCTAGCACTCAGAATCATGTTGATATCATTATTAGTTAGACAGTTAGTGAGCAAAAACGATTGTTCACTAATGGTGGTGATCTGGATCACGACCAAAATCTAGGGATGGGAATCGAAAACCAATTCCAGTTTAGAATCGTTAACAGCTCCAGCAAATAATCAATATCATGAGTCTTTTTGCTGATCAATTTCCTTATTAATTCCTTCCACTGACAGGGTTCAGAAGCGGTCAGAATTGTGGCTCCTTTTTTTTACAAAAGGCGCCTACTGCAAAACCTTAAGTGGGTGGAAACACCAGCAACTTGCAGAAGCAGTTATTTACGCTGTGACATGTGTTGGACATTGTTGCCACTGAAAATCTACAGGCCAACATTTGCCCACATGGAAAATCTGCAGGAATCAATAAGGGAATCGTTAAAGAATTGGATCGATTAGCAGGATCGTTAATAGCTTTGGTATCGATAAAATCTTATCTATTCCCATCCCTACCAAAATCGAATCATTTTTTAGCTGGGCCATTACCAACATCTCCTGAAAATTTCGTACTGAACCCACCTACAGGTTAAAACTACAAAAAAATGATGCTGGCTCAGCAATACAATACGGTAAGATTCCATACAACGTTTTTTTCCTCAACAAAGCCCCTGTGTTTGGAAATATTTTGGAATGCAATGAGGCCAGAGGTCTGCGGGTTGCTAAATTTTACTTGCTTTCTAAAATATGGACATCAGGACTCACCCTCTGCAGCGACAGAGCGTTGTGTTTGCAGTACCTATTTTAGAGCTCTGTTGAAGGTCCAGGAGAAGCTGTTGTAACTACATCCAAGTTTGTGCATCTGCACCACCAGGCGACCTGTGACCTGTCCTGCTCCTCTGTTCTCCATCCTTCTTTCTACCTGTGACTCCATCTGCTAAAGATCTCCCTCTGTGCTCTTGGTTCATAAAAATATCCTCCTGTGCCCACAGCTAACACCACGTCATCATTACTACAGTCAAAATCGCTCATTTTTGGTTCAGTTTTAGTGAAGTTAGTGTTTGTTGTTTCCTCTGATGATCTGACCAGCTTATGGTGGAGGGATACATGACCTCTACATCCAAACATACTAAACATACTAAAATTAAATTTACTATCCCTTTAACTATGAAATGTTCAACCATAAATGAAATAACAGATCATGATCCATTAGATGGATGATAATTATAAAGATAAACCTTCTTCTAAAGCTGTTATGAGGTTTTCCATGTACTGTTTTTGTCTAAATATGCGCCCTATAATAATTCTTGGTGTGGTTAGAAAGTAAAGTCCTTGTCGAAAATCCTGGAGATAAACATTAATATTTTTGCTGAGAGGAATTTTAAAGGACTTCTCGAGACATCTGGTCAGAGTTTCTTATGAAAATACTTTGTCGGTTTGAATGATTTATGAGCCACATCATCACATTCTCATTGAAATTCCCTCCTGTGAAGTGTTGGACTCTTCAGGAAAAATCTGCATGCCTGCTGTCTGGTGAGGACAGGTAGGGTCGAGCAGTGATTAAGAGGTTAAGATCAGAAACCAGCCTGTAGCTAAAATAATGACAGATAGCCTGTGTGTCAACACTGAGACACAAATGAAAGGCTCCTGACCGGCTGTCTGCAGATTCCACCAGCCAGCTTGGGCCAGATAACTGCTTTAGTAAGTTATCTGGCATTTTTTATGTTTCCTTTAATTTCTGAAGTCATGTTTTACACTTGGATAAAATGAAATACCTAATAACCCTTTATTGAATGCTAGTAAAGTTTGAATGTATAAATGAACAGAAACAAATTGAACTTTTGTGTGAAATGCAGTCACCTTTATTTAGGCTATGATTGTGATTGGATGTCCTCTTAACTTATCCAACCTTTCCACACAACCAAAGTAGCTGTGACTGGATATATTCCTAACTTGTCCCTACTTTCTACATGACCATATTATGTCTGATTGGATTAAGTCTCTGTCAAAAATTCTCGTCTAGTTTTTATTTGTTGATGAAAATGTCGGTTAACTTCGTTTTAGTTTTTGTCCATGTGCACTTGTTTTTATTAGTTACTGTCTAATTTCAGAAAATTCTGAAAAAACTTGATGGCCTACATTTGATAAGTTTTAAATCACTCAAGATAACATAACTTTGGTGGCACTCAATCAGATCTGAGTACAGACATGCACGGTATGAGCTGGTTTAACTTTTATTTTATTTATTTCAGTGTAGGCTCTCCATGGTGTGTGAGATGCATCACACACTCACATCACTAACGAGTGCTGTGACGCTGAGGGGATGTCCAAATGTGAACTGTTATTTTTGAAAACAGAGGTTTTTCTGTGCGTTTTGTCCTTCTGTCCACACATAAACACCATTTTAGGTCATTGAAAACACACACTTTTTAAAACTTCTGCCAAGGTGAAAATTTTTAAAGGAATATGCCAACTTTTTTTTCTCTTCATGTCTTGCCCCCTCCTGAGTCCATGACAAGCAGATAGACACCATTCTTTCAACTGTGCATGCAGTAACAAGAAAGGGACGGGCAAAGCTCATCCACCGCTAGTTAGCTTGGCTCAAACACTGGGAGTCAGTGGGTAGTGTTAGCCTGCATGTCTAGAGTCATCAGATAAACTCTTCAGCAGCTCTAAACGATCCTGTGTGCTTGTTGTGACTTGTTTTTTTCCGCGTTAAGTTATCTTCTTCATATCTTCATCCTAAACAGAGGCTTTGTTTTGTTGGTCTACTTCCACAGTGGTTTGCGCTAGAGATGTGACGTTCGCGAATGAGTCGAGTCTTAAACAGCTCTTTTAAGTGAACAATGAGAACTGATCCACAGTTGTGAGTGAGCCGTTCGTTTGAGAGCCACTCGGAAATGCAAATTGCCTGCAAATTTAAGAATGGCTCTCCTCTGTGATGTCACACTAAGTGATATTATCTCCTCTGCTTACATGTGTTGCAGCACATGCTGCTAGAATATCTGTTTTAAATGCTTAATGGACCATTTCTAGGCAAACAGACTTTCTGCTGCTCCCTCAATCTGATGCTGCTTTAAAAACACTCTGATGATACAAACGCTCAAATACACTATAGAGGCTCATTTATGACATACACAGGTTATGCAGGTGGATATTGATGAATCATCTTGTCCGTGCCCATTTTGTCTGTATTTCTGTCCATTTTCTGGAGGCTTACGGATGGGGATCAATCATGCAATACCTGCGGTAAAGGTAGGGGCAGTACGAAGTAGAGAAGCCAAGAGTTCACTCCAGATCGGCAAAGCACTATAGAAGAGAATAATTCAGAAAAGTGAAGATTTATTTGAGACAGAATTATGTAAGAAAGTATAAAAATGTTCACAGTTTTGCTCACCTGGCACACAGACTGACTGTGACTGGATGGCTGTGTGGTGGAGCGCTTTGTGAGGCTGCGCCCTCTAGTGGATGAACTTTCTAACATCTTCCCTCGAGTAAAAGGAAAGTGGTTTGTAGGATTAAACCAATGTCATGTTTAAATGTATTAATCCATTTTTTGTACATTAAGGGAGCAAAAATAAGACTAAATACTCCTGGATTTATCATTTTTTTAAGTGCAGTTAAACATTATATGTAATACAGATGGGGCTGGCTCTGGGCCACCTGCATCCCCAAACTGGACTAATGGCATGAATGAATTTCCATATTGTGTAACTATACTTATTGTTAAACATGTGCCAGAGCCAAGAAAGTGTACTATTACAGAGCTCTCTACCTCGTCCAAACTGGACTTTGGGGGCCCTTTGGGTATGTGCTTGTGTAAGTGCACCCTTAAGCCGATGTTTTTTCAACCAGACAAACTGTAGGCAAATGTGTCTCAGCAAAAATAACTGGGCACTTTCACATGGGTGTTAACAGGATTTTAAAGTTTTAAGTAAACACTCACACATTTTTCTATACCTCTTCTTTAACATCAGAGCTGCTGCCTCGTTCTTTCCTTTTGACCAGGGACGAGCATCTTTAGTTGCATTTTTTATGAGTTTAAAAAAAGAAGACTTTTTTAAGGTGTATGCTGGCCCGCACGTTTACCGAGTATCAAGTATCCTTTAGGTTTATGCCAAATTAGTGGTGTTTTCCCTGGAAAAAGAGGGTTATCTTTTGTTTATGGACTTGTTTAAAGATGAATATTCACACCTTTGTTTACATGTTTAATTTATTACTATTTTTGAACAGAGCTATAACTAAATAATTGAGAACTATTTCTAAAACCTGAGTTGCTTTGTATTTATTACTTTTGTTCATAGAATGTATTTGGGTCAAAATTATTAACTTCAAAGGGACGGAAGTCTATGTTATACTCTTAGGTTAAGTTTATAGTGCAATGTGAGGATTGCATTGTGTTAATTAGTCGAAAGAGGTCAAAGATATTTAAATAGGTTATGAAGACAGAACGAACCCAGTAAGAAAACTTAAGGAAACTTCACAAAATCTGCCATGAAAGGATAGAGATGATCATAAACCAGTGCTCCAAGCATTTATTTCTCTAGTCACCTACACATTAAAAGTATACCAGAAATCGAAGAATCAGAATCGAATCAGAGTAATATTGATGTTGATGTTTTCATGGCTGTGTTTTTATTTTTCATGTTTTTATTTCATTTAGTGTTTAATACTGACTTGATGGTAAAATCAGGCACAGAGGAGGGCTGCACTGACATTAACACTCTTAATTGCGTGTGGTATAGTTTCCAGCTAACATAACAAACAGCCTTGTAACTACACGAACAAGCTGCTGAGATAGTTTATCTGTCTGCCCACACGCCATAAGCTCCCCCCACCCCCTGCTTTAGACAATTATCTAGATTGAACGGAAATGTACAATTAACAGTCAGGGATATCATTTTCTGGGGAATTTAATCTATCATGAAAGTACCTACAGTACCTGAGCAGAGCTTATAGCTGTCGGCACACAGAGAACAGATCAGGACAAACGTACAGGAAACATCAGACCTACAAAAGATAAAGAGAGAGTGGGTGAGAGACGATCAGGTTGTGAAATAAGACGTTAATCTTCTCAGGGTCGGTCTGTGTGGGAGGCAGGAGTCCACATCACTGCTCAGAGAGCCTTCTTGGCACCTTTACTGGATACAGCTTACAATAAATCTGAGGCTCGTCTTGCGGGGGCATTTTGCTCTAAGTGTAGACAAAGTAAACACAGCGAGTCTGTGTACAAGCGTCATCATCACGGCACTTTAAAAAGTACTTAAGGATAAACTTAAGTTCTTGCTCTAGTTTTGTATGGGTCTAATCTACACGTGTGCACGGAGCTGTGCATGGTAAGACATTCACACAATATTGGCTGTTGTTGCTTCTTTATTGTCTCTTTTTTTTCCTTTTGCTCTCCCTTCCTTGATACCCGAAAAGAAGATCTGCCTCCCAGTCGTGCCTTGCATCAAGCATAAACTATTGAACCTTTCTTGTTTGCATATGTCTATAATTTGACTGTAACTACTGATTACTGTTTTATTTTATTTTCCTCTTTCTGTTGTCTTTCTTGTATCACTACTAATGTTACAATTTCACAAATAAAATAAGAAAATAAATAAAAAGGATAAACTGAATGTCCATGTGGTCATAAAAAAGTCAGTCAGCTTCTTGTTTCTAAGATCAGGCCAGGAAGTAGATTTGAACTTTGTTTTTTAGAAGGAAAGCTGCAAAAAATGAAGACAAGATAAGTGTTTTGAAGCCCGTTATCAGCACGGAGATAAGGCACTGACAGCTCTTGAGGCACGCATTGTAAGAACATCGTGAAAGAGAGTTTCTCTGTTTGATGCAAACCTGCACAAATCAGATCAGTCTGCACAATTCTGACCTAAATGGACCAAGCTGTCCTCACGTACATTGTGAAAGCATGCAGTTTGCACAAGACTGCAACACGTGAGCTTTATGTTAAGTGGTTTCCATGCAGGATGCTTTCAGGTTGCCTCAATAGCATGCTGAGAGCTTCCTTAAATGTAAACAATACAAGTTTCAGCTGGTACCTCGTGTTCTGGAGGTTCACTGTGCATGATGATGAAACTCAATGACATTTTTTTTTACAAAAACCTTGTTCTGTTTTCATTAAAGTATTTATTAATTTTGATTTAAATCTCAAGCATAAAAATATACAACACTACTAAACAATGCAGATGCTTCTGCCGACACTTAAGAAAGAATATCACCTTAAAAATAATGGAGTAGATCTTAGTTTGTCAAACTTTGGAATGAAAGCAGAGTAAAAAGTCTAAGCTATATGATCTCTGTTTTTAGGGATGCACGGTATTATCGGAGCAGTAATGGTATTGGTAGATAATTGCTTAAATAACTGATTGTAGGTATCAGCAGATATGGAAAGTTTTTATGATATTTGCAGCTGCTTTTGGCCATTTTGTAAGTACATATTGGACCGCTTAGAGTGTTCCTATTTATGGTCTGCATCAGAGACAATGGGTCTAGGAGAGGGGTTTGTTTCAGTGATAAAGTGTTATATATTAATCCAGCTGAAATGGTTTTGACATAAATGATATTTGATATTTCTAGATTTTCAAGACAAGGTTGCCCATTGAGTCCACTCTTATTTGCTCTATCACTTGAACCGCTGTAACATTCGCCCAATACTCAACATTCTGTATCTCCATATGCCGATGATATTCTATTATTTGTGGAAGATATAGCTAACTCCATTCCTCCTTTGCTCACTATTTCTGATCATTTTGGTAATATCGCTGGTTTTAGGATTAACTGAAGAAATCAGCATTGCTACCACGATGCTGTGGGTGTTACGGCCCTGGCTGTATATTGTGATTATATGATGTTATTTGTGGAGATTCTCTCTCCTGTTGTGTGTGTGCATGTCAGGAGCGAGTGGTTTGTCCACAGGATGATCTCTGGTGACATGCAGGTGGCCTCCTGTGATTGGCTGGGGAAGCGGGACCCACGGAGGGAGAAGCAGCTCTCCCGTTGGCCCGAGAGCTAACCAGGGCACATTGAAAAAGCCTCAGCAGGGAGATAGACGCCAGCGTTCTCTGACAGCAGCACCACATCGCTCTTGGCCTCCACATTGCGTTCAGAAGTCTGTAAACTCTGTAATTGTTAGTTTGTACTTAGAAGTTAGTTTCTCAGGTGATTCCTTATTTTGCGTGTAAGTTCTGGCCACCTTTTGTTTTTGTACCCTGTTTTTGTTTAAGAACTCACTTTTCAGTTGTTTTTTGTAAATACCTGTTGCCTTTGGTTTTTGAATAAATTGTGTAAATTTGTATATTGTTCTAGTGTTTAATTGTGGGGACTGAGCAGTGACACCTTTTTTTCCTCAAATATGTTCTGCGCTCACCCCCTAGACAGGTGTGTAACAGTGGCTAACTTATCCCTTTCGTCACCTGTAGTGCAGCACTTCATTTATCTTTGAGTTTAAATACAGGGTTGGCCATAGGTTTCCATACATAGGAAAATGTATTATGTATATTTTTTTATGTTTCAGATACCCTAGAAGAAGTGTTTGACAAAAGAGCAACAAATTGAAATTATACTGATGGCTCGGTTGGGAAGCAGTCGCTTGGTTGCACTGAACTTTAACAGAAAACATGGAACGAACATCACACACGACACTGTGGCAAAACTTATTAGCATGTTTCAGAAAACTGGAAATCTTACAGATCAACCGCAAAGTGGTCCAAGATGTACGACTACCGATGAAGACACAACAGCAACGATACTCACAGTGCTCACACGGAGTCCCAGAAAAAGTACTCGATGGTTGTCTGCAGAAAGTGGTCAGCAGATCGAGTATCAGGCACATTTTAAAAGCAAACAAATGGCACAATTGCACATGGCACAGCATTTGAGTGAAGATGACCCGGATAGACGGATGTAATTCTGTGAATGGGCATTAACCAAAGTGAACGAGGATGCAAACTTTTTAACTAAGATTTTGTTTACTGATGAAGCAAATTTCTACATCAATGGGGAGGTCAATCGGCAACCCAGCCATCAGTATAATTTCAATTTGTTGCTCTTTCGTCAAATGCATCTTCTAGGGTATCTGAAACATAAAAAAATATAAATTATACATTTTCCCATGTATGGAAACTTATGGCCCACCTCGTATATATGCCATCATCAAGAACAACTTTACAGATGTTTTAAAGAAAGTCATATATGATTTGGACTGATTGGATGAATCTGCCAAACTTTTTACAAGCTCACATAGCAATCATAAAGATGAACGTGCGTACGTAGAATCAGTTATATAAGTTCCATGATACTGCTTGCACCCCCAGCAGGAAGTTTTACATAAAGGTATCAACAAATTCATCTGGAGGGGCAAGAGGCCTTGATTGAAAAGCCCAACCCTCCATGGAAAAGAAGGGACAGGGGGCTATCATTTCCAAATTTTACCATATGTTTCTGTGTTTTAACCCTTCGCCCACTCATAACAAGGTTTAATCCCAAAGCGTATATTAGAAGAAAACATAGTGCATCCTTGGTCTCTCAGAGAGGTGCTATTATCTGATTTCCCGACTAAATCCTGTACATTACAATTTGGTTCAATTATACCCTGATTTTTTAACAATGTTAGTTAAGAATTGGGAGCAGACGCATTCAATTCCAGGAATGGAGTGATCACAAATTCAGACAAGTGGGTATTTCAAAACTCATTTCAGCTGAAACATGTAACAACAGTCAGAGAGATTTCATGGTCAATAAAGCAAAGCCTGTCTTCTATGATTTTTCTTACTTTGACTGTGACCGTCAGTTTATTTCAGATACAAACATAAAAAGGTGAGGCTTCATCTGCCTTATTGAGAGCTCCAAACAGCACTGTAACATCATGCCGATGAGAATAGGCTCTTTAGTAAATTAAAAAAAAAGCCCTTTTAATGGAGTTTGTGGAGTTTATGAGCTAGAAGCCTTAACTCCACTTTACTGATCACAAATTTCCATGAAAATCCGATAACAATAATAAGCCACAGATCAGCCAGGGTCTCTCTAAATGGTTTCAGAGCAGAGGAAAGGTGTTGCAAACTCTGTTCTGGATTTAAAGATGTCCTGTTGTGGTTTGAGGTTTAACACATTGCATGATAGAATGAACTAAGTCTATGTTTAGACATGTTTTCTGTTGCAGAACTGATGTTGCACTGCTCTTTTGGGCAATGTTACATCACATCTGGGACAAATGAGTAAGGCTGTCATGCAAGAAGGTCTCCCTCTTTCGTAGTGAAGTCTCCACTGCAGATTATGCCGGTAAATCATTAATGTGCACTTGGAAACATACAGTTTTCTATATAAATAGCACAACAGAGCCTTAACATATCTATAACATATACCCGACTTCAAGCAAACTAAACCTGCAGGCTTTCTATATTCACATCTCATGAGCCCATAGATGATCGTGAACACTAAAAAAAAGACGAAACAGCCTCAAATTAGAGGAAAGTGATACAAAAGAAGGTGTGATATTCTTTCAGCAACACCTGATTCTGCAGTCATAGTTATTCGGGAAGCCTTGAACATTTATCTTTGCAATTTTTTCAATTTAAAGTCCATAAAATATCCACAACTATATGGTGACAAAATATTAACTCTGCTTTCACAAGTATTATTAATAAACATGGAAACAACTCTGTAATATTGAGGTTGCCTGGAAGTTACTTTTTTGCCCAAAAACATGAAAATACAATAAAACCAATATTTTAATAGCAACTGTGCAGAAATTTTGCTCATATGATGTACTTCTGCTGATGTGGGTTAGGTTTTTGCCGTCTTTTGTCAGTTGGTCCGTTTGTTGGTGTGTCGGTCTGTATTTCTAAAAGGGTCAGAATATGCTAGTGCTCAGAATAAGTCGTTTTTCTTTGTTTTCCTTTCATTATTCAACCTCATTGTGTTTTTATCTGAGTCACCTATTCTCTCGTCTTTCCAGGTTCCCTCTGCTGCCCTCGTGTGTCTTCCATGTGTATTACCATGTACCCCATTCCCTCGGTGCACTCCTATTGGTCACGCCTGTTGGTTTTCTTGATTAACCTGTGTGTTTGTAGACTTTGGCTGCTTTTAAAATTGTATACCACACACTAATATTGTATTTTATAGCAGTATGTAGTATGTCTGCCAAACGGCTGTAATGTTGAAGTACGCTACACTCAGCAAAGTGGATTCTTCTTTTTGTTTTCTTATTTTGCAGGTGGTGAATATCATACAGAGCTCAGTACTGCCTCCTACAGGGCTAAATTTTGGATCGGAGCAACTTTTTCAAAAACATAAAAAATATTTAAAACAAATATAAATATCCATGTTTCCTTTAATTACACAAATAAAGCTATTTGATTTCCCTTCCAGACCCAATAATGTAGTTGATTTCTGTTTCTGGTCTTGAAAATAAATGTAAACAGTAGCTTAGTTAATGGCTAGTTAGGTCAGGGCAAGATAGGGAGCAACAGTAACCTACTTCGCTCATAGAGGTTTACATGTGATTAAGTTTAAGGGCTCAAGGGTGCAAACTCTACAGTCCAAGGCTCCGGAGGCAAGAGATGCCAACCCCTTTAAGCTGCGTTACCAACTGCCGTAACCGTAACAGCTCGTGGCGCTATGTTAATGTCCATTGACAGACTAAAAGAAGACATGTGATTTATTTGGGTAAAAAGCAAGACGTTCATCTTTCAAGAGTTAAATGTTGTTTTCCTTATGTTGGATCTGTTCCTCACACTAATAGACTCTCACATTGAAAGCAACAAGTCTGTTTTCGTAAAGACTCTCTGCACTTGACAAAAAAATGTGTTATCAGTATTAGCAATAATGCATTTAGAAATATCTCATATTGTGCATCCCTAGTTGTTTTCGATAGCTTAAAAACGCTGTGCTGACTTAGGTTGACCTAAACTGGACTTTAGGCTAAACAGCAGCTGCACAATGCAAACATGAGGATTAAAAATGACTCTTCATTGAGCAGCTGTTCTTGCAAATATAGTTAATAAAACTGCTAATCAAATGAATTAAACTAAATGATTATATCTCATTTAGACTGAACATTTCAAATGTAGTTTCATGAGTTATATAAATATATTACTGTAGGTGGTTCTTACTGTAAACAATCTTTTTACTAAATGTTGGGCTTTAAACCTTATTAAAATAAATTAGATTAACAAGCTGTATTTGTCGTTTAAACATATAACATTACATCCTAAAACATATTTTTCCAGCCCTGGTCAGCAGCATGTTCGGTGTTAATATTTGTTGTTTTTCGACAGCAAACTGCAGCACAGAAGTAGAGAGGTCTGGTTGATGTTTGACTTCAACGGAACAAGACGATTAAAAGCTAATCCAACCTGAACACGAGCTTCTGAATAAAATCAACTGCAGAGTACAAGGTAAAAAGAAGTGGAAGCAGAATCCATGGAGCAGATGAGTCAGAGGTGAGTCATCAAGAAATGTAAAACCAAAAAAGCCATAAAGTTTGACAAATGTACAAAACACCCCAAAAGAAAAATCTGATACCACAGAGGGAGGAGACATCGCTTCACATTGTTATGTTATATTTCAAATACAATCTACTGAACACATTGAAATAAGGATGTGACTGAATAAATGATGCAATTCTATCATGATTTAATCCTCAGTGGTGACAAATAAACTAAACTAAAAAGCTAAACTATACTTCCCCTGAGGTGATGAAGGTTCTGGAGACAATCATCCTCTTCCAGTAATCACTTAGAAAAGTCTGCAAACATGTCAAATGGAAACTCTTCTCAGTGATACAGAGTCAGATTTCTCTGGACTTCATCTTATTCAGTTTAAAGTCAGCATTGTCCAGACCAAGAATTAATGTAAACTCATAATTTCTCTGCACCTCTTCACAGTGTCCTTTTGTGACTTAAGTTCTTGGATACCATGTAGCTAGACCACATTTTTACTTCTTCATTTTGAGCTGACTGTTGACCAACTATTGCGTGAACATCATTCATGCAATGTGCACTTTGGTAAAGGTGGCAAGTGGTTTGGGTTTGAGGGCTGAAAAATTGTTATGTAACAAATACCATGCAGCAAAATTCAACAGTAGGGTATGAAACTGATAAAAACGTGTTAATCAAACTGTACAATAGTGAGCATTGCCTTAAAAACATAATGTCTGTTGCAACCCCCCGAACAACCCCCAAAAGCCTGGTTTCAAAAATTAATATATTTACTAACAACTAATATTTTCAACAACTATTACGAATAAAATAATATCTATGTCTTATCTTTAAGCATTTCTTAATCTTTTTTTAAACAACTATTTAGCATCTTTTTTTTTACAATGTCCACAATTTCCCAGCTTGGATCAATGAAGTCCATCCATCCATCCATCTATCTATCAACAAAAAAATCAACAAGGAAACAAAAAAAGATACATCCTCAAAATGCCTATCTTAAATCAAGCACAAGTTTTTTTGTCGTTTATTCTTTAAAGGACAAACTGACTGCCAGTATCACCAGCAACTCTTCACAAAAGACATTTTGGCAGGAAGTTTTTCTCAAGACCAGTTCACAAAAACCCAAACTTTGAATAGCAGTGGTTGTAGACCTACTTCCTCGTTTCTGTTAGCTGAAAAAAAATTGTTCCCTCAAAACTATCATTGCATATTTTTGAGTGAATATTAAATATTTGCTCCACGAATAGCAGAATTTAGCTGTGCAAAAGATTTTTGCTGGTTTAAAAGTAAGATCAGTCCCGATACCCAAAGCCTCCTGCAGCCAGCCACTTTTTTGCAGGTCTTCATATCGTCTTACTGGATATGAAAAATGGCTGACAGGTGTATTTATGTAAAGCAGATAAAACAAGAAGTCATTCAGGATAACATTTTTTTTTAATCCCAATGGTTTATTAGATAAATTACATCAGATTAGACAGAACTTTATTTATCCTTTGGGAGACTCCCTCAGGGAAATTAAGATTTCAGTAGCACGATTTATGGCAGATAAGAAGATATATAAAAAAGAGACTGATCCACACAGAAATAAAAAATAAAAATAAAAAAAAACATGGCTACAGGCTGGCTACTGCTCTTTCCCGTCTTCAGTCTCAGAGTTATACAGTTATATATTTTGGGGTCACATTGATAAATACTTAGATTTAAAGGAAAACATCTCTTTTAATCACAACAAACACCCCCTTGTTTTCTGAATCTGATAATATTCTGGGGGCCAGATGGAAAGCTGTGGGGAGCCAAATGTGGTCCAGAGCCACCAGTTGATGATCACTGCTCTGAATCTTTTGATGATAATAAGGACTGCAGGTGACGCCCTGAAGAAATGTTGTTCTTAAACTGTTGGACTACAAAGTGGTGAACCTCACTCCATCCCTGCTTTTGGATGACTGAGCCTTTCTCCTTTTATACCCAATCATGACTCTCACCTGTTTCCAATAAACCTGTTCACCTGTGGAATGTTACAAACTAGGGATGCACAATATTGGAGTTTTGCTGATATGCTGATAGTTTTTTATTCGTTATCGCTGATACCAATATTTCTGGTCAAGAGCACAAGCTCTGGACTTAACAAAAACAGACTTGTTTCTGTCAGTGTTACAGTATATTTTTGCCAGGAACAGATGTAAAACAAGAAAAAGAGCATTTAACTCTTCCAAAAACAAGACCCTTGTTTTTTAAATGTACCCATGCAGTGATTAGAGGATGCATCAATATTGTACATTTGTGTAATTTGCCGATATTCCAGGTGATACATGTGGCCGATATATCAGCTGTAAATATCTGCAAAATTACAATATCGGCTGGTACCAATACTTATGTTTTTAGGCTGATATTGGTCGATACCGATCAAACGGATAATACTGTGCATCCCTGTTACAAACATGTTTTTTGGCATTCCTAAACTTTCCCAATCTTGTGTTGCCCCTGTCCCAAAATGAGAGATTATTTGCCAAAAAAGTATATCCATTTCAGCTTTAAATATGTTGTCTCTTTTCTTATTCACCTTCGGGAGAACCTTCATGTGACAACCTAAAGCTTTCCAAGTCTCAAGTTTTCAGCTGATACTGTACATCCTCCCACATGATTGTTGTGTTTCCAGCAGAACTCGAAACGTCACTTTCGCCCAAACTCCTGTTTTTTCCCACTCATATCCAAACATTAAGCTCGACATGTGCAGGCATGACGGTTTCGCATGGACAGCCACCTGAGGAATTTCACAGGCATTTCCCCCCGTCCTGCTGAAACACCTTCAAGTTTCCATAGACAGTCACTGTGTCAAATGAAACCACACAGGGCAGGTTATTTTCTCTTATTACGGTTTTAACTGACATAATGTCTCAGGAGGTGGAGTGCACTACAGGGTTTGTGACTAATCGGCATCTTTCATGCTGTTTGTCAGTCAGAAAAGCCCCTTTCCTTTAAACCACACCTCTGGCTGACTATAAATTCTTCCTCTGTGAAGCATCGGCGTCAGCCTCTCACATAAAGGGGAAACAAACTCACAGCAGCAGAGTGTTTCCCTCCTCCGCTCTTATTCAGCGTGTGGTGATTATAAGTACATTTCCTCAGCATGTTCTGGCACAGCTGGGAGTCTTGACGGAGCTCCAGGATCACCATAAAGCTCTCAGGAGGGGACTGTTGAATTTGACGGATCACGGTGGAAAGGAGAACCACTGCCTCAGGGAAGAAGTCTCCTGGTCATCTGCAGCTAGGACCATGTCCAGAGTGAGGGATTTGTGATGACTCGACTGGACTTTTAACCTTCTTTGGTATCAAACTGGACTTTCTTTCCTCAATGCAGCTTCTTGCACTACTGTGAAAACAGTATTGCTTCCTCCAGTGTTATGTCGATAATCAAAAACATGTCTACAAATTCCACAATCGATCACTGCAGAGTACCCAGTCGAGCCACGTACGAGACCTTCTCCTGGCTGATGATTGGGGAGTTCGTGCTGGGTCTGCCTCTCAACCTGTCGGTCCTCTACGTCTTCATCTTTAGGTATGCAGTAACGTTTTCTCTCACCGCCTTTCCCAGTTTTTTTTATTTTTACTCAAATATGAAATTCAGATGAGAAAGACTGGCAAGAATTCAGGGAAAGTCCTCAGGAAGGAATTCTTCAAGGTCGAAAATGTTGAAGACTTCAACTTGATGAATTATGAAAGACAAATGGAAAACAACTTAAGCTCTTCAGGGTGATTCCACCCATGCTTTTGTAAGAGAGCTGGTGAGATAAGACAGGAATAGTTTAGGAAACTCATCAGTGTCTGGAGGTAGTGAATCTATGAATAGTCTGTTTCAATATCAAAGAAATCCATTTTCTCCATCACCGTCTTTGCTTGTTTTAATCAGTAACACGTATCAAAGAGGTGCACAAGTAAGAGAGTTCAGGTAAAGCCTCCTAAACTTTTAAAGTGCAACTCGTAGGTCTGGAACAAAAAGTGGGATGAGGAGCTGCCCCCAGAGGGTCCTGAATATGTCACAAGAAAAGAAAAAAAGGATGTAAAAAAGTCTAAACTGTGCAGAAATACTGACCGCTCAGACACAGTGAAGGCTTGTTGGCTGCCTGATGGCTGCAGCCTGTATCAGCTCTGGCTCACAACCAAGGCCGCCCATTAGGGGGGATAAAGGGTGAAGCTTCCTGGGGTCCCAAAGTCATGGAGGGGCCCAAAAAGAGCTGCTTCCCATCTGGACCCCAGAGTGTTATCAAATTCAGAAAAATATGAGGAGTAAGAAGTTTGTTGTGGTTTAAGAATAACCTTTTGTTGTTAATTCCCACAGATATTAACTGACTCAAATCTAGGGCTGGGCAATTAATCGAAAAATAATCAAAACTGACATTTAGATCCTATAATCGAAGTGATTATACTCATGTCGGTTATTTAGATTATTTTCCCTGTGTAAGTCACATGACCCTCAATACAGTCTGCATTCACTTTCACCAAGAGCAAAGGACGCAATGCCAACATGGAGGAGACAAGCGCCAATCTAGCAGAGGACCTTGTAGCTAAGAAAAATGCTGTCTCCGTTGTTTGGGCACATTTTGGATTCTGTGCAGAGGACATCGAGCAGAAAGAAGTTAAGTGTAAATACTGCAGGAAGATCGCTTCGACAACTGTTGGTAACACCACCAATTTGTTCCAGCACAGCATAAAATAATCGTGATACTGAGATTAGGTCATATCGCCCAGCCCTACTCAAATCTGTGGTTGAAACACTAGTGATCAGGGTGATCTCCACGGGTCAGAAGGGTTGAAGACATGACTCAAAACAGCTCGTTACCGTCACACTGCACGTTTAATGTTTGCAGGGGAGCTCAGACATTCTTCATGTGGTCATATAAGCACACTTTTCTGAAGGTAAAGCAAATAAAAGGTTCAAGAGTCCCAAGTTTAAACAAGAGCAGCATGTCGATCCTGGGAGCAACTCCTGTGTTACGACGAAGAATGCAGGTAGCGTCCTTACGTTGGTGTGCGTCACCGTAGTAACCAAAAGCATTTAAAGACACAGTACACAGAGAGGCGATCATTACATATCCCCCCCCCCCTTAAAAAATGGGACGTCCTCGGGCCACAAAAAGAAAAATGTCCAGTTTTCCTTCACAATGTAGGCAAACATCAGGTTAACAAAAACAGCACGTACATCAAATGCATCACATCCTGCATAGAAAGTTTTTCTTACTTTTTTTCCCTTGAGAACACTTTCATAACAAATAAACATAATTATAAAACCACTTATCAAACAAGATATTCACATGAAACACAGGATTTAGAACACCCTCTCATAGTATCTTAAACTGTAATAAAACTCAGCTTTGCTTCGAAAAGTCGTCCATCACTTGAGGCTGAAATGTCCATTTTTGGCACACTTTTTCGATCACCATCAGGGCTTTCCTCCTCCTTGTCTTTCTTTTCCTTATTTTTCTTGTCCATCTTCTTATATTTACATCTAAGTGACCAGAATCCTTTTGTTTCTTCTTACCCTTTTTCTTCTTTTTCTTATCTTTGCCTTTTGTCTGTTTCTTGTCATCACTATCATATGAAGAGGATGATGAGGATGAATTTGAGGAAGTGCTTTCATCAGAAGAGCTTGCTTTCTTCTTTTTCTTCTTCCTCTTCTTCTTGTCTTTGCTTTTCTTCTTTTCCTTGTTACCCCTTTATGACCTGCCTTTTCTTTGGAAATGCACAGTAAGGGGGTAGACAAACTGGCTTAGCATTGCCAGTGTCAACTTTGTGCTCCGCAAGACATGTCTGACCCAGGTTTCCATCAAACAGGCAAGAAAAGCCTCCCAACACCTGCGCTTGTTGAATCTTTTCATTCTCTGACAGGGCAGCGTCATCAGCCTTTCCTCGAAAGTCAGCCATAGAGTCTTTCATCCACATGCATGTGAGGTGACAAATTTCCTCCCAACCACACACCATTCGAGGCTGGGTGAATGTGAAATCAGCAGGAATCATGAAGTCAATGGCAAGCAGAAGTGGGCAAGCAAGGTTAGGGATCACAGCAAAGGGGTGAACAAAGGTCTGCTCTAGCAGCTGAAATGACAGTGAGACAACACCTGCTAGGGTACAGCTTGTTGAGTCTGCAAGCTCAAGGTCACTGAAGTTATATGGCATCACATCAACACTTCTAATGCCGCAGTCAACAGGAGTGGAAGAGCGTACAGCTGACAGGGAGGCTCCTGTGTCCACAACTGCCACCATAGAAACACCATTGATGCTCACATCACAGGTAACTGGTTTCCTCTGACTGTGCTGCATTAGGTTGACTGTGGGTGGAGTGTCAGCTGTGCCAGCCTGGTTGTTCTGGTTACGATTGTTTCTTTGGTAATTACGGGGGTGGGACCCGAATGTTGTCTTATGTCCCTTTCATCTGCTTCTGCGGCCCTCACTGCTAAACCAGTGTCAAGTCCATCCTGAGCCTTGTCCCTACTAACATCTTTCTGCACAGTTCTGGCAGTTTCTGGTTGTGACGCCAGGGGCTGAACAGTTAAAGCAGTGGAGGTTTTGGCTTGATGATGTCGGTGGAACAGAAAACCGCCTTGCAGGGGACACTGGACCCAAAACTGAGCGAAGCTCATAAAGTGCAACTTTATAACGATCAGAAACATGGCGACATATTATCTCCACCTGATCAGTTTCAGGAGGTTGGTTTTTCATCCCTTTAAACTCACCCACCATGTGAATAACAAAGGTTGGAAGGGGTTCATCCTGTCCCTGAACTCTATCCAATATGCCACGTCAAATCGTTTCCTGATTGTCAACAGGTAAGAAAGCAAGACGGAACAGTTAGGCAAACCGTTCCCATGATGTCAAGTGAGGTTGCATGGCTGAAAACCACTTTTAGGCTCTTTATCAGGCAGTCTGGGTAGCTCTAGGAAAAGCTGGGCATCAGAGAATCCACAAGTGTTTTTGTTGATGAGCACGGACTGGATCCAGTCATCAGGCTGAATACTGCCATCTGCATCAAACTTCTCAGGCATCATCCTGGGATGCTGAATGAAGGTGCCGTTGCTTGGGCTCATTGTTGTTTAGAAAGACTGATTCTGGTGGACTACATGTTGTGGTGCCGGGGTGGAGGCAAAAAACTTGGGTGTGGTGTTGGTTGAAGCCATGGGATTCGTCTGAATGTCTAAACGCTGAAGCAGTGTATTTTGTATCTGAAGTGACTGGTCTAAATCTGTCTGTAATGTAGCCACCTGAACCCACAGCTGATTAACCTGCTCAGAAGGGCTGTCAACAATAAGGTTGTTAGATCCTGTACCCTCAGCATAACCACAATCAGCCTCCCTCTCTATCCAAAATGAGTCCCTATTTGCCATTTTACACTCCGAATAGGCTGACAAAAAACAAGCACTCTCAAAAATGCAGTCTTTACCAAAACAAATAAACAATGCAATTGGCACACAGACTGATGAACAAAGTCAATATCAGAGGCTCAAATACCACACATCTCAAAAAACCTTTTTTCCCCCTTTTTTTTGTTTTTAAATTCAAAGTCTCATCCCTTATTTTCTTGTTTCTTGTCCTTTATTTTCAGTCCTTAGACTCTTAATTTTCCTCCTTCCCTTAAACTCACCAAAAACACAGCAAAGCCACTGCTGAAAGACGTCCTCTATCGCGATTTCCGCCAGGAGGCTTTTATTGTGAAGGTAGCATCCTTACGTGGGTGTGCGTCACCATAGTAACCAAAAGCATTTAGAGATACAATACTCAGAGAGGCGATCATTACAAAATGTTTATCAGGAATGACTTCATGTTTTATCTGTTCTACGGAAATCCACCCCAGAGACATTATTAGCCAACAATCAACCACAACAAGAAGTATATTTGAGTCAATGCCAGTGATGAAAACATGACAAAGCCAGACAATGAGCCAAGATATCTACTAAATTGCCCCATGTGGGCGTCAGCAGGATGAGTGGTAGGGACTGAACTCACTTTTAGAGGCCAAGAAACATTCAACTTACAAATAATATTTCCATCAAACCAAAATTGGCTGATTTTTTTTTTTTTGTTATCATTATGTTTTTTCAATCTGGCACCAAAGCACATATCAAGAAAAAACTGGCTCTTGTAGGAATGTAGCTGATGATCCCTGCTGTATACATTTCTACATTTTCATCCATCTTTTAGTAATGATCTAAAAACAAGGTATGAATAATATATAGGCTTATTTCATTTAAGGTTTAAAGAGTAAAACAAATGACAAAACAGTTTTTTTCAATTCATTAGCAATAAAGTTCTAAAATCAATCAAATCAAACTTTTCATTAACAAAAAATGATATTACTATTATTCATCATTTCAGCCCTGTGGTGATCTTAGACTACAATTTTTCTGACATGTTGATCTGTGACCATGCAAAGCCTCAGTCTGCACTGCTGTCCATCACACATCATCTTCAATAGCGAATTCATTAACATGACCTGTTTGGTTTCAAGGGGGAGGACGCTGGATCCCCTATTGGCTACTTTATCCAGCTACTTAACAACTTGATAAAAAGTCAGCTTTGGTCTTTCTCCAGATCTCTACTTATCTATGTTATCTTGGCACCGTAAAGCTTGTATTCAAGCTTTGATGTGTTATATTTTCAGCATTTCTGGAGCAGAATTTAAAAAAACAGATGTTATCAAGGTTGATCGGATGCATGCTTGTACACAGGGTTTCTGGTTTGATGTTTTTAACAAACTGCTTTCATTTAATTGTTCAACCGTTTCAGCCGTAAAATCCAAACCGCAAATACTTTAATTATCTCTGCCGAGGAGGTCATGTCTCTGCCTGCATTTGTTGGCTTGTTAGTTTGTTTGACCGTGAGAAAGATAAGTCAAAGCTTTCTTGACAGAGTTGATGGAAATATCAGAGAATGTTGGTCATGGCACAAAGAAGAAGTCATTTGATGTTGGTGCTGATCCAAATCCTGATGCGTTTCCAGGACTTTTCAAAGGGTTTGTTAACATCGTGGGATGGAGCAGTTTTCCACATTTTCACTAATAACACAGCCAATAATGTCAGAAATGCCTTGGTGGAGGTCTGCGCTCTCTAAGCACTTCTAGTTTAATACAATTTACCAGTTTTAGAATTTTTAGACATTTTTTTTTTAATTTCTTAAAAACAAGGTGTTGGTTGGTCTTGAGGCTGGACTATTTGGAAACAACTGTTCAAAACGATTCATTGAGATGGCTTAGGACATCCATTTGCCTTTCACCTATTAGCTCTAGAGATAACCTGGATAATGGGAGTCTGGATTACGTCAAGGGCTGTCACCTTATACTCGGTATCCGAGTATCCATTCGAGCATGGGGATAAAATCTGCGCTCTAACTCTAACTAAACATTTAAATAGAAATGATACAGCTCTGCAGGACATTTGGGCGTCTGGAGCATCACTCTTAACCACAGGCAGTACACCTCGAGAATCCTGATGATGACAGCGTTGGTACTTGTAAATGCAAGGACCTACGGCATCCAAAAAAATCTCTATGTACAGGAAGAACTGTGGAGGGTAACAATATGCCTTAGCTGCATCTAGTCTACCTGAAATCAACAAAAGAGGACACCTAGATAAAATGGAGGACAGACAAAGATACTCTGTGGAAGCACTTTTGGGCACAGACCAGGCTGCGTGTTGATAATGTACAAAGCAGCTGGCTTACTCCTAATCAACGACAAATCTGTAAGCCCATTTGTAGATTCATATGCAAGGACATGCAGCCCACCGGTAAAGGTAAAAGTTAAAATAATCTAATGCCTCGGGCCTGTGCTAAAGGGAGGGTGAATAAGCACACATGCTTATAATTGAATACGTGCTGTTGTCAGCATTTATGCCCAAAAACTGATTGAGTTCGATTTTTGAGAATGGTGACAGCCCTGATTACAGCTCCTCAGTTGATTAAAATCTGTAGCTATTAAGAGTAATACCAAACTTACAAGTGCTGTTAAAGAATAAATAACACGATGAATAAGAAGAGACGGGACAAAACAAGCATGTTTAAAAAGCACAGAAACTCTGCAAGGACATGCCTACGCGTACAGTGTTACATTTTACACTCTCTCTCGTGAGAATATGCACTTTTTTTTCTAAAGATTTCTGGAAATTCTTTTATTACAATAGGAAAACCAGCCAAGATAGCAAGATAAATAGGTTGATATTTAAAAAAAACAGACAAAATGCACTTCCTATCTTGGCAACACAGAGAAGAAAATAAATATATGAATGTATGTCCTCTTAGGGTTTCTTTATATCTCTCACTTTTACAGAAGTTTTTTTCAGGCTCTCATTTGTAACCCTTTTTAACAGTTCTGTGACGCAGGCCAAACAGCTGAAGAACCAGAATCTCCCAGCGTTCATTTGTCTTTTACCAAGTGGCATCTGAACCTTCTTCAACCGTGCTTAAAGACTTCCTTAGACAAAGGCTGAAATCATTCCCAGTGCTACAAGGCCAATATGCAAAACAAGTGGTGTGCGGAGCCAATGAATGAATATTTTAGGTATGAAGAAACATCTTTTACTGCCTTTTCCTGAATTTCTGAAGATGACAAAAGCAAAATGTAGACGAGGGAGCTACAAAAATACCAGTGCCTTCAGGGAGGGGCTGGAAGACTTAAACTTGATGAATGATGTCTGGACAACTTATCGGCCTGTTGGAATTTGTTGCTCTGAGGAGAGAGAGCAAACTTGGGTTTGGTGAGAAAGTTGGTGAGATAACATAAATAGCAAAAAGCCCAGTTGCCTTAAATTCTGTAATAGCAGTGCTTCCCGGAAGTTGGATGACAAATTCATTGGACAAAACTCAGATATGTAAAGACTGTCATATTGTCAATGCATCTAACGTTATCTAACATTATTTGACCAATTCAAGTTGCGTCAGGAGTTTATGATTTATCTTCAAATGTGAAGAACATAACCAGGCACTACATGTCCCTTACATCGGGTAACTGAATTAGAAAAATGTATAATAGAGACGATTTGAAGGAAAGGCATAACCGGATATCTAAATTGAGAAAAGATTCCATGTACTATGAGGAAACATTAAATCATTATCAGTTGCTTTTCCTTCTATCCATCCATCATCTATACTGCTTGATCTAACCCAGCTGACATTGTGCGAGAGGCAGGGTACACCCTGGACCGGCCAATCACAGGGCCACATAGAGCAACAGACGATCATTCACGCACTCACCTACACCTAAGGGCAATTTGAAGTCACCAATCCACCTCATGGGCAGGTTTTTGGTCTATGGGAGGAAGCCAGAGTGCCTGGAGAGAACCCATGCATGAACTCCACACATACAGGCCCTAAAGACACATGGTTCGAACCAGCAACCTTCTTGCTGTGAGGCACGTGCACTACCACAGTGCTGCCCCAATTGCATTTCTGATTTTAGCTCATATTGAGCAGCAATATTTGTAAGTGTGGCCTAATTTTGTTGCTTCTTGTGGAGCAATTTCAAACATGAAATTGCATAGCAGTGGTAAAGAGTGAGAAGTCAATGACAGAGAGTGAGGAATAACACAAAATAAAGAAGCCACAGGCCCTGAACTGACATGTTCTTTCAAAAGACAAAGAAAAGCAGTGCTTTCTGGACTCAAAAAAGAGATAGCTTGAAGTGATGTGTGAAATTGGGATTAACAAAGTCATTGAAGCAAAAAGAAAAAGACTATAATTACGATATGGTTTCAGTCATTTTTGTGTTTTGTGTCATGCATGGTTCTGAGTTGAAAACATTATAACATCAGTTGTTGGTGTTATGTAAGTTGTCACCACTTTCAGCCCAAGTGGCAATTTCCTGTGGTGTAGCACCTCTTTAAAAAGGCCTTCTGCAGCCTACCATCTGTTCGCACAAGTTCCTGATGAAGGCTTGATAATGAAATGTGTCAATTTTTGTGTTAAGGTCTACAAACCATGCTGTTAAAATATAGGCATTTTAATTGTTTAAAGAGAGAGCCTTGGAGTCTTTTCTTTGTGCTTAAATACATTGATGAATTGTTAAGAAAAATGGCTCAGACTTTGAAAATGTACTGAAAGTACTCAGAAATTAAAGTCATTCTGGGAAAGTGGTTAGAGGGTCAAGGAAAAAAGACAATAGCTTAACACTGCTAATCAGAAAACTTGATTCATTCTTGTTCTATTTTTTGACTTTATGAATATTGTTTTAGTTGTAATAGTTATGATTATTCTTCTGCGTATCAGTGTGTATGCAAATGTCAAGGCAACGCACAATGATGTTCAATTATCAGTTCATGAGACTTTTTTATTTCACCAGTACAACAACAGGAACATTGTGACTGTTGAGATATTTAATAGCCACTGAACTACTAATACTTGTCATTCTACATCCTGGATATCCGTCTGTTTTCTCAGGAAAAATCTAAAATTATATCTTTGTTAAAATCTTCACCCTGTGGGGATGTGCGTCTTACCCGCTGTGACCAAGTGGAGTTGAATCTGGAAATGATAAACATTGTGTTTGGATAAATCTCGACCACTTCCACTACAGTTTCATGACTGTTTACAGGAAGAAATCCAAGTCAGTCCCTGCTCATTCCTATGAGCAAAGCAGGAGGGAGACAGTATTCACATCCTGTTTGGATTTTTATGTGTTGGTGGAAATGATGACAAAAAATGTGTCAGAGGCCTGTCGGCTCCAGTGATCTCAATTCACCCCAAAACCAGGCCTCTTTCAGTTTTATGACAAAATGTTATCACGTGCTTTCAATGAATCACTTTTCTATATTACTTTCACTGCACTTTGATAACCTTGCAGTGCAGCTGGATCAGCCTGAATTAATGTCTGTAATCAGGTAGATCCATTTTTCCAAGCTCCAATCTACAATGATTGTGAGTGTCCCAAAGCGGCACGACCCAATCAGCCTCCTTTAAAGCAGGAAGAGGAGGGAGCTACAAGAGATTAGCATAGATGCTAACAGCTTCAGTAGCAGCTTCATCAGATCTAGGCCACATTTCTTTATGAAACGAAAAACAAACAACACTAAAAACTTCTCAATAGATTGACATTTTTGCTTCACTGCCAAAATGTTTTGCTGAGGGTTTGTTTCTGTCCTTTATACCCTGGTAGTAGCGCCTGCCAACAACATTAAATGATTGGCCCATAATGTATTTGATTGACAGAACAATCATCCAATCACCCATCAGATATGCTTCTGAAAGGCTCAGCCCTCCCCAAACACTTTCTATGGACTCTTTCCCAGGTGAACTCGTGAAATATTCCCAAAGGACTATCTGGTGTGTTGGGTTGGCACTTTCAGGACACTTGCAACTTATAACTATTAATAGGGTTGGGTAGAAATATCGATTCATCAATGCATTGCAATATTTCCCCTCCCGATTCAATATTGATTCAGCAAAATCCTCTAAATTGATTCACCTCCTGGCCAGTGGGGGGCGCTGTGCACTTATTCAGTGTTTATCCAGCTGCCGCTGGAGACAGAATAAGACAGAACGTGAGTGATTTAAAGGTGGTTTATTAGTATTATCTGTGTAAATAATGTAAAACATTGTAAACAATAGCATTAGTATCAACCTGGAGTGTTTTCTTTCCGTTATTTTGCCCTATTTTCTCTGTGTTTTGACATATTTCAGACGTATTTTACGCGTGTTTTACTGTCTTTTTTGAAATTGATCGTCTTTTTTCATCATAGTTCGTTTTTTATGGATTCCATAAATCGTAATTTTAGAAATATTGAAAGAAGAAATGTCAAGATCTCTGTCTTCAGCTTGACAGGAACCGTTTCCGGGACTACCATCAGTAAAAAAAACACCTGGACATGGTCTAATATAACAGGCTGCAACATGGACACTAAATGCTGTAGGCAAACATGAACATTTGAGTTTATGTAAAATGGGTTAAGATTATTTTGGTCATCTCAGAAAATTTCTACATGTTCATGTACAACTGTTTATGAAGAGAATCCTGTTGAAAATTCAAATCCATTTTTATTCTTGTCTTGTAATTACACACTGCTTTAAGCATTTATAACATAATACTGACAGATACTTGCCAGAATTGTTTACTTTTACTTCTCGTGAATAAAGGGTGAAAAAATGTATTCAAAGGTCAATCTCTGACACATTTATTGACAAAAAAGACAAAAAAGTCCAGGTGAACATTTATAATTATAGTATTAACTGTCATGTTTTTCACTTTTGTACTCCATATGCACAAATAAGTTATTGTGCAAATTTTTATTTTCAGATGTTTGCTCAAAAATGTGAGGTGACATACCACATATGTTCACATTGGCATCAAAATAAAAATTCAAAAATTGTCAACAGGTACTCTCATTATGTGTATATTTCTACTTCTTACTAAATCGATACTGAATCGAATCACAACCTAAAGAACCAGAATCGAATTGAATCGTGAGGCTCTTAACAAAACCCAGCCCTGAATATTAATAATGTTACTAATATAATAATATTAAAGTTTTAATGCTCATTCATCTGAATACAATTTGAAATAGGTTTTTTGCAAATTTTAAATCACTTAAATGTTTCTTTGTTTTTAAAATGTGCATCAAACAATGTATTTTGAATGATGTGTGTTGTTTCTTACCACCTTTTAACTTTTGGCCTGAAGTTGTATGTTGAGAACAACAACACTCAGTGTGGCATAATCAACAGTACATGAGGAATACCCACAACACAAATGAGCGCTTTTTATATAATGTCAACATCTCATACTTATTCATTCATTTTATTAGTTATTTGTTTGATCCTATTTTATCTGTTTATTTATTACACAGTTTTTAGTAGTTTACTTTTAATCTCTTCAGCTCTTGTTCCCATCACTGGTTTCTCATCTTTTATCCAGTTTTGACCATCTTTTCATGTTTTCATTTACTCCCTTTCTTCCTTTATTCATTCTAATCTTCTAATAGTGTGATGCAGTCACCTGTTCATCTATTTATTGTGTTCTTGTCTTTTTAGTGTCATTGTTATCATCACTCTTCATAATCTTTTTCATTAACAGTACTGTTATGGTGACATTTCAATCATACAAACAAAGTAGATTCATATCGTACCTCAAATGTTTCCAGTTTACTGCTTTTGTTCCTTAATCTACTTTAATTTTCTTTAACCTCTGAGTTTGCTTTTTGTCCTTTCCCTCTTGTTTGACTCTTTTGGGAAATTCTCAGTTTGACCTGACTGTTTCTGTTTCATTTTATTGTTCCCTTGGTCCGTGTCTTTGTTAAACTTCTGCTTTTAAAGGTGCTGTATAAATAAATTTATCATTATTATTATTATTATTATAAAAATTCAGGTAATGATGAGTTTAAGTCGAAGCATGCTTCATTTTCGGTCTTCTAGTTTTTACCTCAAGGAAATCTCGACCTTAAAATTTCATTAACTCAATCATAAAGGTAGGCTAAATATCAGAGATGATAGGGTCGACATAAATCCCTGCAGAGTTCAATGAACACGGCTCATATGACAGCAGATGATTTGAACATGCCCGACAAACATCATAAAATGACGTTATCTTATTTCTGCAAAGCCTGATTTAGCTCGATGCTGCTTGACGTTTCCCTCAACGCTGGCAAAAGCTGGCCAAAATATCAGTGTGTGAAGCAGCTTTAACAATGACACTATGCGATTCCCCTAACCCAATTCTTTCCCATCTAGAGATCTATTATTTACATAAACCAAAACTGAAATAGCAAACACACTTCACGAAATGCAGCTTGGCTGATTACTTGACATGCTTCATTCTTACCTTATCCAAAGGCTAGCTGGTCCAAACTGGCTTCTTTTTTGCACACAGGGACGAGTCCACCATCGGTTCTTCATCGTTATTTTCTGAGCACACGGGCGCCAGAATCACGCGCAGAGCTTCTGTCATAGCTACGATGGATACTCTATGACCAGGCTCCCAACAGATCTATAAAAACAGCACACAATGATCGATCAGGATTACTCTTGTATTACTGCTTGTCTGCCAACCAAGACGGGAAACTTTTCTCACAGTGAAGTCTAGTGCCATTGAACTGTTATTTGCTTATTTCAAGAAGGTAAATACTACAATAAAGGAAAACAAATGAGTAGTATTTCAGTTTAGGTCATTATGTAACACTGGGATTCAAAACCCGAATATGACCTCTTCAAACCGGGATGCGTCTCAACAACAGAAAACAATATTTCTGTCTCACAAAGTTGCAACACTTAAAATCTTGTTGCGTCCACTGGCTCTTTCAGTGCAGATTGAGCAATATGAACTCATAAACAAGGAGATGAAACATGCTGTGGATTAAGAGGATCTGACAGTACTGAGGAGGTTTCCAGCAGACAAACTCTGACCAGTGCTCTGAGTGGAGTGTTTTCTTTGGCACCAGTGTGTTTTTCCATCACTGTAATGTATGCTGTACAGGAAGGAGGCAGATGCAGTTATGAGACAGTTAAAGAAGAGATGTACAAGGCTAATTGTTGTGTTACAATGCAGGAATTTAGTGTGAACAAGAAACGCGCACAGATTTATGCAGCTGTCAGTATCAGATGTTTCAATGGTATCTGCACCAGTGTTTTTCTCATCCTGGTGCATTTATTTTATTCTTCTTAACTTTGTAACTGTTACCCTGTGTGCACAATTATAAAGCAAGAGGGTATTCTGCTCTTACACTGCCAAAAATATGTCTTAGCTCTTCTTTAAACAAGTAGTCTGAGAAAGAGCCGAACAGTTCGAGACATCACTGATTTTCAAATTAAACTGTTGAAGGGAGCTACTTCTGATGTGCAAATCTTTTGTACTTTTTCATGCAATTTTTGGATCCAGCACCCAACCGGGGATGTGCGTGTACTTTGTTTTTTTAACCATATAACAAAAGGCAAAGTAAAAGTACAGAAAAAATAAAAGAAAATTAGCACTCGGATAAATGTTACATGTCTGAAAAGGAGTGAGAAGAAGTCAAAACTTATATAATCCCACCCCCTCTCCATCAACTAATAACCAATTCTTTAGCATCCCAATCTATATACACATAAACATGTAATTAGTTTTTTAATCTAATTCTATCTATGTCTGAAATCAAACATACTTGTTCTTTCAAAGTTACAAACTGACTATACATAAATGTATATAAACTTACACAAAAATCTACATTTATATACATTAAAACAAGGCTACAGGATGAGGAACAAGATGCTGTGATTGGCTTGATCACGGTGTTTGTGTGTGTGTGTCTGTGCACGTCTGCACATGTTAATCAGTTTGTGTGACGATAAGAGAATGAAGAGGAGAAAAGACAGGAAGCTGTTCATGATTCAGACTGTAGGAAGAGAATAACGAATGTATGTATGGATAAAAATCTTTGCCTAATGTTAACATACATCTGCCAGAAATGTTATTTGTCATTTTGAGTTTCTCATTCATATTTACACTGAGAATCAGAGACTGAACATGTAAGCTGGAAAACTTTGTAGTTCAGTTGCCTCATAATTCTGCACACTTGTAGTTCACTAATCAGTCAGCAATGTAAAATATTCCCTTTTTTTATACTTTTTTTCAACAGCTTTGAGAATATAAATAGAAAATAGACCTTAAATATATCAATATTAGTGACAGTGCCATTACATATAAAATATTAATGATGCTTTTCTGTATAGTAAAATCAAAAGGGCATACGGCAAACAAACAAAAATGAACAAAGTGACAGTAGAGAAAAAAAACGACTTTTGTTCAAGTTATACACGTGCACAAATCAATCTCCAACTCGTAATTCTTCGAAGACATGGAAAAAAGCACACAAGACAAAGAAAACAAGCAAACAAACCAAAAAAAGAGAAAAACAACAAACAGACATAAACAGTTCTGGCAACATGAATCTTAATCATTTTTATTCTTCTTCATATTATTTTAATGAATGCATTAAGCTCTTACTTGGGAGAAAAATATGATTTGATAATCAGTGGTAGTTTGCTTAAAACAAACACTTATAAGTTTTTCTCTTACTTCAAGCACTGAAAAAATAGATTGTGACTCTTCTCATGAATTTGTAGTTAAAACTGGAAATGCGAAGAGATTTCTGAGGATGTTGGTATTAAATGTCATTGACTGCGCTGCACTTCTGTTTGTCACAGCAGAACCTCAACTTCAATTTATTGTTCCCTAAGGGAAATTTGATTTGCAGGCAGGTAAAAACACGAAACATAAAAACACAATCACACAAATCCAGACACAACACTGAGATGGATAAAACACAAGTACCTAAAGGGACCATCACTGCAGTGTTTAGAAATCAGATGCATCATGACTGTTCATTTTTAAAGTTTAAATTAAGTTGTGTAATGTCTTGTGATATGAATGAATTTTTCATCCTGTCAGATTTGGCCTTTCTACATTCTGTCTTTGTCTTCCTCTTTAGGTTCAAATTCTGGAAGAACAAAAGCATCTTCCTCTTCAATATCGTGGTTGCTGATTTCCTGCTGGTGGCCTGCCTGCCTGCTAAAGCCTACCACTACCGGCATGGCATGAGGCGCAGCAGGAACCAGGTGGTGTGCAAGCTGATGCTGTCCATGCTGTTTCTGAACCGCGGAGCCAGCATCGCCTTCCTCATCACCCTCTCCATCGATCGCTACTTCAACGTGGTGCATCTGGGCCGAAGGAACTTTGTCAAAGTGCTAAAGAAATCTCCTCAAATCTCCATCATCATCTGGCTTTTCCTGCTGCCCTTCACCATCCCCACCATGGTGCGGACGTTTGAGTGCTGCAACAGCCACGGCAGGGAGGTGGAGACTTATTATCATGATGTGACCGACACCTTCAGAGAGGTATCTCTCATTCTGGTCTTACTTCAGATATGCTGACCTCATTTACAGAGATACAGGAGCCGATTGAAACTTCCTGTCCAGTCAAAGCAAAATCAGAACAATCTCATCAGAAGTACCTGTTTTCAGCTTCTAAGAAGAACTAAGTTGATTAACGAGGTCATGAACCAAAGCACAGACTTCTCATTACAGTATCAGATTGTCAGCTCTGCAGAATCATGTTCTCCTTTTCTAGTTCCAAGATAAAAAACTTTCCAGACAACAACAAACTTAACTTGTCCAAGCTTCATAGCAGCCCTCACTAGCTCTCATGACACCTGCATCAATCAATCAATCAGACTTTATTTGTATTGCACTTTTCATACATCATTTGTAGCACAAAGCGCTGTGCATAAACAGAGAACAATAAGAACAAAACAACCCAAATTAAGAAACAAATAATCAAAATAATGGTCGGCACGTGGCCACAGCAGGTAGTACATGTGCCTCACAGCAAGAAGGTCGCCCGTTTGATGGGCACTTCTATAAGTGGTATAGAAAATGAAGGAATGAATAAATAAAAATAAATAAACTATATATATATATATATGTATATATATATATATATATATATATATATATATATATATATATATATAGATAGATATAGATAGATAGATAGATAGATAGATATAGATATAGATATATATATATATATACATACGTACACACACACACACACACATTAGGGCTGTCAAATGATTACAATTTTTAATCAGATTAATCACAGCGTTGCTGTGGATTAATTTAAATTAATCACAATTAAATATAACTTATTTTTAATCTACATTAACTGCCTGAGGGTGGTTTATTGCAAGCTGGAAGACGTGTTAGCCGAAGTGCTAGCAGAATCCCCAGCTGACGCATGATTCGCGTTGATGAAGGACTTTAAGCTGGAAGTGCTTCAGTGAAAAGAAAACTCCTTCCTGCAGAATGTGCATATCACTGTATGTCGGTCCACTGCTCCGTCTTGCATTTGTTTTTGTATTCAAATTTCACACCAAGTGGGCCACGGCGCTGTTTAGGGTCTTCCTTTTCGAGTTGGTTAGTTCTGCCGGATCAACTACCCATATGCGCATGCGCTATGGAAAGTCTTCTGGGACAAACTGCCTGAAACACATTGCCAGAGACATTTAAGGGATTTTGAGTCATTCTACGCTTCAGATAGGTTAATTGCATTAAAATTTTAAATCAGATTAATCATTATAATGGATTAATCTGCGTTAACACGTTAATTTTTGACAATATATGTATATATAAATGTACAGAACACACACATATACAGAACTGTGTGTGTGAGCAAGGAAGTGTGGAGACGCCATCATGAGTCCAAAATGAGAAAACACTGGAGATAAAGTGAAAAAATAAAACAGTATATACTTAATAGAATTAAAATAAATAAATAGAAAGTCTTTACTTTTTTTTAAAATGGACTTGTTGCTTTCAATGTGATAGTCTTTTCGTGTAAGGAGCAGATTTAAAACAAGAAAAACAACATTTAACTACTGAAAAAAATGAAACTCTTAATTTTTAAATGCACCCATGCAGTGATGATAAGGTGAAGCGTTATGGTACTTTTGTGTATTTTGCTGATATCATTGCAACTATATGGCTGATATATATGGACGGTATATCAGCTTTAAATATCAACAAAAACATGATATGGTCTGACGTCAATAATTAACTTTTTCCCTATATTTTTT
This sequence comes from Cetoscarus ocellatus, assembly GCA_037902135.1. Classification (NCBI taxonomy): domain Eukaryota; kingdom Metazoa; phylum Chordata; class Actinopteri; order Labriformes; family Labridae; genus Cetoscarus; species Cetoscarus ocellatus. The sequence goes on along the minus strand of JBAMNC010001702.1, from coordinate 288,748 downwards.
TTGTATTTTAAATCACTTTTTTTTCTTTATTCATTTATTTACAAACTTCATCTCCCTCGGTTATTGGTCCTTCTGGTCTCATTTCAGGTTCTTGCATTGCCTGGTGCTCTCTGTTGTATCTCCTGATTGTCATGATTGAGTTCTCCCTGTTGCTCTGGTTGGTCTGTTTGTGTCCTTCAGGTTGTAGTTTGAGTTTTTAGAGTCCTTGGTTTGTCTCCTTTGTGCTTGAATTCTTGTGATTTGTTTCTATATCTGTTCTTATTTGTTGTTAAAGCACTTTGTAAACTTTGTTTTTAAAAGTGCTCTATATGTAAAGTTATTATTATTATTATAACAGATACTATATTGTTGATATGGGTCTCTAAATGTGACTGATCAGCCCCTACGAGCCACCACCTACTCCTTAAGGGTTCATTTCTGTCTAGAGATCTCAATAAATTAACACATAATCACAGGAAAACCAGTGTTTTAACAACAACACACAAGGACTTTATGTCTTTTTTTTGTTTGTTTTGTTTTTTCAGAAAATTGTGATGAATTATTTCTAACTTTTTGACATTTCAGAACCTTAATAGTTAATTGATTTAAAACAAACAAAGGATTAAACTGAATATTCATATTTTTGTACTTGATGGAAGCTTCAGCATCTTAAGAGTGTGTTGTTTCTGGTTTAAAATCCAGGTTAAGAATTAATTTTAGTTTTTAGGGAGCCTCTTTAATGTTCAGCAACATTTGACAAGGACTTTTTTTTGTTTATTTCACTGATACATATCTGCGGCCCACTGAAAGCAGCTCTGCTTCCCACCTCTGAGTGACCCACCGATAAGAGAGCATGTGGTGAAGTATTTAGGTAGCAAAGTGTTGACAACATGAATCCATTAATTAAGTCAACTTACAAAATTGTTATTGCCAGCTGGAGTGATATTTTGGCATTTTTGGTAAACCAGTTTTAAATCCACTCTCAAATGTTGAATGTACTTTTTTATCCTTTTGAAGCAGAAGTTTTTCAGGCAGGTTGATTTTTTCTTTGCTTTCAGAGAATTGTGATGAATTATCTCTAACTTTCTGACATTTCAGAACCTTAAAAGAAAAAAAAGGATTAGATTGAATGTGAATATTTTTGTACCTGATGGAAGGTTCAGCTTTATAAGAGTGTGCCGTTTCTAGTTTAAAATCCAGGTTAGGAATTAATTTGAGATTTTAGGGAGCCTCTTTAATGTTCAGCAAACAGCCTTCTTCCTGTAAATCATGAATGAGGAGCTGTTAAAGTTTACAGTTTAGCCTCACACGTGCATGTTTTGGCCTGAGATGACTGCTGAGGAGCTGAATTTCTGCACCGACAAACATTGAATCAACTGTTTATCCTGCTGTTATGTACTTTAACACACAGTAAATCCTCTTTTCATTTTCTAGGTGGTCTTCTTCACACAGATCATCTTCCCCTTCATCGTCCTCGTGTACTGCACCGTGCGCATCGTGAACCGGCTGAGGAAGAAGACGGTGGGGGAAAAGGCCAAACTCCGGCGAGCCGTGTGGGTGGTCCTGTCTGTTGTTGTGGTCTTCTCCATCTGCTTCCTGCCCTGCACCATAGCCCGAGCAGTGCTGCTGGGCGTCAGGCTGCAGAAATGGGCAGAAGGGGAGGACATAGCGGTTCAGGTCTACGACGGCCTCATGGTTTTGTCATACATAGACTGCCTGCTGGACCCGCTGGTTTACTGCTTCTGTAACTCGGGGTTTAAAGATGCTTACATATCCACCTTCTGTCCTATGTGTCTGCAGAAAAGACTCATAAACTCAGACTTCACTCTGGGGACAACGACCACAACAACACCAACGACATCTGGGACCAGGACCATAACTTTGCCTGTAATAGAAAAATGATGTTTCTTTCTTTTAGGCTGTGATAAAAACTAGATCAGATACTGAGCTCCACGGGTTCAGAATGACTGGTCCACCCTCACAGGGGTTTTACGTGAGAAGCAGATAACATTTAATCCCTGATGAGGTTTGAGTGAGCAACACCTGCAGTTCTCTAAAACTGATCAGATGCATTTGTGCAAGGGACATTTTTTCTAAACATGCCAAATTTTAAATTGGGGTAATATCTTTTTTTTGATTAGTTAATTGTATTTTTCTGACTTTTATGTATTTCTTTTTTTTTTCAACAGTGAGATCAGTCCCTAACACACATCCTGCTGCCTGACACTTGGAGCATTTTCGCTATTTTTTTTCTGGGGCTGCCTTTTTTATCTTCACTGAGTTTGACTCAGACACACTTGTTGTTTCAGCTGAATGTTCATTAAAAGTGGCTGACAGGGGGATTTCTTTAAAATGCATCAAACATGAAGACATTCTTGATAAAACTGTTTCAATCCCAGTTGTTTTGGGAGCTACATTAAGCATTCTAGGGATTTAAAAAAAAAGAAAAACTTAAAACCACATCAGATTTTCCACCTCAAACTGTCTGACTTGTGTGCTAATATTCTGGGGCCAGATGGGCAGCTGAGGAGGGCCTCATGTGGCCCCGGGGCCGCTGGTTGATGATCACTGCTCTAAAATATCAGTTTAGTGGTAATCTTATAGGGATGAAAATCGAAAACCAATTCCAGTTGAGAATCGTTAACAGCTCCATCAAAGTATCGATATCATGAGTCTTTTTGCTAATCAATTCCCTTATCAATTCCTTCCACTGACAGGGCTCAGAGCGTCAGAATTGTGACTTATCTTTTTACAAAAGGCGCCTACTGCACAACCTTAAGTGAGTGGAAACACCAGAAACTTGCAGAAGCAGTTATCTATGCTGTGACATGTGTTTGACATTGTTGCCACTGAAAATCTACAGGCCAACATTTGCCCACACGGAAAATCTGCAGGAATCAATATGGAATCATTAAAGAATTGGATCGATTAGCAGGATTGTTAATAGCATTGGTTTCAATAAAATCTTATCAATTTCCATCCCTATAATCTTATAATAATAATATTAACTTTATTTATTAGCACCTTTAAAAATAGACGTTTACAAAGTGCTTTAACAGACAAAACAAAAGCAGAAAAGGCAAAACTCTGAGCACAATAAAACCAACAATCAGGTCAAACAGAGACCGAAAGAGTCAAAGGAAAAGGCACAGAGGGTCATGTTAATTAAAACAACAAAAGGAAAGAAAATGGTAGACTGGTGAGAGGGAGACAGCTGACGTATTTGTTTTATATATGATGATAAGGTGACAGTAAGAGAATTAATAGATTATAGGTTTACAGATACATAAATTGATGACGGCTGATAGATCATAGATGACGGCATCACATCAGGAAGATGGAAAAGGAGAGAGTAGACAGAGCATGAGTAAAGGAGAAAAGATAAATACAAACATTTAAAAAATAGAAGAGAAATGATAATAATTAAAAAGGAAGTATATTAAAAACATGAAAAGATGGTAAAAACAGGACAAAAGCGATGAGAAACGAGTGAGAAGAGTAAGAACAGAAGAGTTTACAATTTTGACGTGTTGAAATGTAATTCCCACTAGTGAAAACTAAATTACTACATGTCAGCCAGATTGTTTAAATGTTAAAAGGGCTTGCCATACAATTATGCTAAATAATCTTTCAAGTGCAGCAAACATACTGTTTACATATACAAGTGCTCATCAAATTTACCACCAACTGTCATGAAAACAGGAAAACATAAATATTTCAGAAATCCTTCAAAAACTTGTTTTTGTTATTTGATGTATATTTTGAACCAGAATGAATGGAATTGTAACTGATTTCACCTTTTTATACCCAAATTTGCGCTGGTCACTGGGCCTCTCTGAGAAGCAAGCAGAACATTCAACCACTAAAACTAATTTTCTGTTCAGGAATGTAAGTAAATAACTTTAATTTGACACCTTAATCAAGAAATAATAACATGCCTAACTATTTTTTCCATGTCTTTTAAAAACAGTAAATTAGAATATTCATGGATAACAATAATTAATATATTTTAGCATTAAAAACATCATTTCAGTCAGAGAGCTTCTACATACCAGTGTATTAACCATTATAGAAACATACAAGAAAAGCACTCAGAGAGCGCAGACCTCCGCCAAGCAGCTTCAGTCCACCCCAAAATTCCTGGATCCGGATCAGTCCCAAAATCTAATCATTTGTTCCTTATCCCATTCCACACATTTCCTGAAAATTTCATCCAAATCCGTCCATAACTTTTCAAGTTATTCTGAACACAAACAGACAAACAAACCAAATGCCGGCAAAAACATAACCTCCTTGGCGGAGGTAATAAAATGATTTTTGTAATAACCAATGCTGTTAATTAAGGACAGCTGTGGCATAAGCCTTACATTGGGTGGTGCTTTAATAAATATGCTAAGCAATGCATGTACATATAAATAAAGACTGATGATATCAATCCCATAGGCCAGTTGTTATCAGTTCTGGACTGGAATTGGTAAACTATTCTCATCCCTAGTAACTGTGTATCTCAGAAGCTTTTGCATTAATTTCGCTGCTTTTACGACTCAATGAATGTTCACAAATTTCTAAAACAGAGTCCGGAGGCGTGCACTTAGATGAAATAAAAGCCTGTAACTGAGCTGCAACCCCAACCCAAAATCAATCACTGAAATTGTCAATAATGAAAAATGTTAACCATTTAGATCTCAGAGTGAAGAAGACGTGCCGAGAGACAGAAGAAAACAAACTGACAACATCAAGACTGCTTAAGTTTCTCATAACCAGCCATCAGAGATCAAACATTGATGTGGTTTTCTACTTCTGTCGTTAAACTGTGAAATCCTTCATTATGCTCTAAAATGTGTCAAACAGAACTGCCTTTAATTATTCATTATGAGACAAATATGCTGCCCACAACTGATGCAACAAAGGCCACAATTGAAGAAATTGTGTGGGGAGGAGGAGAGACAAATACCTGTGTGGGTGTACAGGGCATTAAAGTGGATTAACAGGAACATGTTATGTTGTTATACTGTTATTGGATTCACAATTTACCGCTTCTACTGATCTTCACTGTCATCTTCATCTTCTCAAGTCAGTGACAATAGATATATGATAATTTAGCAGATGTACAGATGTATTTCAGCGGCAAGCATTAAATGGTTTATTGTATATGTGTTTTTATACCATCATTTACTTGAATGTATTAAAGTTTCTTTTTTATTTATGTGGATTTATTGACTCACAACATACAACATTTGACTTTGAAAAGGCTGAACTGATGACAAATGGGGAAACCCTCAAATCAAGAGTTTCAATTATAGTGACATTTTAAGCCAATCAAGATCAGAAAAGCAAGATAATCTACACTGAATGATAACAGCGCTCCATGCCAATCAGTCATCCTGCCAATCTCAATAAGATAATCGAGATGGGAATTTTTTTCCATGATCAAGCAGTTTGAGTTATTCTGGATGTTCAGGACATCTAATTTAATTCCCATGGTATCAAAGTGGTATCAGATGCTCTTTAGACTAAACATGGCAAATGGAGTATCTTATGGTCAGAGTTACGACTTCACAGAGAATCCAAAAATAAGATTTTACACTTTTTAAGATCTTTTAGAAAATCCTATTCATAAAATATAAGAACCAAATAACTCTTCAATTTCTTACCAGCCACATTTGCAACACATGTAACACAGTAAGTTCAGCACTGATAACAGGGATGCACGATATTGGATTTTTGCCGATATATGTATCGCTATATCTGAACTCATTATCACCAACATGCCGATATCGTTCATCAAGAGCACAGAGTTTTTACTTTATGAAAATGTTGCTTTCAATGTGAGCATCTATTTGTGAGAAGCAGATGTAAAACAAGAAAAACAACATTTAACTCTTAAAAATTAAAACTCTTGATTTTTAAATGTGCCCATTGCAGTGATGATAAGATGAAGCATTATGGTACATTTGTGTATTTTGTGTATACTACAATCGACATATGACGGATATATATGGCCGATATATCAGTTGTATAAACAGACTGCAGAATAATGATGCTAAAAAGTCTTAGTTTGTGATAGCTCCTCATTTTTGCAGGTTAATTCAGCTTTTCAGGCCAAAACCATCATAAGAGAGAAAAAATTGTGTAAAATGACAGATGCAAGATCAGTTTTAGGATGTACAATATTTGATTTTATGCAACATCCGATATGCAGGTATTTCCAAACTCATTATCACCGATATCGATACCAACAGTTTGTGTCAAATTCTCCTGTTTCTTTCATAGTTACAGTCCATTTGTGTTAGAAACAGATGTGAAGCAAGAAAATCAACATTTAATACTTTACTAAATTATGCTTTTGATCTATAAATGATGAGGAGGTAAACGTGGCACAAGCCTGCATTTTGGCAACATTACAGCCTACATTCAGGATTTTTCTGTCCAATTTTCAGGTCAAAATATCCTCTGTAAATATTGGCAAAAATGTTCATATCTGCTGAAAGTGATAAATAACTTTTTAGGCAAATATCTGCCAATACCAATACTGATATTGGTCTGATAATACTGTGCATTTCTGGTCAATTTAGACAAAGAAATCAGTCTTTTTTCATCATATAAATAAAAAAAGACACGTTTCCCAAAGAAGAGAATGGAAACAGTGACCTATAACCTCTTTTAACAAATCTTAACATTGAAAACAAGTCATGAAATTCAACACTCTCTAATTTTGTATTTAGACTTTCGACACTTAAAGGCCTAAATTTCTGCTGAAAATATGCGTCATCTTAAATACTTTCTGCAGACACCCGTGACAGTGATTCTAACAGAAAGTAATATTTTTACTAAGTGACAGAGCAGCTGCGTACTTTCTTTAATAATTCAACAACAGCTTAAATTATATTAATCTTAGTCTTGTTTATTCTTGTAAATGTGCATTTTTCACTTGGGGAACTCTGTAAAAGTTTTTTGAGGTTAATATCAACCTACACATCAAACACAAACTGCACCGATTTAGCTTGGGTGTCAAAATCTGTGAACTCCGCAGCAATTTCTCTGAACCCGAGTCCCTCTGCAGCTGCATTTCTCCTTCCCTCAAACTTGCGTGTTACTGATTACTCATGTTGGTAAATCTTTTTCAATCAGAGTAAACACAGCTGTCAGCATTGTGGTGTTTAAATGAGTAAGAAATTATGTTAAACAATCACCACAGAAACCTGAGAGATCCTGTTTAACTTCCTCCCTCGCACTGTCACAGTTTTGAGAGTTAATAACTCAAACTAAGTCACCTGTATTGGATGGAGGATCTTTGGATATTGTTGTTAGTAAATGTGCAAAACTTCACCACAGAAACCCCCAGTATTTACAAACTAAGAATATAATGCTAAAGGACTGACAATGCATTAAATATGAAACCATGCTTCGATTTTAGGGTCTTTCGTTAAAGTTTCCGTTGAACCCTCCTACATTACTGCAGTGTCTAAATGTTGACTTAGCCTTTTGGCCTCTTCAGGCTCCATTTTCTACCCCTTTAGCAGACAAGTGCTAAAGTTTGTCCAGGTTGTGTATGTGCACTCTCTTGGCAACAACTCGTCTCACTTCAAACATGAAGTCAACAGCCTGAGGAACCTTATTCTCTCTGTTTATGATTAAAGACCTTCGTAGAACCAACCTTTTTTAACTAATGTGGGTTTTATTTTGAGATGTTTATCATTTGACCTAAATGGGCAGGCTGCTTGTCAGTGGAAACAGGGCATGTGGTGTTGGTATTCGTGTTGAGGCTAGCAGGGTTATCACAGCAGAAACAACAACAAAGAAGAACTATGAAAACAGAGTCTGTAGACCCTTGTCTGCTCCTGTCTGCTTTGTTTCCTTCAGTATGAAATTGCCTAACATGTCATTCTCAAGAGGAAGTGAGTTTTGATGAAAAAGAAAATTAACGAAAGAAAGAGAAAGCAACAAACTTTTCACTTTTGCTATTCGTGCCAAGAGTTTGTTGAAAACTAGTTGATTATTAAGCAAAACAGAAGTGATATATGTGGTTACATGATTTGCACTATTGTTGGCTCTGCTGTCCCAGTGCCTTTAGATTCAAGCCACATTTACACAACAGCTGATTCAGTCAACAGGCAACAACAGAAAACAGGTGCATAAAAACAAAAACACTTTAAAACAAGTTCCAGAGGTCAGACTTCGAAAAAAAAGCTCAGTGAAAACAGTCTGTGCGGGATCTCCTACATCTTAAAGACAGGGGACATTCTTTTGATGAGGACGTCTCCATCTCATCCAGAGAGGATCGAAAAATGGCAGAGATATGATTTTCTTAAATTCCATCCAATGTTAACTTATGGGTTTTTTTGGGAATTTTTTGATTTTTTTGCATCCAGAAAAATATATGTATCACCAACAAAATCTAATTATTTCTAAGTTGGACCATTTCTAACATCTCCTGAAAATTTCAGCAAAATCTATCCCGTAGTTTTTGCATAATCTTGATAACAAGCAAACAAACAAACATACGCCGGCAAAAACATAACCTCCTCAGCACCTCCACCAGACAGCATGTGACCCAAACAACCCAGGAATCACCAACCAGTCACTAGAACCCTTTCACACTTGCAAACAAGCCCTGAAATGATCTGGACATTATCTGGCTGAGCCGTATGTGTGAACACAAACAGTCGAGTTTTTCGCTCTGACTTCAGCCGGGTCAATTCCTCACACCCCCCTCATATTTTATCCATGTCTGTAACAACAAAAGCAGACCTAAAAGGTCTATTTGTGTGGCTCACTCATTCACATTTTATTCAGATTTACCAAAGCTGTGGTTTAAAATCATTGTGAGTAATACCCTCACATCATCATCAGCCAGTTCAGCACTTGTTTGTGAGCTGTGTTTCATGTAAACGCTGCTTTTTAACTTCTATCTTAACATGATTCTTGAACATTCAGCCACATTAAATGTTCTTGCCTTTACATGCTCTCTGTTTTTTATTTGTTTGTACTGAATGTTGTTAATTCACTTTGTATTCCTCATTTCCTTGTAGTTATTTCTGGTTTAGCCTCTAATGTTCCAATAAACCGAGGAGAAACTATGTGCTGATCCTTCAACTTCTTCTTTCTTTTTGATAGTTAGTGTCTGATATCTCCACGGTAACAGCATGACTGTCCATGTGATAGGTGTCCTCTCCTTGAACCAGGAGCTATACGACAACAATCATAATCATCTTAATAAACACATGAATGGAACTGATGATTTACTGATGGTTCAGTTAATTTTATGCCAAATTTTTGCTGATTTCAGTGTCTTTAATGAGGATTTGTGGCTTTACTATGTGTATGATAGTAAATAAAAGGTGAAGGACATGCTATAAAAATTAAATTGTCAAAGATAGATCCTAGCTGCATCTGTTCATTTGCCCTCTGTATATAAAATACCTGCAGACAGCAGGCCTGTCTGCCTGATAGATGAGGCCAAATTTTAAGATCCAATTTAACTAAAGTCATTTAAGCCTACAAACAACCCATGTCTGATGTCTGTAACCACCAAAATGATGAAAATAATTTTATTTTTAAAGAAAAAACAAATCATGTGGGGTGTTTTTTTAATGAAAAATATCTGGATCCTATCACAAACATCTGTGCCTCTTAACTGTTAGCTCACTGTGTCACAGCTGTGAAGAGCAAAAATGTCAAAGCCTGAGCTAAACTGAGATAGTGTTGAACTGTGTCTGACGTGTTTCATTGCAAAAACCCGGATCTAGGCAAGTGCGTTTATCTATTTTCAAGTCAAAAATATCCAAAACACTTATTCTAATCCACATTTACTTAACCAGGCAAGATAAATATCTTACTTTAAGGAAAGAAACGCAAAAATAAGGCACTGAATTGCTTGTAATAAAGAGGAAATATCTGCCAATGAAACAAGGAAAGTTTGACTCAGTAATAAGGGACTTAATTTAAGGTTTAATATCTGCTCAACTTAAATTTGTCTTGTCTTATTGGCAGAATAGTTAACTTATTATTACATGCAACTCAGACCTTATTTTTAGTTCTTATATCTTCTAATAAGATCTTAATCCAGACATGTCAGGAAATTGTGGATTAGGATAAGCCTAGTGAGATTTTTTTGTCTTGAAATTGGACAAATACTCTTACTTAGATCTGAGTTTTTTCAGTGTTAACCTTGTTTAACCTTGTCTTTCTGAACATACAGTAGTATAAATATATTTAACTCGACTACCTGATGTGCAGATGGACCAGAACAACTAAAGCCATCATGAAATTTGTCTTACATGAAACCTGTCAATTGTGTGAAAATGGTTGAGTGCTGCAGAGTTATGTTTCTGTTCTTTCAAAAGTGTACTTCTTTTAATAAAAAAACAGTTTTTGGATTGATAGACTCCAATGGTATTGCAATATTTTTAAGGAGTGTGTTTTGTACAATTACCTGTTTCTCCAAGGGAATGGGTCTTCTCTTTTCCCCAAAAACCAAGTGGATTTGCTTTATTTGGTTCTGAACTTGCTGATATGGGAGATCTGGCATCTGGCTGAGAAAAACAAGCACAGATCTTAAATAAGAGCACAGAATGCTTTATAAAAGAACACATAAAATAGAAATCATATTAAAATACACAGATGCATAGATGAAAATATAACAACATGGTAAAAAGTCTTTTTTAGTAAAAGAGTGTTATAAGAAAGGACTTAAAAGAAGAGTCAGAGTCTGCAAACCGGATTTCAGCAGTTGGGTCATTCCAGAGTCTTAGTTCCAACAAACCTTAGTCTGTAATCGGGCTCTGGGTACCACAAGTAAATCTGATCAGCTAATCTGAGGGTACGTACTGGCTGATAAGGGGTCAGTAGATCAGTGATGTAACAAGGGGCCTGGCCATAAAAAGCTTCAAAAATTACATCTTAAAATCACTGAATACTTTACTGGTGACAGAGTAATGTAGAGAGTCTTAAGACTGTTTGCAATAGGTTCAGATGCTTTGTAGAAAAATAGCAGTCCTATACTAAAAAGGAAGGTAACTTTATTTCGACATGACAAATTTAAGAAACACTTAGGCTTAAATATGTTATCTAAATTCTGCTTTGCTGTGAACAAAGTGTAAATGTCAAGGACTGAAGTACACACTTAGTAAGTAACAAAACAGTCACTGTTAAAGGTAGAAGAGCCATTTGATCAGTGTTTGTGTGTGTGTAATCAGATGTCGGAAACATGTTTCTGCTTTCTGAAAAGTGAAATTGTCATGCTTAACTGAGAAAAACAATTGGTCATTTAAAGCGGAACAAACAAAAGCTGAAGTATTATACCAAAAAAAAACAATACTTTAACTCTGGCCTGTACTGATTCCCCGCTTTAACATGAGAAAATTCTGGATTTGAATCATCACAGTCTCGTCTTTACTGTTCTCTGATTTTAGCATTTGAGCAACAAAGCAACAAACATTTTACATATTTCATACAACCATTGAAACTCCTAGCAGTCCCTGACATCACATATTGCTTTCAAAACATATTAATTCTTTTCAGAAACATGTTTGTTATTCAGCTTTGCCAATTAAACTTCAACATGGTGAACAAAATGGCCCCCACCAAAGTCTTTTCATTTTCATCCTCTTCTTTGGAAAATCAATTTCTGCTGTTTCACGTCCCTACATTTAAGCATAGCTTTAATATCATTTAAAAATGTTAATGGTAATCATATTTAGTGCATTATTTACTTCATGATATAGTAAGCCTTAGCTAAGTGTAATTATTCACCGATACTGTTCAGATATAAAAATTAAAATCAGCGCTAACAAAATGGCCGCCATTAACATCTTTTAATTTTCACCTCTGTCTCCTGTTCTTCTTCCCTACAGTTGAGCAGAGCTTTAGCATTAGTAAAATAGAGAATTATTCAGAGTTAACTTACTTTGTTTGGTATTTACTTCGTGATACAATAGGTCTTAGCTAAGCGAAACTGTTGTTCACTGTTTAGCTATGAAAATAGCTAAGGGTGACCAGACTTTTAGACCTCAATAGAGACACTTTAATTTTACAGTGAAACAACATGGATGAGCTCAAAATAGTAAAGGATTTTTCATAAGAACACCTTTTAACACTGTACATAGCAACAGAAATACAGTCAAACCTTCAAGTAATTATAACATCATTTAAAAAATGTTTCACAAAGTAGCATTTAAATTGTTTTCATCCATCTATCTATCTATCTATCTATTATTTATCTATATATATATTTATATTTCTTTCCCACTGCCATCAGACTCATGAACAGCTGACAGGAGTCTGCAGTTCACCTCAACCACAAGGCTCAACTTGCACAGATAAAACTGTTCTTGCACTTTATGTCAGACCTTTGCACAACATACATGTTTACAGAAATGTACAGAAATCAGTTTTAATAGTTCCATTCCTTAATAGTGATACTATCTTCATACATGTATATAGTCAGAATCCATCTTCATCTTGTTTATATTTGGACAGTATTTTTTCTTTTGCTGCTATTATTTAGTATTATTTAGTATTTTTTGTGCTGCTATTTAAATCTATTATTATTATTTTTAAACCTCTTACCTGCCATCTGTTGTGGCCACAGAGTAGGAATTTCATTGTGCAGGGAAACATGTTTCTCAGTGTGCAAATAACAATAAACACTTTGAATCTTGAATGTGTGTGTGTGTGTGTGTGCATGTGTGTGTGTTTGTGTGTGTATGTTTTTTAAATCACCATGACAAACCCACAGCTGCTTATCTGTTATTAATGATGCTATATTTCATAATCAATTGTATCCTTTTAAATAATTTCACATAGGAACATTTATTTAAAACATTATCTAACACTTCATGTAATTTTTAAAGTAGCATTTTCTCTTTATATCACTGCACTTTAACTCACTGATGTATGTTGGTCATGGCATAATGATATTTAATCATAGACATCTCTCTTTATCCATCGTATACCGCATATTTTGGTCAGGAATCACCTGATGAATGATAACTAATGAATATTCAGACTCATTAAACACGTGGTGTTTTCTTTCAGTCCTAAAGTTTGGTTTGGGGTTTTATTCAGTGACTTATTGGGGGCTCGGGCTTTGCAACGAGCCCCTCTCCCCCATAGCAAAGCAAACAAAAGTTAGCCGCTATGGCTAACAACAGTTAGCCTTTAGCTTAAACTGCCTTAGACTGTGGTCTTACATTAAATTATACTACAAAGATGTATCATTTAACGCTTATATGTGACATGAACCTCGTCAAAGACAATTCCTACCAAGTTTTCCCGGTAAACTTCTGAGGAGAGCATATTTCGCCAAGTATCACTGAGTAACCATGACGACCATAGACTAACCGGCATGTCCATGGAGGATCTCCACGTTCTCTCTCCATTGTTTGAAAAACATGCAGTCACTTCCTGTTGACGTCACGTCCGCAGCTCCCGCTTCTCTTCTCTGATTGGACCCTTAAACATTTAGCCAGTGAAGTCGTTGCAGGATTTCAGAACCAGGCAGGTCCATCTGCTCTGCAAGGCTATATTGATTCTGAACTGGAATTGGTTTTTGATTTCTATCCCGACTGCCCCAAATCGGGACATATTAGTGATTTTGGGATATTTGTGGGTATCAGGGACACTAAGGCCTGAAATGGGATGTCTGGTCACTCTAGCAAAAAGCAAAGATAATTCACTGCTACAGTTCAGTTAAGGACATTACAACTAACTTGATAAAAAAAAAGCCATCATTAACATCTTTTCATATTCACCCTCTTCTTTGGGAAAAAAATGTCTTCTGTTTCCTTTCCCTAACATTTAAGCACAGCTTTACCATTCTTAAAATAAAAAATGCTTCAGAGATAACTTCAGTATGCTCACTCCATGTCACAGAATGCCTTAGGTAATTATAACAATTATTCAGGGTTCAGTTATGAAAATGAAAACTAACTCTGTGAACAAAATGGCCATTTAACATCTTTTCATTGTCATCGTACACTTTGGAAAATATCTGCTGTTCCCCTTCCGTCCATTTGAGCACAGCTTTATCATCATCAAAACAGAAGGGGATTCAGACTTAACTTATTTATTTCAGTTTTTACTTACTTCACGATACAGTTAGCCTTAGCTAAGTGTACCAATTATCAACTGTTGTTGCGCAGTTATGAAAATTAAAACTAACTCTATGAACAACATGGCCGCCGTTAACATCTTTTAATTTTCATCCCCTTCTTTAGCCAATGGATTCCTGCTGTGCGTTTTCCCTACTTTTTGAGCACAGCTTTAACATTAGTAAAATAGAAGATGATATAGCATTTGCTTACCTATTTCAGTTTTTACTCATTTAATGATTCAGTTTGTGTTACAATTATTCACTGTTTAGCTTTGAAAACTAAAACTAACTCTGTTAACAAAATGGCTGCCATTAACGTCTTTTTATCGTCTCCTTTGGAATGTAGCTGCAGAATTCTCCTCTTTCAGCACGGTTTTATACATATTAATATACAAAATATTACAAGTTAATATTTTGTTTTGGTATACGACACTGAAGTAATTAATTTTACTTTAGTTACTTAGAAACCGATATGATTGTGCAATGGCAGAAACTGAATTCAAAATGAGAGGAGATGTCGCAATCTAGGTCACTGGCAAACAAAGTTCATCAGTATGCAACAAATAGGTCAGGTGTTTTTTTATTGCTGACATTTCATTGCCAGTATGCATTTCCCCTTATATTAGTCATGTCACCTTTCTTTGGACCAGACCAGCAGTTCTAGGTCAGCTGACCACAACCTCAATACCACTTGAAGAACATCTGTCATTAAACTAACACACGATTTTAACTTTTAATGCTTCTTTAGAGATGAGCCGTTAAGAGACTTAGTTGTTGGTTTCTGCCGTGATTTATGTAATCAAAGTTATTATAAACTGAATAAAATTGCAATACAAGGACTGTTAATATTCCTAAAGGAAATACAAATACCAAGGCCTAAATATTAAACTATCTTACCAGTATTCGTGCAAAATTATTCACTTTCACTTTCAGAACGGATCATTTGTTTGTAATTTGTTTTAAATGTGTGAAGGACCCCAAGAAGAGTAGCTGCAGTTAAGTGCCAAAGCTAATGGAGACCATAATAAAAATTTTTATATTATATCATATTATACCAAAAATGTTTTCCATGCCTCATAAATGTTGATAAATAGAGATGAGAATTGATATGGTTTCATTGGTGCCAATTCCATTAATGATTCTGCCTATCGTTTTGATTCCTCAATGATTCCTTCACCAATTTCTGCTAATTTTCTGCATGGAAAAGAGTTGGCCTACACAGGTTTTCAGTGGCAGTAATGTCAAATATGTGACATTCTTGTGAAGTAGGCATCTTTTTGTCCAAATCAAGACATGACTTTGACCACCTCTGCTACCTGTCTGTCATCATTTCGACAGACAGGTAGCTTCTTTGTTGTTGTTTCTGCTGGCTGCCTCTGGTGACAGTGTGGCATCCTTAATTTGTGAGGCATGCTGGACAAAGGGGAAGGAATTATTAAGGGAATTGATAAGCAAAAAAACTAATGATATCGATTCCTTGAGGGAGTTGTTATCGATTCTCAGCTTGAATTGGTTTTCGATTCCCATCCCTATTGATAAACCACAGCAGTAATGGACAGCAAAAGGAGACAAAAATCATTTATTTTAAAACCAAAGCATGATGTAATCAATCAGTTAGGAAAAATCACAAAATTAAAGCATTAATATACTTTTTTGGTTACCCATCCATTGTCTGAGCAGTGGTTTCCAGACTTTTTTTGTCCAAGGAACACCAAACAAAATTCCCAAGGCACTCTGTATTCATATCCATACAAACTGGTCATCTCAATATTTGTTCTAGTATCTCATCATTTGGTTTCACATCATTTGTATCTAGAAATGCTTGAAATATGAGAAAACAATATGGAAAACAAATGTGTTACTGATAAGACCTGAGATATACTTTTACACATTTTTTTTAACTTTCTGATGTTACTCATGTTTATTTTATTGTATTGTTTATTTATCTACATCAAACTAGTTTTCAGAGTTCCTTTAAAAGAATTCTTTACCTTTTCTTTTAAATCATTGTCCTTGCCTATGATTTTATAACCTACCTGTTGTGTTGTATGTTTTAATTATTGCTGTTCTTGTAAAGCACTATGTCACTTAATTTTGAAAAGTGCTGTCTAAATAAGGATTATTATCATTGTTATTATTATTAAGATATTTATTAACACAGTAATTCAACATCTAGGTTTGGAGTGAACTTCAAATGCATTCATTAGTTGTTATATTGTATTAGTACCTTATGATTGAAAGAAAATCAAAGTATGAAAAAAATCTATTCCAGCTCTACTGATTGAGCGTCCCTTTAGTCATTTATTTATTTATTTAGATAGAGGACAGTGCACATTAATGAACATAGGCATGTAAATGTGCCAGATTTTACCCACAGGCTAATTTCCATCTGTAGTCCCTGACAGGTTGATGTAATGCATTTGTACAGGTGTGTACAGTCTTAAAATACATAAAGTCCATAAAACAAAGATAACAGGCAGCAGCAAGAAGACAGATAAACAAAACGTGAAATTTACATGGAATTACAGGACATACATACAACATCACAAATGATATGCTCAAGACAAGCCACAACAAAGAGACCCTCTGGGTTAAAGTGTGTGAGCTGTTTTATGTGCAAAGTGCAGTGTTTAAAGTGCTGAAGTGCTAAAGTGCTGATATATTGCACAGCTTAATTAAAGTGCTAATGTATGATTGCACACTTGCCCACGCAACTTGTGCTGCACAGGTTGTGCAAAGGCAGACCAGTTTATGCACAGTATTGCACATGGTTAGCATACACAGATGTAATCAAGGATGGAAAATTGCACTTAAATTACATACAAAGAGGTATTTATGTGTGCACATTAAAGATAGATGTTTATAAGTGATCCCAGGTCTGGTTTGTCCTGAGCCACACCTTCAGATGACCCTTAAACGATGCAAAGCTGGAGCATTCTCTGACTGATTCAACAGGTTTGAGAGTTGTTACTTCTGCAAGTGACCAGGTAGTTATGCAGTAATCAGTGTGTGAGAGTATCATGGAGTGCAGGAACATTAATGCAGCCATGGCCTGATCTAATTATTTCTTTTCTTGGGGAGGTTCAAACACCTTTTTCATTTGTGCCTAAAACCTGTATTTTTGTGTTTTTACATACACTCATTCCCACAACATATTTCTAATATTACAATATTATACACTTAAGTTCTAATACATTAATTCAGCCTGTGAAAATGCAGATCTCGTACATATTTGTGATACCAGTGTTGCTTGTTAAATGAATTCTTTAATTTCTGGCATTCAGCACAGTCTGATTGTGTTTGCTGCTCCACTTGAGTGGGTTTTGGCCTCATGATATTACCTCTAACACACCACAAGATGGTGACACAGTCCTGTTTTTTTTACAGGGTGAAATCCAGTATTAGGCCAAAGTGAAATGGGGGCAATAAAGCAAGAGTTAGTGTATTTACCAGAGCATGATGACTGTTATTTCCAAATATTGGGAGCAAATTATTTTAATATGTAACATTATCTGCTGACATGTTGATCAGTTTGCTTGAAAAATGTATTAAATGTCAGAATTTAGCCAAAAATTGCACAAAAATGTTGATCTTTTAATAAGATGCAGCTATATATAGGGGGAGTTATTGGTCAGCCTTTTATTCAAACCAACTATATTATGCATTTCTACAAGGCTTGGCACTAAAGTTGCTAAATTTGACATTTTTGCCCCGAAGGCATTGGAACTTGAGATTTGCAAAACTAAAACAAACAGTTTAGATGAGAGCACTTTGTAGGGTTTGCAATGCAGTGCAGCTGACTTGTTTGAGTTGGTAGCAAAGCTGCGACCTGGTGGTTTAATCTGAGTCTTTTTTCACCTCGAAAACATTTACAGAACAAATTTTACCTTTTCTTGCAGTTGGATTTTGCTCCCAAAAACCTGGTTGAGTTGCAGTCCTGCAGTCTGATTCATGGAGGCGTTCCAACCAAGCAGAGATCCAAGATGGCGCGCTGCCATTTCCAAAGAGACTGATCTCCCTTGCCTTTTTTTTTTTTTTTTGGGCTCCTGAATGGTGATGCCAAGTTTTTGAGGGCCTGGCACCAAACACACTCTCCTCCTTCTGTTGTGTGTGTGTGTGTTTCCATGTTGTACCTTAACGCTGCATACGGTGTACAAACACACACATAGGATGTACGATTAACAGAGATGACAGATGAGTCACAGGCGTGAACATCACTGCTGGAAACATCAGAGGAAAGAGGTCAAAGAAGATCCTGCCCGGAAACACATCACGCACAGAGATCGGCACAGAAGAGCAAACGCAGACTAACAGACTTTAAAAGTCCAAACTAAAAATACCACATGGCAGCTTCAAGCCTCAGCAGGGGCTTCAGTGAAAGTACAGCGAAGGGTGAGGAAGAGGGGCCAATGGGTGAGGAAGAGGGGCCGGAGGGTGGGGGTGGAGGGAGGGGGGTCCTTAAAGAAACTCTTTAAGGGAGGAATTCATGAGGTCCATTGACCTCTGACCTACACAGTCCAGAATCCTCACAGTTTATCCTTCAATCTAAATAAGTATTAGTTTGGAGTCAGAAGAAAATCCTTCAGTGTATTTCTCTTGTACTGTATATAAAAACATTAGATTAGCTCAGATAGAACTTTATTTATCCGCCGGGAAGACTCCTTCATCATAATTAAGGTTCCAGTAGCACTGTATTGTACAAAGGTATGAAGGGACACAGGATATCAAGAAACAAAAAAGTGAAAATCAATTAACCGATATAAAATCTATCTATCTATCTATATGTTTTTCATATTTTACATCTGTTCCTCGCTAAAATATACTCTAACACTAAAAGAAGTCCATTTTTTTAAGTACAGAGCTTGTGCTCTTGACCAGAAAAAAAAAAAAAAAAAAAAAAAAAAAAAAAAAAAATATATATATATATATATATATATATATATATATATATATATATATATATATATATATATATATATATACACACACACAACCGAGTATTAATAAATCTAAATGATAAATAAAAATAAAAAAATAAAATACAATAATAATAATAAAATAAAATGAAAATAAAAATTACAAAATAAAATATAATATGGCTACTGGTTGGCTATTACTACTAGTGCTCCAAAAAAAAAGAGAGAATTAAAAAAAAGAAAAAACGAGATAATCATGAGAAAAATTACCTCGACCTTTGACCTCCAATATCTACCCCGAAAATCAGCACCAGCATACATTTGCACAAAGTTAGACAGAAATCCAACAAATCTGTGTTGAGATATTACGATCACAAGCAGAGGGTGAACACTGAGCCAGTTTACCTTGACCTTTGACCTCCAAAACTGAATCAATTCATCTTCCAGTCAGAATCCACAATTGAGCAAAGGGTTCTTGAACCATCACACTCCAGAGTATTGGATGTAAATAACTTGGAACATAGTGATGCACAACATTATCTAAACAATATTGGTACCGCCAAATATCAAAATTTCTGCCGATATTTAAAACAGACATATAAGCGATAAAAAAATCCCATATGTTGTCTGTCATACTCACAGAATGAATGAATGGAGCACAATGCTTTACCCTACTATTATTGAATGTTTACATTTTAAAAACAATAGTGTCTTTTATCAGAGAATGAAATGTTGTTTTTGTTGGTCCAAATCAACTTCTAACACAAATAAGCTTTCACAATGAGAGGAACAGGTCAATTTTACTAAAGGAGATTTCCTTGTACTCTTGCCAAAAAATATCAGTATTAGCATCGGCAATGATAAGTTTGGAAATATCAGCATATCAGATATTAGCAAAAATCCAATATTGTGCATCCCTAATACATGCCCTAATTTGGGACAGTCGCTGCCCCCATTTTAACCAACCAAAACAAGATACCAAAACATTTTGCCATGCTTGCAATGCTTGTTTTTCAGCATGCAGATATATAAATATCTTAATGTCAAGACTTATATAGTTTTATCTGTGAAAGTGCAGTTTTATGAAGATAAAACAGTATTTAAAAAATAACAAACTCTTAAGTGATATGTTATAATACTATGTAAATTTTCAAAAAGGGTATTAAAAAATCAAACAGATAACATTATAACATTTCAGTGAGGATCACATCATCAAATTCAGTTTAAAGAGAGAGAACTTCATATATACATGTTATTCAGCATATTTGTATCATCACACTCAAAGTCATGCCCTTTGTCCTCCCTTCATCATATTTGTAGAAAATCATACACAGATTTGGACGACAGCTTAGGATGTCTCCGATGAACTTCATCAGGACTGATGCAAGGATTTCAAAATGAGGACCAAGATTTGACATGGCACTGTGGATTTTCAGCAGCTCTTGCCCGAGCATGAACACAACTTTGGGTAAATTCCCCCCACCCAAATTTGGAGAACACATTTGTTGTATTCTGGTGCCCCCTATGGGTAGAGATCAAACTGTTCTGGTAGGCCTATTTCCAGTCTCACCCTGAATTCACAGATCAACATTTATTGTGACTGGAAAATTTACCTTTGAATTATTTTCCCGGTAAGCCCCCTACTCAATGTTTGTTGGTCAATGACTTAAAAAAAGATCTCAAAGAGACTTAAACAGTTTTTAGTACACTTGATCTAAAGAGTATCCACAGCATATTTAGTAACAAACAGACTCACCGTTTAAAGGCAGAAAGCAAAATATGGTTTTCAAAATTATTCAAAATGTAACGTTGACTTCAGTGGTTCAGGGGGCTTTATCTAAAGAGTGCATGGGACTGATCTTAAGGTCAAAGTTAAAGCCAAACTGACTTAAGATTGAGTGACATGGTCTCTAAAAAATAACTGCTTCTTTCCTAAAATACAGCGCTACATTCTGGCCAGTTGGTTTATATTTCTTTGGAACATTAAAGGTTAAGTTCGGTTTTTTGACACCTGGACCTTATTTTTAGGATTAAATACGCTCGTAGACTCACCCAGACAATTTTGGCGGAGCTCGGAGCCGTTTTTGAGCAATTTAGATCTATCCAACGGCATTTTTTCTCATGCCATAGTAGCAGACGGGGCCAGAAATCGAAGCCCCTAAATTAGACATTATCTGCTGCGAAACTCGCTCATTTCAGCTACATTTTATAAATAAATGGCCAGTGTTATCACCATGTCAGCTCAACTTTGTTGTTATGGTCATCCGGGGCTTTACAAGGACGGGTAACTTTTGGTGACGTCATAGACAAGAACATGAGTAGAGCCGCTGTTGTTGCTAGGCTACACGGCGACACGGCTATTTTTGTGCAACATGGCGGAATATTTATCCGATGTAGAAGTGTCTGACCACGACTTTGAGTATAATGGATGCCCGTATCGTTTTGAGCCAGAATATACCGACAAGGAGCTATATGAAAGGAGGATGCAGAGGGAAAGAGCCGAACAGCTGGCCAGAGAACAAGCAATCACTGCACGTCCACGAATGGGGGCTAACTGGTGGTGTTGTTGTGGACATTGCACGGCAAACACAACAGAGGAGGAGTGCCTTTGCTGCTCAGAGTGGGACTTGAGACCAGAGGAAACACGTATTGATGCCCCCCAAAATACGATTTCTGGCCCCGTCTGCTACTTTGGCATGAGAAAAAACGCCGTCGGATATATCTAAATTGCTCCGAGCTCCGCCAAAGTTGTCTGGGTGAGTCTACGAGCGTATTTAATCCTAAAAATAAGGTCCAGGTGTCAAAAAACCGAACTTATCCTTTAGTGTCCAGATTTCTATTTAAACTGCTCTTGTTTTGTCGTTTGAGTACATTTGATTGAACAAAATAGTTTTCAGCTTTATTGACAGAGGAATTATAATAAAAAAGCAGAAAAAATATCAATATGGTGTTTGGTATGGTTAACACTGGACCTCTACCTTACATGAATCAAAAAGATTTTTACACATAGCGTTATAGTACTGACATTTTCTTGATCTACGAGCATTAAACAGAATAACTGACAGAAAGAGCTCAGTAATTTTCCACAATGATCTATTTGATAGTAAAAGAATGAATATAAACAGCAAGTCGTGAAACAAAATGCTTCAACTCCAAAGATTGTTGTTCTACTTTTTGTTTTATTTTCACTTTAAAAAGCAAACCAGTGCATCTGTCTAAAAGCATCATTTTCTTAAATTATCATGAAAAAAGGTTACCTGAGCTATGAAAATATAACTGTTCCAATGAAAAACTATTTGTAAATTAAATACAACAAAAATAAGTCTTAAAAATCAATAAAACATGAAATCATGTACATCATCGCATGATGATGTACATGATTTAGGCAAAAGACTTCATAAATGAGTGTTTTTTTCCTTTTGCAGAGCCTACACAGCCTCTTATAGTTGTGCATTTGTTTTATACACATTTATAGATGTTGCATTTAAAATTTTAATGCAAGCCTCAAGGAGTGTTGTCTTATTGAAACAGATACGTTGCATCTCTTTTATAATAATAATAATAATAATAATAATAATAATAATAATAATAATAATAAGCCAGGACCTGTTCCTGCATGCATGTAGCTGCAGACTGACTGCTCCTGGCAGGTCACTTTGACTAAAATAGACCTGCTGCTGGATTTAAGAAATCAGTGAATAAAAGATCTTTAATATGTTGTTTATGTATTTCAAATCCAAAGATGTTTTCCTCTGTAGCACAGTTTAAATCATAAAAAGTTTCCCCATCATTCTGCCCTTACTGAACTAACAGATGATTCCTGGCTTCTCATTGGCTGTCTATGCCTTAGACTTGATTCCTATTGGACAGGAGACTCCCGTCCCACCCAGTCCACAGTATCCATCTGGGTTTTTGCTCAGGTACTGTTGGTGGTAATCCTCTGCGTAGTAGAACGTTTGGTCTTCGGCTATTTCTGTTGTGATGGGGCCGTAACCTTCCTCTGTCAGGACCTGAAGAGAAAAAAAACAGCAGGAGATGCATTCAGTGGATATAAACTCAGGGAAACAGATATGAAAATACAGGAACGAAGAGGCAAGAAGACAAGTTATAAACTATAGGTCTATTTAGAGAAAAGAAATTCCAAAATTAAAAAGCAGCAATGTGATAATACACTCAAGTGATAATATAAAAAATGTTAAAACACAATGTTACTATTAATTTTTAAATACTACCTCAATATTTATTTATCCTGTGAATTAAAGCAAATTTAAAAGAATACTCAAAACACAAATTTTAAGTAAATATAAGGACAAAGCGCAGCAGTTTAACCCAAGAAGGTAATGGCAGAGTCTAAGAAGATATAGATATATTGTCTTGATTATGTAATGTCTTATTCTGTGTTGAGTAGGGATGTATTATATGTGTAGAAATTAAGAATATATATATATATATGTATATATGTACACACACACACACACACACACACACACATATTATATATATATATATGTATATATATATATATACATATATATATGTATATATATATATATATAGGTGAAATATTAAGTCTGTAATTGTGTATAAGTAGCTTATAACATTTAAAAGTCCTTATATTATAAGGAACATTGGCTCCTAAACAGGTAGTTGAATCTTGTAAATATTATAAATACGTAAAAAATAAAAACATCCCTGTAGGACGTGGTAATAAAAGGGGTAGGATTAAATAAGTTTAGACTTCTTCCTACTCTTTTTTGAGCATGTAGACTTGTGACTACCCATGTTTGTTTTTGCATATTAAATAAATATAAATATGAATATAAATAAAGCATTCATTCAATACAATCATAAGTGATATATAATCATCTATAAGTATTAATCACCAAGTGCACTATAAGTATTCAGTAAATAATCAGCTATCCTGTGCAATACATTCTATATATACATACATATACATGGAAATATTTATTTTCATTCTTAATACTTATCCTTTCTCTATCTTAGATTCATAAAGAGAGATTTTCAATTGCACTGTCCTGTAGTATTATGTCATGTTTACATTTTGTACTTCCTTTTTGTTACATAACTATCTATTTGCACTGAAAAAGAAGAAGCTCTCCAATCTTGTTGACAATAAACAATTCTGATTTATGACTCAATTCTATCAAGATTTTCTTAATATTAATAAACATTTGAAATTCTTATGAAGACATGAAATGGAAGCTGCATTACAAAAATGTGGTTTTCATTCCAATAATCTAAAAATAAATATACTACGAGCCACAGTCTATTAACACCATCTCGGGGGTTTACAGAGAATAGTCCAAAAAAGAAAACATCCAGTAAATGTTAGTCCTCTGGGCAGAAATGCCTTTTTGATGCTGGAAGTCAGGGGAGAATGGCCAGAGATGAAAGAAAGGCAACAGTAACTTACAGCCAGCTAAGAACAGGAAACTGAAGCTATTATTTGCATGTGCTCACTGAAATGTGACAACAGAAGATGGAAAAATGTTGCCTGGTCTGATGAGTCTGGATTTCTGCAATACAGCATCTTTGGGATGTGGTGGAATGGGAGATCTGCATCATGACTGCGTAGCCAACAAATCTGCCACAACTGTGTGATATTATCAAGTCAATATGGACCAAAATCTCTGATGGATGTTTCCAGCACCTTGTTGAATCTATGACATGAAGAATTGAGGCAGTTCTGAAGGCAAAAGGGGTCCAACCAGAGTGAAAAACCGGTTTTCAACTGTTTTTCATGCATACTGACCACCATCATTTGGCTTTGACAACCTGCAATAACCAGAGGATGTCATCACTGATATCCTGTCTGTCTAAAGATCAGTTTATGGTGCAAACAGACACTGCAGTCCTGTCCAAACCCTTTTTGTTCAAAGATTTCTTAACTGAATATAATGCGTCTAAATTAAATTACAAAGATACACGCAGCAAGCAAGACAAACATGTTTGACTCCTGATGGATGGGTGTTTCTTTTTTACGAAGTAGATATATAAATCTTTTTTGTTTGCATGACAGCAAAGGCTCATTCAAAGTATGAGAGCATCTTAATATCTAACTAGAAAACACTCAGACAGCTCAAACCTCCGTCAAGGTATCTCACATATTGTTAAATCTATAAGCAATAATTCCATGATAAAGTCACCATCATAATATGATTCCTTGACCCTGAAAACTCACACCTAGCACTCAGAATCATGTAGATATTATTATTAGTTAGACAGTTAGACAGCAAAAATGAGGTGACTGTGAGGTTCCCCTCAGACGAACCAGCTTTGGTCAAAATGTTCTGTCGTTCAAAGGTAACACATTATGGACCAGTTTACCACCATCAGTCAGAGAATGTTCCAGCTCTGCAGCTTTTAAGGGTCATCTGAAGGTGTGGCTCAGGACAAACCAGACCTGTGACCATTTATAAACATCTATCTTTAATGTGTATACATAAATACCTCTATGTATGTAATTTAAGTGCAATTTTCCATGCTTGATTACATCTGTGTAGGCTAACCATGTGAAATACTGTGCATAAACTGGTCTGCCTTTGCACAACCTGTGCAGTACAAGTTGCGTGGGCAAGTGTGCAATCATACATTACCCCTTTTATTATGCTGTGCAATATACCAGTACTTTAGCACTGCATTTTGCACATTAAACAGCTCACGCACTTTAACTCTGCAGGTCTTTTTGTCATGGTTTGTCTTTAGAATATCTTTTGTATTGTTGTATGTGTGTCCTGTAATTTAATGTAAATTTCATGTTATGTGCATTTGTCATTTTACTGCTGCCTGATACTATTGTTTTATGTACTTTATGTATTTTTAGATTGTACACACCTGTACTGCATTACATCAACCTGCCGGGGACTACAGATGGAAATTAGCCTGTTGCTATAATCTGGCACATTTACATGTAAATGTTCATTAATTTGCACTGTCCTCTACTTAAGTAAATAAATAAATGATCATTACCAACATCTCCTGAAAATTCCAGCAAAATCTGTCCAGTAGTCTTTAAGTAATCTTGCTAACAAACAAACAAACAAACAGACAAACAAACATACATACGCTGCAAAAACATAACCTCCTTGGCAGAGGTAAACATATACTGTGACACATACTGGTATAAAAGGCCAGGAACAAAAACGCATCATCATTGTAAGATCAATAGTCTGCATGTTAGAGAGTGTGTTGATGTTATTCTACAGGCAGCTTTTACTGAATGTAATGCTAGATTAAGTGTAACAGAAGTCCTCGGGGAAACACTAAAGTGTTTATATTCAGCCTAAAACAGCATTCAGACATAAAGTGTTGCTGGGTAATTTCACACATTGCTGCCTCTGATAGTTAGTGAGGGGTAATTGTTTGAAAACCATTTGAGCTTCAATGACGTCAGTGCTCTAAAGTTGATAAAAGGAGTCTGAAAAAAGAGACCCGAGGTGATTTTAAACTGAAAATAAAGAGATGAGTCAATCAGAGGATGTAATGTCGACAGGTTAAGTCAGACAGAGAGTCTCCTCTGCCACAGTGATGATTCAGACAGAAGGGATGGAGCGTTCTCTTCACTTAGCTCATTTATTTTTGCAGTATCTCTTAAAATACAACGGGAGATTAAAAAAGCAATAGATATGGGGATAACAAACTCATAAGCAGAAGTAATCAACCAGGGAATTTAGTTTTGATAGTTCAGAGCCAAAGGGGCCCATATTTTGCCCTAAGTCTGGTTTATATATTCATTTTTGATGACTGCAAACATCACAATCACTCATGTTCAAAAACACTTCCTAGTTTCCATATACAGAGTAACCTGATCCACCTGTATTCTCAGTCTGTCTGAAACGCTCTGTTGGAGCTTCTGCCCATTTAAAGCTCTCTTCCTCATGTGGGTCCAGTCCACTCTGATATGCCCTCAGTGAAGAGGCCCCTAACTACACTACCATCTACAGACATTTCTGAGGAGTTACATAATAAACTGCATGCACTCCAAAAACTCAGATCTTGAAAAGCGTGTTTGGCAACTCACTCAAAGGTGCAGTGTGTAGAAATTGGCATTTTAACGACATCTAGCATTTAGATTTTAGAATGAGCCAGTCCATTACTCAAACATCACATCAGTAAGCGACGAGAGCCAGTGAAGACCAAAAAAGATGGTGAACAGGGCATCATTTACAACAGTTACAAACACCACAGTCTTCTTCTCTTGTAAAACCTGCTTTACAGACTTTACATACAAATAGAAACATTATATCCTATATTCACCGTTTCAGTTTGGCGAAATGCTGCCAACTTCTGCACACTACACCTTTAAGAATCAAACAATTCACAAAATTTATTACCACATTTATCTTTAGGTGAAGTCAATGAGTGAACGCTCTTTCAGCTATTGTTGACTTTAAGAGTAAGACACTGGGTCCGACATCAAGTCTACGAATTACTTCCCCTCACATCTTACTAGTCTTGAAGCATCCTTAGATACACTGTCTGCATTTTCTGTGCTCCATGCTGTTTGTTTGGGCTGGACCTGCTGCTGTGTTAGCAGCCTGCTTTAAATGCATAATTCACATCCATTCATTTGCATGTCAGAGATTTTCCATTTGAAATGCAAATACCTTGACTGCTCTGGTAACGCAGGCAAACGTGAACAATACTGATAAGAGCCCAGGGGACGCACGGAAAATGAGGTGTGGAGAAATTTGGAGGGAAAAAGGTAAAGCTGGCATGTTAAAGGAGGAATGTATAGACAATACAGACAAGAGAAAGAAGAGAAGATGATCCGTGTCGAGAAAACGAAATACAGAGAAAGAAAATGTGGCAGGAGAGGGAAGGAGATGCCAGAACAATGAGTCCACACTGCTTCATCAGCCAGGCTTCGAGCACACACTATTACATAAAGCAAGCATGCAACACATACACACAAACACACACACGGTTATCACTTCCACCTGCCATTTTCGACGCAGTGCACACCCTAATGATGGCAGGAGAAAAGGGAGGCTCCTTTCATGCTGCAGACAACCGCCAGCCGCCTGCAAGGTAATTTTCTGCAGTGCTGTTGTACCTCACACAAACAGAAACAGAGACGCACACACACAAACACACACCAAATTCCCCAATCACTGTGTGTGTGAACAATGCAATCAAGCCAGGCGGCGTAGCGAACACAGTCAACACCCTGACAGTCAAATTAAGCAGACCACTCTCTTTTTATCGCCTCTTCTGGACTCCAATGTCTTCAGTTTTCCATCTGTGCTTCACTTTCACAGTCTTGTTTCTTCATTCTTTTACGTCTGCATGTTCAAAATGTGCTTGTTGAAGAAGAAGAGGACAGAGCGGGTACATTTTGACGGATGTGTTCTGGGGAAATCAGTCTTGATGAGACTCCCTTGTTGTCTTTTAGTTTGTCAGGAAGAAGAGAGGATGCAGGAATTTAAAGGAAGCTTAAACTGTGAAACAAATTCTGCAAGTTAGTTTGTGTTGGTCCAAGTAGGAATCCTCAGTGAGACGGAGGTCATATTATCTCTAACGACACACAATAGGGCTTAATAATATATTGTTCGACGTTCCGATTGCAACATACGTGTGTGCAACAGTCACAATGCAGGACATGCAATGTCAGTCACATGGCTTGGGCCATTTTCACATCTCTGGTTTGGTAAAGTTGTTCCAATACAAGTGGGCGTTCCCTCTTTGGCATGAAAATATAAAAACACAGCAATTAATCCCTGTACCAGTACAAACAACTGAGTCAAGCTTGCCTAAAAGAGGTGGTCTCGGCTCACTTGCGGGACAATTCATTTGCAGTAAGGACAGAATCACCACAGCAACCAACACAAATAGGGTGATAAGTTAACTTTTCACACTGCTATCTATCACAGCTACCAGGCAACAAGGCTGATGGCAAAATCCAACCTAATAATGAAGTTTTGACTCCCACAAGCACAACATACTAGGGCTGAACGATTTTTTGTTTTCTAATCGATATCACAATTTCAGATAATGTGAATAATGTGATCAATGAGGCCACGTTTACACGACAACATTTTCACCAGAAACGGAAAGGCTTTTCCTTTGCGTTTTCAAAAACGATCTGCGTCCCCATGGAGACGCGAGAATGACTGAAAACGCTGTAGCATGCATGCCAGGCCAGTAGATGGCGATGTAGGTTTGTTGAGAAACAGCGGTGTTACAACACGAGTACGAAGAAGAAAAACTTTTCACAAACAACCATGGCGAGTGGACGCACAAAGACGCAGGAGTTTCTTGTCCGGACAACAAATCTGTCTGGACGACAAATTTTTCTGGATAGTTTAGTCTGGATAACAAACAGAGCACGGTAAGCAGCATACATGTTGCTCGGTAGACGGTCAAAGCTTCAACTTCAACTCTATTATTATCCTGTGGGAAAATTGTTTTTCAGCAGCAGGCATCAGCACACCAGTACATGATAAAACATAAAACATACAGGCATTAGGAAAATCAGGAAAATCAGGAAAAATCCTGCTGATGTTGTTCCTGGTATGCACGTGCAGCCTTCATGTGAGACAGTACTGCGCATGCGGTGACGTCAGCGTTTCCTGTAGACGGGATGCAAAAACGCAATGACAAGGCTCCATTTTCGGCCAAAGTCATGTAAACAGGCCCTGAGGCTGCAATATTTTTGCAGTGCTCTTGACTGACTCAGGATCTGCTGTGTCAACTATTTGCTCGTGGCGATGTTGTCACATGTCAGCGCTCGTGTCCAAAACCATCAAAGGTTGACATACTGGTTTGGCATGGTTGGCTTTTTTCCTCTATTGGAATTCTTGATATTTTTTTTTTGTTATTATTACTTCTTTAACATTGGGGTTTTTTTGCATTTTATTTAACTTTTTAACTTAACACAACTAAGGATTTTTTGCATGACATTTTTTGAAGTTAAAACAGTCAAAGATGGCTCTTTTATTTCTTCAGTTGTAATAACTGCTGTTGGTCAAGGACTTAAAATAGTGTGCATGAATGTTTCTTGTTAATAAATACACGAGGAAGCAATTCTACCTTTATTTTCATCCTTGCCTTAGAGTAATAGCTTTTAATATTTGATGGTATGATGCAATTTTCTGTCATGTTTATAAATGTTATTGGACACATTGTGAATATTGCACTGAAGCTTGATTTGAAGAAAACTGTGAATCGAATTGAAATCGCAGTATCTGCCAGAAAAATCGTAATTAGATAAAATCGTTCAGCTCTACAACATACCATGACAAAATCAACACTACAAGGTTAATCAAAACTTGCAGGATGACTTTCAGATTCTGCTGGATTCCCTCCTCTCCTTCAGACCTATCTTCAGGAATAGATGTTGGTGTTTTTCAGAACTTTTCAGAGCTACTAATCATTTAAAAATGGATGTTTAGTTCTAAAAAATGGTATTATGACATGTCCAGCTATGGACATGAATTCTGGTGTTAAGTTCACACTAAATCGCATGTCAACTTTAGTTAAGTTTCACATATAATTGTGTTTCTTTAACTGCACCACAGAGAAGTATGGCATGTTTTAACAAGCAGAGCAGATCAGCACATTAATCATAAAGTATCCACATCTTTGATATGTACTAAAGTATTAAAACTTGTTTTCTGCTACCTAGGCAACCAAAACAAAGTGCTGGTAAAAGAAAAATAAGATTTGAAGTTAACTGGATGCAAAGCCTCCACTTTCAGCTTCATCAGTGTTAAAGTCGTGGTCTGAGTGGAGGTTTCGGTTTAAAACTTTATGTAACGTTCACACGTGAACAAACACACAGACATGTTTAAACAGTTTCTCTCTTACAGAGAAATTCAGCAGTTCATCTCTCTTCATCTGAGCATCGCATCTCTTCATCAATCTCTCTCAGTTTTGTTTCCTCTCTCAATTTTTTCTCACCAGATTGTCTCCCCCACCCTCTCCCATCTGTGTGTGTGTATGTGTGTGTGAGAGCAGTTGGCCTATAGCACACACACTCCATGCCAAACCATCTGGGCCTTAAATCTGTCCTCCACAAAAATCGCTTTAGTTGCAAAACTGATGCACAAACACACAGGAAAACACGAGTGCACATATATGCATACAGTGACATGGTGTTTTGACTCTATCTTCTCAATATCTGTAAACATATATGTGAATTTCTTCACGTTTTGGTGCCAGAAGAGACGTGAACATCTGAATAATTCAGTGTTTTTCTTGTCTTTCTTGAGCAAGGATGTGTTCTTTCTCTGGACCATTCAGTTTGCATGGATTTACACGGTGGCATCTTTCAAATATTTATGACCCTGTGCCCTTTTAAATTCTTGGGTGGAGTCTTTCTTTCTTGTTGATGAAGCTTCTTGAAGGTAGTAAGGTAGTAAGGTAGCAGGTGTGGCTAGACAATACATCGAGTTTTGAAGGTGCATCAATAGATTCTCCCACATCAACATAAAAAAATACATCAGAAATAATTATGTTTGTAATCCCCGGCCATTTTTGTGTTCCTTTGCAGCAGTCTGTTAGCAAGTGTCCTTTAAAACAGTGAGAGCAACAACACCCAGAAACACGGTTGGCTACTTCTAAAATGGACTGAGGTAAAGTGGAAAAGTCTGCTGTGGTCTGAGTCCACATTTCAGATTTTATTTTGGAAATCATGGACGTGGTGTCCTCCAGGCTAAAGAGGAAAAGGACCATCCAGACCGTTATCAGAGCAAAGGTCAAAAGCCAGCGTCTATATGGGGGTGTGTTGGTGCTCATGGTATCTTGCACATCTGTGAAGGCACCATTAATGCTGAAAGGTACATACAGGTTTTAGAGGAACATGCTACTTTATCAGGGACGTCCCTGCTTATTTCAGAGACAATGAAGACACATTCTGCTCGTGTTACAGCAGCGTGGCTTCACAGTAAAAGAGTGCAGGTACTAGACTGACCTGTCTGCAGTCTGGACATGTATCCTATCAAACACATGTGCTGCATTATGAACGCAAAATACAACCAGTCTGTTGAGCAACTGAAGTCGTACATCAAGCAAGAAGGAGACCTACAAGCTTCAACAATTAGTGTCCTCAGTTCTCAAACTCTTACTGAATGATGCTAAAAGGAAAAGTGATGATCAAACACACATATTTTGGGACCGCCCCATTGTACAACGCTTTCGGACTGATGTTAAAGGCATATTAGAAAATCTACTTAAAGTGAACCTCTCTCTGGATCCTTTAATTTTCTTACTGGACATACTACCTGATGGTCTGTCCCACGATCAGGAATTTTTGCTACATCTTTTTCTAATGACTGCAAGAAAAATGATAACAATTTGCTGGTGAAAACCTCAACCACCTACAGTTGCACAATGGAGACAAAAAATCAGACAAGTATATTCAATGGAGCAGTTGACAGCACAACTACAGCTAAAGACTCCTGTCTTTGAAAGAAGATGGAGACCAGTCTGAGGCCTTGTTGGATAGGATACTTATGCCTGGATTTTTTATTTTATTTTATTTTTTCCCTCTCTCTCTGTATTGTAATTAAGTATTACTAATTGTTTGTGAGGGCCCAGTCTCAGGACAACTGTTGTTATGAAGTACATTGTCTGTTAATTCTGACAATAAAAATTCAAAAAAAGAGGGGGAATAAGGAAAAATGATGTTACACAGCTTTTTTGGAACATGCTGCAGGCATAAAATTCCAAATGAGTGAATATTTGCACAAAAACTTTTTGAGTTTGAACATTCAGTATCTTGTCTTAGTAGTGTATCAGGATGAAAATAGGTCCAAAGGGATTTGCAAATCTTTGTATTCAGTTGTTAAAGTTTTACACAATGTCCCAACTTCATTGGCGTTGGGGTTTATATGTTATAAAATGTTAAGTATCTCTGTACCAAGGACCTTTTGGCATCTCCATTAACCCCCCTAAAAGACAAAAAAATACCAGTAACTTTGACACAGTGGCACCAGGAATGCTAAAATGCTAATTAATTTCTCCAACACTCTGTAAAACAAGCATAACTTCAGTGATTAGATCAACTTAATTTTCCAAATTTCAAACTGAAATCGTGCTCTCTGGTTGCAAATAAATTCAAAAGCCAGTAACCAGGAAACACATGAGCCTGTGTTTCTGCACATCACAAAAACAGCTTTTATTTATTGAGAGGATGGACTTGAACTGTAATGGATGTAAAAAAAAAAAAAAAAAAGGTAAAATATAGAGCAAAGAGACTTAAAGGGATACATCCTTTTAAAATAAAAGATGTTTCAGTGAAAAAAGGAGGGAAAGAATGAGAGCAAAATGGGACTTGAATGAAGAGCAGACTACACCAGAACAGAAAAGAAAAGAACGAGTACAATGGAGCAACCTCCTCCTCGTCAGTTTCCACGGCAACAAGCCCCGTTGGTGGGATAGTGGTGCAGAAGTCTCAGCAGGAGAGTTCAACAGAGGGAGCGAGTGTGGACATTAAAGGCATATGGACACGTATGACAAATGTATCATGCACACAAAGACAGATTTATTTTACTTCCATGTTCGTTTGTTGACATCAGAGAGCGTCTGTTAGTGTTTCTGGGACGGACTGGAAGAATGATGGGTAGACAAAAGAGGGGCATGCTGGGAAATGTGTTCAGGAGCAGGAGAAGGAAGAAGAGATGAATAAAATGAAAGAAGTGCAAATGAAGGGGCACTGAGACTGATTTGTGTACCTTCTGGTATTGATCTCTGGAGGCTACAGCTTCCTCAAAGTGCTGCTTTGTGTAGGTGTAGATGGCGGAGCGGTACGTCGTCCCAACATCGTTCCCCTGCCTCATCCCTGAGCACAAACACACCAACAGAAGAAACAGAAATTTAGCTCTAATTTCAGCTTCATTCTTTTGGCAGAAGCAACATCAGATGATCTGAAAACAACAGCTGACAGCATTTCCAAAAATAAAACCGGTTGTTCTTGGCAGAACTGAGGGCTGTTTTTGACTGCGAGCTGATCATTTCATCATGTATCCTTTCATCATTTCAATGTCAGCCTGTCGGCCTGTCAAACACAATGTTTGCTGAGCTCCCAGCTTTGAGCCAGGCCTGTGTTTTGGTTCTGGAGATGCTAACTTGTGTCAGTCAGTCTGTCGAACGCAGACTTTGTTCAAAAGTGGAATACATTTTAACAGAAATGTATGATCCCTGATGGCGAAAACTGCCGGCAGCTTTGGTTTTCTCTTTTCATCAACTCAGGGCCAAAAATCTTGTTTCTGACATGAAAATTTCATATGAGAAGAAGTTTAGCCAATGTTATCAACATTAGCTGATATTAGAATAAGAACATCCATATCTTTTTTAATTGCATGTAACAAAGTCAATAGGTTAAGAAGTTCAGTTCAGTACGAGTTCAATAAAATGAAATTAAGGTCCAAAACAAACTCATTCAATACCTCTAAATAAGACAGCACGCTGCTTTGTCCCTCTAATGGTGATAAAAATAAATTTATTAACAGGTTTACGTTGGTCTCAGCCACATTATCATTTTTCAAAATTTTCTATAACATCGCGATAATACTGTCAACATGAGGTTTTTTGTTCTCTATAATCGTGAGTCGAAAATCCAAAAGTACAACAGCCCTAGTTTCAAATGTCTTCATAACATGTTTTACCCCATAATCCACTCAGATATTAGATTTTGGCGTGCCTATAAACTCCTCCGTGTAACTCCTGATAAGCTGTGTCTG
Organism: Cetoscarus ocellatus; assembly: GCA_037902135.1. Taxonomy (NCBI): domain Eukaryota; kingdom Metazoa; phylum Chordata; class Actinopteri; order Labriformes; family Labridae; genus Cetoscarus; species Cetoscarus ocellatus. The sequence continues at coordinate 254,054 of JBAMNC010001702.1, read as the reverse complement.
GCCGTGCCCCCTTCCATGAGATGTGGCTTCAGCTTTTTGCTGTTGTGCTCTAATGTTTACTGTAGCGGGAGAGACCTGTGGGCTCAACAAATCTCTGCCTCTGGAAGTGTCTCCTTTCTGGAGGAAGCTGCACGTCATTAATGACACCATTGGGTGAAACTTTGAAATGGACAGTTTCAGCACACGTTTACCTGAGAGGTAAAGCAAGGAAACGAGAGAGTGAGGGTTTCTTCATGTTGAAGGTTTGTAGACAGGCTATTAACACATATTTTTAGATAAAAAAAAACACTGAAAATAGTTTTTTGCATAATATGGTACCTTTAAGAAATGGTAAATTCATAAACAAATATCCATCCATCGATTATCTGTACCCTTTATTTTCCAACATATTTTACATCATCCCAAAAAAACTGCGTTGTTGTGAAAATAAATCTTCATTTTTTATTTGTGGTACTGTCTAATATACTGTTTCTTATTATATTCACCAAAGGGGTTGTGATTTTTCTGGCGTTTGTCTTGTTTGCCTGTTAGCAACATAACTCGAAAAGTTAGGAATGGATTTTGATGAGATTTTCAGGGAATGCTGGTCATGGCACAAGAGGGAAGTAATTAGATTTTGGTGGTGATACAAATCTGAATGTGGATCCAATTATTTTTTCAATGATTTGTCAAAGTTGGAGATAGGACAGTTTTCCACGTTGCACAATAACTCGCTCTCTAAGCACTTCTAGCTCTAATATAACTCAGGGTGTGTAGCTGATAAGAAAATCTGTGCTGTGCTGGTTTGTCCTACTCCTGGAGAGTCATGCAATCCGGACTGTGTTCAGGTAAAGCCCGTTTGTTACCTACCCAGGGAGCATTTGTTTGACTTGTGTGGATGCACTGCTCTGTGCTATAGCAGAGTCTACTCCTCTGGCTCCATAAAGAGCGTGACCTAAAGTGGGTATATTCATTTGGCTACATTCACTGTGTTTTAATTAGACAATTGATCTTTATTCGTTAAAAAGCAACAAGTCAGCGCCCATTTGAATAACACACAAGTCTAAGCTGCAGCTCTGGCTGATGTCAAACATAATGAGATCATTTCCTTTAACTTCACATTTCATTCTCTCCTGCTTTGTCTTTAACTCTGAGTGTGTCTGTTGTGAGGAATTTTTTGAAAAGCTTTATTTAAACTCAGTGAGTAAAACAACACCAAGGTCCGACATCTGTTTTTAGACAAGTTTTGACCCCTTTGTAAACAGGTGTTGGGGGTGGTTTTGAACAGGGTGTGACGTTTTACCTGTATATGGTGTCCTGAGATCTATACTCTCTTGTACAGATGCTAAATATACATATTTTTGTGTCATGTGATTCTGTGAGTGCTGTATTTAAGGTTGGTGAACTGTCACACTGTGTTTGAGTCTGTACCTTGAGTCGGGTCGTGACTTTCCCAGAAAACCTTGAGCAGGTGAGCAAAGCTGATTTTCTCTGGATGGAAGACGACTCTCACCACTTCAGTGTGACCAGTTTTACCTGAAAATTTACAACAAAAAAAACAGAGATTAAATGTAACTGATGTATGAGTTAACAAATATGCATTCATTCACTGCCTTTAGAGGCCAAGTTAAAAAAATATGATGACACAAAACAAACACTGTATCAAACACTCCAGTCACGTCCTCTGGTTAAGTTCCCTTTTTGTTTCTTCCTCATGTGTCATGTCTTGTCATTCCTGTTTTATTTTTAAAGTCTCACCCTTGTCTCTCCTTGTTTCAGTTTTTTTCTTGCCCTCCCCTCTCTCTGTCTCCCTGATTGTTGATGCCCTACACCTGTGTTCTCTCCTGCATCACCTGTGTCTAATTATCTTGTGTCTGTATTTAAACTCTGCTTCCCCTCCGGTTCTTTGCCAGATTGTTGTTGTACCTCGTGTCTTAACTTTCCAGCATTCTCCTCGTGTGTACCTCTGTGTTTCTGATCTCCTTGAGTACAGTTTTTGACCTCCTTTTTGCCTGCTGATTCTGATACTTCTGCTTGATTTTTGACTGCTTTTCTGTGTCCCAAACCCTGTCTGATTAAAGGCTTTTTTGAGATCTTGGACTTCGTCTTGTTGTGCATTTGGGTCCTTCTTGGTTCAGTATTGTGACAACTCCAGGTCTGTCAGGCAGGGGTTTTCAAACTATATTTGCCCAATGACCACCTGAAATTCTGCTCAAATCTCAAAGCACAGCACATCTATATGCCTGCAAAATTTCTTCAAACCTCTTCTATATGGTATCTTATCAGTCTGCAATATATGTATATAGCAACCTTTGACATGTTCTACTTTGAATACTTCTCTACAAAAACATTAAATAATTTATTTGAAGCTTTTAAATTTCATAAATTCTGCAACACACTGTCAGCTTTAAAGGTCAGGGTTTTCATTTCTAGAAGTGGGGCATAAATAATTCTTAGAGCAATCAAAAAGTGACCAGTTGCTCCAACCATAAATTCTATTATCTGTTAAGGACAGCGTTCCTTTGGAGGTTTCATGAGATGAAAGTTACAGAAACTGCAGTTTCATACAAACATCTAACATTAATGCACCTTGAACAGTTAAAAAGAAAACTGAAACTTCAGTTATAAGAAGGGATGGGAGCTTTAAAGATTGTACTGATACCAATGCCATTATCGAGTCTGCTTCTTGATCCAATTCTTTAACAATACCCTCACACTTTCCTGCAGAGCTTCTGAGTGGACATAAACCAGCCTGCACAAGTTTTTAGGGTTAACATTGTCAAACACATGACCATCCTGATATTCAGTGCCCTGCTGCACAGATGACTACCTCTCCAAACTGCTGGTGTTTCCAAACACTAAACAGAAAGTGCCTTTTTTTCCAAAATTAAGCCACAATATTGACCACTTCTGCCTCATGTCTGCCATAATTACATGTTTGACTTCTCTGTTATCATTCTGCTGACTGCCTCAGATAAGAGCCTAACAATATGGAACAAAGTAAAGGGAATTGATAAAGGAATTATTAAGCAGAAAGACTCATTATATCGATTCATTCATGGAGTTCTTATCAATACTCCATTGGAATTGGTTTTCAATGCCCATCACTAGTCAAAACATGTTATACAGTTGCAATAATAAATTATGCTTGTATAAATCTCCAAGGCACACCAGCATGCCTCACCACACTTTTAAGCTTAAAATCCTCCAAGCAGTCCGGTTCAGTTCGGCTGGTGTTTCCACTGTTTGGTAAGGAGAAAAGGTACCCAAATAACTGACCTGTGCCATCCCACTTTTTGGGATGCCATGAATACCAAAACCAACCCTAAAAGGTGGAGCAAACGGCGCTGCAGTCTGTTGATTGGTCACAAAAATTGTCAATTCTTATCAGCAGCAGGGAAAACAAAAACTCATTCTTCGCCATGTCCAAATAAGCCGTGGATTTAGAGTGATTTGTTCACTGCTGCCGCTGCAAAGACTGTCCACATGAAACAATGCTCTATGGAGATCTGGAGCGCTTAAGTCCTTCATTGTTGCTCTTTGTCTGCCATTGCGCTCTACTTCAGACTGCTTCACTGTGTTGTGCATTTATGAAGCTGGCCTCTCTTCCCGGGTCACATCCCCACCTTCGAGTGAAGGTACCACTGGCAGTGAAAACGCAAACAAGATCAGGGTTTACAGCTCCAAACTACACCTAACTACACTGAACCAACTAGATCACTCAGCGGAGACGAGGAATTCGAGAACTAGTGCTTAAGGACCACTACAAGGCACTGCTTTATTTCAAAAGGAAAAGATGGAAAGATCAGACTTTGTATTTACCGATAATGAGAAAAAAAAACAGAGGATCCTCAATTTGTGTGAACCAGGCTGTTAATATGATTATTTCTGCAGAAAAATCCATTTAAACATGGAGTATGTACGTGATTTACATGACCAAGGAGGTCATGATTTAACTGGCATATGCTTGTCTGTTTTTCTTTCTGTTTGTCTGTTTGTCAGCAAGATTACACAAAAACTACAGGACAGATTTTGCTGAAATTTCAGGAGATGTTAGTAATGGCCCAACCACAAAATGATTAGATTTTGGTGGTGATCCAGATAATTGCCATTAGTGAACAATCACTGTCTAACTAATAATGTTATCAGCATGATTCAGAGTGCTAGGTGTGAGTTTTCAGGGTCAAAGAATCATATTATGATGGTTACTTTATCATGGAACTATTGTCTACAGATGTAACAGCAATATATGAGCTACCTTGGCGGAGGTTTGCGATGTCTCCAAGTGCTTTCTAGTTGCTAATGTTTCTGCTGACAGCCTCTAGAGGACACTCGAGGAACTGCAGTTTCTGCCACTTTAACTCTGACATTTCTTTTGCTGCTTGATTCTACCGTCTTAGATGAAGAGAAAGTCTAGACATAAGCTGCTGAACTGAGTTATTAACACTGCCCTGTTACCTCAGAGTTCATTTTCAGTCTTTTGAAAGATCACCGAGAGCAAATAAAAACGTAAGAAAGTTTTTAAAACATATCTTACTCACAGCAGGAGGGAGTACATACAGGTCCTGTCCTTGAAAAGCCCCCATTAGACCAGCGCTGATCATAACGTTAGAGCATAACAAACGGCGGCTGTTTGAGACGGAGAGATGGCAGCTGGTGGTGGTAATGAGTGTGACCCATTACGCTGCACCTCATCTTCCTCCCATCTCTCATTCCACCTCCATCTTTCTCTCTCTTTGTACCTTATTACTTTTTTAATATGAGGAGTTATGGATTCTTACTGTAGATATCAGCGAGCAGAGACAAAGCAGCGGTCGATATTAAATTAATGCCTCCACGGGACGATCTCGCAGGAATAAATTTATCTTGGACAAGACGGGAAATAAAGTAGAGGTCATGGGGAAGCTGCTGCTCATATAATGTACATTTAACTGCCAATTATCCTGTATTTACATGATTTTACTATTGAATCATGAGCAATGGAGCAAAGAGACTACTCATCACACAGTGCACTCAGAGCCTGATGGTTCTCAAAGTCAAGGAAGAATTTTTTAATCCCAAAATTTCAACTGCGTTACATCATTAGATCCTGTTTGAGATGCTCTGAATGATGTCCAAGGTCTTTGTTAGTCCAAGGATCTTTTAAAGGAGACATACTGTGTGTCCTCAGCAGTCAAAGTCCTGCGTACATTTTTGGAAAAAGCTTTCGTTCACACTAAACCAGGGATGAGCAACATTTTTCACCATGAGGGCCACATAAATTGAACTCTTTTTAGGGCCATATTGATACAAATAGTTGGTTACTATCAAAAAAACAATCAAAAATACCTGTAATATGACAAAGAAATAAATATCAAGCATTTATCAGAACTTATATTTACATTCGTAAGCTCAAAACCAAAAAATACAGCAATCTTTAATGAGTTTAATGCTGTCTTATAACAAATTAACGCAATAAACTAGTAATAATGTTAGGGATTCAGTATATTACCGTTATGATAAGAAAATTTGTGCCAATATTTCCTGCCAGTATTTTGGCCTTATATATTTTCATTAAGATTGTGCATGTCAATCTTTAACTGAGAGTATAAGCTCCCAAAATAGGACATGTTTTCTGTCAGCAGGCAAATTAATTTGGTTTTTAATGTTCAAATAAAAAAATTAATTAAAAAAAAGAAAGTATAAAAGATCAATTGCACAGTTCCAGAGATGTAAATAAGCAACGTGCACACCATTGTTCAAGGGCACCCGTGTTTCCGTGGAGTTGAGAGGGTTAAAAATGAGGAATAAAAGAGTGTTTGTCAGAGAAAAAGCTTTTGTATACACAAATCACGAAGACACGAGAACTGCTGATTAAAAAGAAGAAAATAATGAAGAGTGTGGGAGATCCTCAAACTCAGTCATACAGGAAGAATTATAATTTAATAGAACAAAATGCAAATTTAATCATCACATTTCAAACCCACACTGATCTGCGTGTAAATATTTAACCAACAATGATCATGAAGATCAATCTTGTTTACTGACTTTGAGGCTGAAATGTGAAGCGGTTACTTAGCCAAGATTTTGTTTTTTCAATGTTCAGCCAAGTTAAAAAAATAAAAATAAATAACAAAAAAAACACACCAAATGGCTTTGTATCGGGTTTGTGCTGTTAAATATTGTTCCTCTTGAGACAGAAATCAGAACATGAGAGTTAAAAACATTTATTATTTACAAGTCTGATGATTAGTGACTAACAAATGATGATGTAAAGTGCAATAAAAAGTGATCTGAAAAGAATTTATGGATCTGTAGTGATTTATCAGACACTTTTCTACACCTCCCCACAACCCCAAAAGGGAAAATAGATGGATCCTCTACACCTTTACAAAAACTACCAGTAAAAGTTTACAGTAAATTTCTGCCTTCCTTTAAACTGGAGGCCTTAGTTTACCTTTGAGCCTTCATATGAGACTTTCATACAGATTAATTAAACCATCTTTTTAAAGTATTTAACAGTTTTTGATGTTTTTGAGGGAGTAAAATGAAGTAAAACAGACAGGTGGTGATGATGGATTTATTCTGTATTGGCTGGATGGATGAATCAGCGGGAGGTCTGGACACACATCACACAGAAACACACAAACACACACAGACGGTCTGTTTGGAGCAGTCAGGAGTCAATAGCACCCTTCTCCATGGCCCGGAATAATGGGACCGCAGGGAAATTATTCACTCTCCTGTTTATGTGAGTCCTGTTTCCTACAATCTACTCTCAGAAGACGACACGCTGCCCAGGATGTGTGAGTGTGTGCAGAACTACCTGTGCAGACTTCTCTGTAGGTGGGGTTTACGGTGTATCCTCCTGCGTAGCCCACCTGAGTGGAATAAACCTCCTTCTGTCTCCAAAACTTCCTCTCTGCTCCCCAGAAACAGCCCATACCTGCGAGGACACCAACAAAAACTATGACCGTCGTGAGCAGAGGTAGTGATAGGTTATTAAATGCATCCATTGACTCACAGCACGTTAACCAGCAGGATGTTTGTAGATATTTTTTGCCTTTTTCTGATAGATATGAAAAGTGGGGAACCCAGACCTCACATGACCAAGGGCGACATCCTCAGTGCACAGGAAGTGAAGGCATACAGCAAAATATCGTCATGCACTCTTTGCCGATACATGTATTGATACTAATTCTACAGAATCGATACGGCCTCAAATGCTGTGACAGCTGTTGTCGATACATTTTGGTTGATGTTATCAACGGCACAACGGCAAGTCGAAGCCAAACTTCATGAATGACGCACATGTTCAAAATTTAACTTAGGTCTAAAATCTTTGAGGACTTACATTTAAGTGTCTTGAGCTGTAGAACAATCTTTTTACTTTGCAGTGAAAAAACAAATTTAAAGTTGTCAGAAATTCTGATAAAAGACATGAAAAATGTCGGGATACATATTGTATCGTGAGATTGCATGAAATACCCAGCCCTACAGAGAACCCAACATAGTTCTGTATTCTTTCTGTCTGAGATACTATGTTGGAACTAGGAAAATGAATTGATTTTATTGATATCAATGTCACAACAATTCTGCTAAAATGATTGTATTTCTATGATGGCCGATGACGACAACAGACTACAATGGCTCGATGCAGCTCAATAAGAGAAAAACAGCTTCAAGAGCAGAAAAGATTGAAGAACATGAACACAACCAAAGGTCACAATGAAATACAAACACAGAAACGTGATGTAGGGACTTAAACAAATATAAACAAACTTAAATAAGCCACTGAGGTCATGCGGGTGAACTGGTTCAGACGCGTCTTCTGGGATAAACAATAAAACAATGTCCAGTGCGTTCTATATATTCAGATCCTTCTGATCCATTTATTTCAACGAAATAACCAAGCAACGAAAATGGAGAGTTTTTGTTGCATTTACGCCTTCTGTTTATACAAGAATGGTGCCCCGAGTGCCTGAAAAACTTCTGAAAGCGGGGTCCAGAGTGAAAAGTTTTGAAAGCGCTTTCGTTGGCGTTTCCGTGTTAACAGGAATCGCCGGTGTCAGGGAAAACGGGGACGTGCAGCCCATGCACAGTACTCTTTCAGGTAAAGGTAGTGTGTGCACCTATGAACAACAACAACAACAACAACAACAACAGCTATGGCGACTACCGAGCAATGTGTGCTGCTAACTATGCTCAGTTTGTTATCGCTCCTCCAACAAAATGTGGATTTGTTGTGTCAACACTTTGACCAGCAGAGACGCATTTGTTATATTTGCCAAGGACACTAAACACTTACATCCCCAACTACTGGCCTGGCATGCATGTTACTGCGTTTTCAGTCATTCTCATTGATCCAATGGAACACGCATCATTTTCACATCGTCTCCGTGTGAACGCAGAACGTTTTTGAAAACGTAAGGGAAAAACCTTTCGGTTTCTGGTGACAACGCTGTTGTGTAAACAGGCCCTTAAATGTCTTCTCAGGACTGTGTGGGTGCAGTAGTGTTTGAACGACTCTGCAATGTGGAGATCTTGCAGTGGCTTAAAGGACTGATTGGGCTGTGCAGCTTTGGGCCGTTCACAATCGATGCTGTTTGGAGCTTGAGATGGATCTGTGCGATTACAGACATTGATCAGGTGGATCCAGCAGCACTGCAAGATTAATGAAGACCAACAGCGCAACAAAATTTCAGTTGATGAATAACTGTACCCACTGCTGGTAGCATTTGTCTCATCATAAGCTTTTATGTCATTGATATCGTCAATCCTTCACCTTTCATTCGCCTGTTTGAAGCAAATGAAGTTCATGCCTGTCATAGTTTTATTTGTGTCTGTTCATTTGTTTATTTTTCACATAAACACTTACCAAACATGACCATCTCTGTCCCTTCAGGAAAAGGTGGCATAGTCCTGTTCCCGTTCACATCATGTTTAGCTGCACAAAACAGACAGAAAGAAACGTTATAGACATATTAGTAAAGAACAAGTTTGCATGTAACCCAAAACTAAATAAATAAATGAAACATATTTTGCAATGAAATCTTTCTTGGATCAAACCATACCTTTGGTAAAATTGTCATGTAAATCCATTCTGTAGTTTTTTGGTAAAGTTGCTAGCCGTCAATACAATGTTAAATGTGCAATGTTTCTATCACTGTCACTGCTAGGACTGCTGTTTCAAATACTACTTCAATATTTATTCATCCCGTGCAATACAATAATATGACATATAATCATCTGTAAGCACTAATCACCATTTGCACAGTAAGTATTCTGTTTATATTCAGCTGGCCTGTGCAATACATTTCCAGATATAAATAGAAATATTTTTTTATTCTTAATATTTATCCTTCTATCTCATATTGTACATGGAGTTTCAATTGCGGTGTTGGGTAGGATTTTATTTTATCTTGTACATATCTTGTACATATACTTATTACAACCATTTTATACTTATAACTATTTTTTACTTAAATATCTATCTATTGCACTGAGAAAAGGAGAAGCTCTCCAATCTCGTTGTACATTCTGTAAAATGACAATAAAGGGCATTCTGATTCTGATTCTCTGATTCTGCTAACAAACAAAGTAGAGAAGCTCCCAGAGAGCGCAAACCTCTGCAAAAGTAGGTCACATATTGCTGTTACATCTATAAGCAATAGTTCTATGATAAAGTTACCATCATACTATGATTCATGACCCTGAAAACCAACACCTAGCACTCAGAATCATGTTGATATCATTATTAGTTAGACAGTTATTGAGCAAAAACAATTGTCCGCTAATGGCGGTTATGTGGATCACCACCAAAATCTAATCATTTTTTAGTTGGGCCATTACCAACATCTCCTGAAAATTTCAGCAAAATCTGTCCAGGAGTTTTTGTGTAATCTTGCTAACAAACAAACAGACAAACAAACATAACTTCCTTAGCAGAGGTAACTATCTTCACTCTTCTAAATGCATTAAAATCTAAATTTAAAGTAATAATTTTGGTTTAAACAGCAGAGAAAATCGTTGTGTCCTCTCCAACAGCATCTCTTTGTAAAGTCCTCCCACACCACAGGCAGCTTGCCACATGTACAATAATTTACATCAAATTTTCATAAGCCTGTGCTGCTGGAAAAACAAGAAACTACGGCACAGAAATCCTCCCAGACACACACACAGTGACCCACTTTAACAGCAGCTCTGCTTAATTTCATACGAGCTGCTTTCACTCCAATCAGCTCAGAGCCAGAGGTGCACCAGGACACATCCAGGGCCACCCGGCCACCTGGCAGAGCTGGAGGCTGTGTGTGTGTGCATGTGTGTGCAGATGGCATCCTGCACGGTGCTGTGGGGGAGGGACATGGATCCAGATAAATGAGGTGGGGTAGAATGAGAATGAACCTAACATCTGGATTCCCTGCTCCTCCACACATCCTCCCCCTGCTTCTCCTCACTCACATGCACACGCTTCATGCATGGGAGCATGATTGTTGTGCAGGGCAGCGTGCCGATAGACAAAAGCAGCCAGATGGAGAGCGCCAACCAATCAGCAGCCCTGTGAGTATCAGAGTATGATTATACGAGACAGTCTTCATCTTTAAAGGGATAGTTCGGGTTTTTAGTGATGGGGTTGCTTGAGGCCTTTGGCACCAGTAAATATGGGTACAATTAAAGGAACTTCCATCTATCACTTAATCTTCATTTGTACAGCGCCAAATCACAAAAACATCATCTCAACACACTTGACAATATAGCAGGTCAAAGCTGTCCAGTTTATAAATATACAGAGTTCATAAAACTTATTGGACCACCACCCAATGTAAGTTTTATGCCACAGTTGCCCTAAATAAACATCATTGGTAATTACAAAAATCATTTTGTATGTCACCAGTATATAGAAGCTCTTGTGAAATTAGAAATTATGTTTTAGCGCTAAAATATAATAATTATTGTCATTCATGACGTTTCAAATGAACTAGTTTACAAACAAAAAAAACTGAAAAAATAGAATAGCACATCATTATTTCTAGATTAAGATGTCAAATTATAGTTATTTACATGCATTCATGAACAGAAAAATCAGTTTTATGGTTGATTCTTAACCTTAAAAACAGAATACATGGGGTGCTGGTTTGGCAGAGCCGTGATATCCTGGTTCAGTTTTCGCAGTCCTGTTATTTTCGCGTTTTTTTTTCTGTAAGACCTATTAATTTTGATATTGCATACATTTTCGCCATTCTGCAGCAATGTGTATGAGTTTAAATCTCGCACTTCACAATATATATAATGCCCATACGTACCTGTATGTCTTTTTTTTCTCAGCCGCTGATTGGCTGTTGGGTATCACGTGGCTTCGCATCTCGCAGGGAGGAGAGATGCTTGCTTTGTTCTCTCTCTCTCTCTACAATAATCTATGCTCTGCATAACTTAAGTGTTTTGTGCATTGATTTTGTTTGTACAATATTTTTTGTTTTCTATTGCTGTTGCTCTCTCAATATCTTTTATATGTTTAAATGTATTTCTATTGTTTTAAAAGTCTGTTAAAAAAACTTAAAATTCTTTTAAAAGTACCGTAAAAGAAATAAAAACATGCCTAGGGTATATTTAAATAGGGTATTTCTATTTTGTGTATTTTCACTTATTGTGGGTGGGTCTGGAACCTAACCCCCGCGATGGAGGGGGGACCACTGGACCTGCTTCTGCCGGCCTGTGGCCTGTTGCAGAGTGTCCTCTCCCTACTCTCTCGCCCCTTTCACAAGCCCATACACCATCACTCTGTCCTATCAATAAAGGCTCAAAATGCCCCAAAAAATAAACTTAAAAAAAAAAAAAACAGAATACAATAATCTGCAAATCCTTTTCGACCTATATTCAGTTGAACACACAACAAGACATCTGATTCTCAAACCTTACACTTTATTGCTTAATTGCAAATATTCACTCATTTGGATGGATTCATGTTGGGATTTGGATGTATTTATTTGTATATATATATATATATATATATATATATATATATATATATATATAAATATATATATATATATATATATATATATATATATATATATATATATATATATGTGTGTGTGTGTATTTTATATATCTATGCATATATGTGTATCCATAAACTGACGAGTTTGTCTTCAGCAAGCTCTATTGTAAAGTGAGGTGACACTTGTTATGAATTGATGCTATACAAATAAAGATTGATTGATTGATTGATTGATTGAATTTGATGCCTTCAACATAATCCAAAAAAGCTGGGACAGGAACAACATATGCCGCCAACCAAGAGCCGTCATTTTCAGGGACATCCCTGCCTCTTTCAGCAAGACAATGCCAAGACACCTTCTGCACAGCGTGGCTTCAGAGTTAAAGAGTGCAGGTACCTGTCTCCCATTAAAAATGTGTGCCGAAGCACTGAATACAACATCAAGTCCCCATACAGTAGAACAACTCAAGACGTACATAAATCAAGAATGTGAGAGAATTCCACCTACAAAGCCCCAAACAGACGGTGTCCTCAGTTCACAAAAACTTACTGAGTTTTGTGAAAAGGAAAAGTGATGTAACACAATGGTAAACATGCCCTGTCCCAGCTGTTTTGGAAAGTATTGTAGGTATGAAACTCAAAAAGAGTAAATATTTGCAAAAAAAATGACGCATATCAGTTTGAGCATTAAATGTCTTGTTGTAGTGTATTTTATTGAATAAAGGTCGAAACTGAATTGCAAATAATTGTTTCTGCTTCTGTTTAAGTTTCACACAATGTCCCAACTTCATTGGAACTGGGGTTTGCAGCTTCAGTTCCTCCTGATGTTGTTTGATTACACATTTTGTCATGCGAGATCACAAGCAGAGAGAGTAAGGGTCGTGGTTGTTGGTGAGAGAGCCGGCTGGAGTGTGGTGTCGCTCTCTTTGTGGCTCACCACACCCCACAGGAGCAAAGCTGAGAAATCTAGGGCTGGACGATTTGACCTAAAAATAAAATCCCAGATGTTTTTTCCACAAAACTCGATTTACGACTTAAGGCAATTTTTTTCCACATAAATAAAGTTTTGTCTTAATGTTATCAAAATATGTTCCAAAACTGAACAGGCTTTACCACTTATAGTTAAAATGCATGCTGTAACTTTATCTTAAAATGATGATTATGCAGTTTAAATATAGGGAGGCCTATCTACTTAAACACTGAAGGATGAGCTATTTTCATCGTTTATTAACATGGAACCATCTGATCAATATTTAATCTCATTTAAGAAACAAATAAAAGACTAAACATGTGCTTGTGCAAAACTTGACAAGGCCTATCATCATGAGAACTGTTCATTTTTAGTCATTATATTTTCAAACATTGCAACAAATTATGATTGGAGTAAGTTGCAGGGCCTGCAGCTCTTGCTAAGTTGTATTATGAGTTTAGTTAATTTAAAGCTTTTGAGAGAGAGGCTCACTCTATAAGTTTTTCTTCATTCTGCCCTTTTATTTAATGACAGAATGAAATAAAGTCCAAAACTAAACTAAACTAAACTAAATAACCTACCTATATTTTGGCTCAAGTTCATTCTTGCTTTTGCATTCAGCACTATCCTTCTTTAAAAAAAAAAACACCAAGTGACACAAAAAATACATGAATCAAGTTTTCCCTTTGTGTTATGTTAAAATATATTCCCAAACCAAACAGAATTTCCCTCTTAAAGTTGTAAAGCATGTCATAAAATGTTGATTATGTAGTCAAAACGTAGGCAGGTTTATTTCATAAACACTGAAAGCTGAGATATTTTCACAGTATATTAACATGAAACTGTCTGATCAATACTTAATCTCATTTAAAAAACAAACAAAAGCCTGTAAAAGTGCTTATGCAAAACCTGACAGGGCCATCCATCTAGAAAACTTTAAATTTTCAGTATTTATATTTTCAAACATTGCAAAAACTTAGAATTGGAGTAAGTCAAGAAAGAAAATCTCAATTTTTCATTTTTGAATCTTCTGCAGAAAACAATTCGAATTAATTGATTTAATTGACATATTGCCCAGCCCTAGATAAATCTGACATGATTTTCTTCATGTGTGGCTCTCTCACTGTTTCAAAGGCAGTTAAGGCTTGAAAAATCTTTCTACATGGCTTTCAGTCTCTTTCTTTTAACGTCACGATGTGCTATAACTGGTGAAATTTAACATTTATATATGGTACATTTGTAAACACACATCTGACAGCAGCTTATCTTTAACCACATTTATTCTCCTCAAAATTTTAAAGCAGTGGCGGCATCAAAACCCAGTGTGAAATTATCCAAGCACAGCACTGAGGCGCAGACCAGACGCACTTTATCCCACAGTAGGAACATGTATCCTTTTTCCAAGAAGCTGACCTGATTTCAAGCGTCTGAACATGAGCACAGAGGCTTTAACAATTCAGATCCTGCATCTCCAAACTGCTACAAATACTCTTCTTCTTCCTCTTCCTCCTTGTTCTCCTCCTCCCACATTATCCTCTGTGTGTCAGTAATGGCTGCCTTCAGGGACCAGTGGAGGCATGTTCATTACAGAGCACACACACAGACGCAGACACACATAAAGCAGTGCGATAAACAATTTAAATGTAAATGTCAGTGGGGAAAGACAATACATCCAGACAGAATACTAATGAGCCAAACAGCTCGGCGTGTGTTCACGTGTGTGTTCGTGGAGAGCATGATTAAAAATAAAACAAAAGCTGCAGTCTGGATGAAGATCACACCGGCAGGATGATCTGAAATATCAGAATCTACTGACACGATGGAGAAAAAGAGCTAAAGAGGTCAACAACATTAAATTTATAACTGCAAAGCTGACAGTGAAATTGGAGCGCTGTTACGTTACGTGTTCCCTGATATATACGTTATTTTTTAGCTGATGTGGAGAAAATAAATACTTTGTGTCCCAACATACAGATGAACAAGTAGAATTTATTTACATGTAACCCCCTGACTGATGACTTGCACTGTCACCTTTTCCTGTGCTTTGGAGTTGTACGAGGACATTTTGTGGACACTCATATGTGCGGACAATTTGACTTTTGGGTTGTCCAGTGGGGGATGTGCCTGTGTTGATATCTATCGTTTGACTGCTTTGTAAATATTATATTTTAAAGGGACACGCCAACATTTTTGTTGTTTTCCTGTATTACCCCACTCCTGAGTCCATGACAAGCAGATAGACGCCATTCTTTCGACTGTGCGTGCAGTAACAAGGAAGAGACAGGCAAAGCTTTCCCACCGCTAGTTAGCTTAGCTCAAACACTGGGAGTCAATGGGTAGTGTTAGCCTGCCTCTGCCTACAGTCATAAATATGGCCAACTTGTACTGCCAAAAGATTGTCTGTAAATACTGGCAAAAATGTTCATTTCTGGTGATACTGATAGTCACGTTGTTGTCAATTATCTGCAGATACCAATAGTGTTTGAGATTACTGTGTCACAATTTGCAGGCAATTTGCATTTAAGAATGACTTGCAAACAAACGGCTCACCCACAACTGCAAATCAGTTCTCATCATTCACTTAAAAGAGCTGTTCAAAAGACTCGACTCGTTCGAGAACACAACATTGCTAGCGCAAACCAATGGGGATCTAGGTCAACAAAACAAAGCCTCTGTTTAGGAGTAGAAGAAGATAATACAATGGTAGTAGAAGATAACGTAACATAACGCGGTAAAAAAATGAGTCACAACAAGTACGCAAGACTGTTCAGAGTTGCTGAAGAGTTTATCTTGTGACTGTTGGTAGAGGCAGGCTAATGCTACCCATTGATTCCCAGTGTTTGAGCTAAGCTAATTAGCAGTGGGTTAGCTTTGCCCGTCTCTTCCTTGTTACTGCACACACAGTCGAAAGAATGGACTTGGTCTTGGGAGTGAGGCAAGACAAGTATCCCTTTAAAACTGCACAGGGGGACCCTACTGACAAGCACAACAAAAAGCAACAAAATGTAAAAAAGACTAAATATCTTGATTCCCCTCCTGCACAAAAGAAGCTACCACAGTAATCACAAACACCAACGGTATCTGCAGATAATCGACAAAGAGGGGATTATCAGAAACGGCAGATATGAACATTTTTGCCAATATTCACAGACAATATTTTGGCAGTAAAAATTGGCCATATTTATGACTGTAGGCAAAGGCAGGCTAACACTTCCCATTAACTCCCAGTGTTTGAGCTAAGCTAATTAGCAGTGGGTGAGCTCTGCCTGTCTCTTTCTTGTTACTGCACGCACAGTCGAAAGAATGGTGTCTATCTGCTTGTCATGGACTCAAGAGTAAGGCAAGACATGAAAACAACAAAAATGTTATTAAATGGTGTCCCTTTAATAACAGAAGTTTGACTGACAAACTATCCTCATTGAAGCATCATGCAGAAAACTCCATTAGTTTTAAGCCTCTTCCATGTAATGTGCCTCTAAAACTGCGGTCTCTCCTGAACAACGTGAAAAGTCTGAATATTCTACGGAGTGAATGTATCAAATTTGCATCAAAATCACAACTATTAGTGAAACTTCTGCTGCAGCTCAAATATTGCAGGAACCGCTGTCAGTCTTCAGAGGTGGTGTGCACTCCTTGGATTTTCTTCTTTTGCTTTCAAACCCTCCCTGATACACTTTTGTCATGTGTTAGCCTTGGCAGGGGCTCATAAATAAAGCAAAATATCCTTAAAAACAGCATAAATAGCCTTATAACCTGAGATGAAGCTAAGACGAGGGATGAATAATTTCACAAACACAAAGAAGAAAGAGAAAATGAATACCTTCCCCAAAACACTCATTAATATTCTACTGTAATCTCTCCAACACACCGACACAAACACTCTCTCTGTATATTAGGGGCTGTTTTTCTGTAGAGTAATTACTCCACGCTGCCACATCCTTTGAAATGTCTGTTTCTTCTCGTGGCTTTTATCTCAGCAGGAATGATAACACTTCTTGTTGATTAATTGAATTCATATTCTCCTCTGAGGTCAAATGTAAAAACATGTATGCGTGTGTATGCGACTGCGAATCGTGGGTTTGTCGTGTGTTCTGCACAGATTTTATTTAACACTTTTAAGAAGCCTGAAAAGAAACAAAATAGGAAAAAACACAAAATATTGTGTCTTCTCTGATGGTTTCACAGGCACTTATTAAGAGAAAAGTCATGTGTAATTTCCAAACTATGTTTTAATAAGATGACTTCAGTGATCAGAAACAGGTAATTAAATGATTGTATTTAATATCAAAATTAGCAGATTGAAATTAATGCTTCTAATCACCAAAACCTGTGGTTAATAATGTGGCATCTGCAGCTGAAAAAAGTTTGTTGTGTGAAGTAAAGAGGCTAATTGAATTACTTTCCATTAAGTATTGGACACATCAACATTTTATGTCAAATTAAACTAAATACAACACCTCAAAATGTTGGCTGATTAAATATCTGTTAACTTGTCTGCTGCTGTTGCAGGTCAGTCATCTTCCTCCACTTAAAGCAGCCACAGTGGAAGTTTTTTCCAGTCCACACGTAGACCAAAACGTTTTCGTTCTCTGTAAAGATGGCATCGTTTCAAGAACTGTGTCCGTCCTGTGAGTTTCAGCTCATCCAGTTAAGAACCAGAGGTGCTATCAGAAAAGTACTAAGACCCAGGTGAGATCCCTCATGGACAACAAAATGACAAATAAAAGAGGCACGCCAAGCTATAACCATAAAGAGGAAATACACTTACAGACTATCACACTAGTTTTCTTGATTTTGATTAGTCTTTTTTTAGTTTTATTTGTATTATTTCATTCCTCCCAATTTTTGTTAATTTTCCAGACAAATTCCAGCCCCTTTTGTTTCCTTCATTCATTTTCATATTTACTTCAACACACTTGATTCCCTTGGTGTTACATCTTTTATTTGTTTCTGATCTCTTTTTGTTTACCCCTCAGCCTGGTGTATGGAGGCCAGAACAGACTCAACAAATATATCGATATTGGCGATAAGGAGTTTGGAAATATCAGCAAATCAACAAAAATCCAACATCGTGAACAAAAACCTTGTTTACTTGTTGTTTTTTTCATTTAATTACTTTTCATACATTTATTTTAATGCATATCATGAGCTTTTCTTTGTTCTAACTATCTACAAAGCAATGCTCGGTAAATTACCATCATACCTCTGCAGCCTCCTTTGTTTCAGCTCTACTTCTTACCTGCTGCGCTCCTTAAATTTGTTGCTCTTTGCAGTTCCTTGAGCTGCAAAGAGCAACAAAAACAGCTTAA
This sequence comes from Cetoscarus ocellatus, assembly GCA_037902135.1. Taxonomy (NCBI): domain Eukaryota; kingdom Metazoa; phylum Chordata; class Actinopteri; order Labriformes; family Labridae; genus Cetoscarus; species Cetoscarus ocellatus. The sequence continues at coordinate 235,819 of JBAMNC010001702.1, read as the reverse complement.
GATAGATTCAGTGATCTTGCTGAGAAAATGTAAAAGGATCATAAAGTGTGTGGTGACGGAGAAGTGTAGTTGTTTTTCTTAAAAGGTCTCTGTACATTTGAAAGCCTGTTTTAAAATGTGAGTTGTTATGCTGTTATACATTTTGTTTTTTAATTTTGTAACACTGTACTGGCTGCTACCTTAGCCAGGTCTCACTTGTAAAAGAGATTTTTAATATCAATGAGACTTCCTGGTTAAATAAAGGTAAAGTAAAATAAAATAAAATAACAAATCATTCTCCCCATGATATCCTCTGTTGCACATACTTCATCTCTCCCCTGTATTTAGTTCCTAAATGTAGGGCTGGGAAATATATCAATTAAATCAAATTATTTTATGCAGAAGATTTAAAAATCAAAAACTGATTTTTTTTTTCTTGACTTACTCCAATTGTCAGTCGTTGCAATGTTTGAAAATATAAATACTGAATATGTACAGTTTTGATGATGGCAGGCCCTGTCAGGTTTTTGCAAAAGCACGTTTAGGCTCATATTTGTTTATTTAAATGAGATTAAATATTGATCAGAGAGTTTCATGTTAATTTATTGTGAAAATACCTCAGCATTCAGTGTTTATGTAGACAAAACTGCCTATGTTTGAACTATATAATCAACATTTTATGACACAAACTTTAACTTTAAGAGGAAAGTTCTGTTTGGTTTGTGAATATATTTTGATAACATAAAGGCAAAACTTGATGCATGTCAATTTTGTGTCCCTCAGAGTTTTTTGTTTTTTTGTTTTTTTTTGAGAGGGAAAAAAATCGATTAAAATCGTAAATCGTTTGGAGACAATGTGGAACTTCTATGGCTAATCACTTTCATGTTTTTTGGGCCTGTCCAAAAATCCAGTCATTCTATAGAGAGGTGGCTACTGAGATAATAAATATTTGGGGTGGATGTAGACTTCTCTTTTGTTCCCCTATATCTCATTAAAATACCAGAAATAGTCCCACAGAAGGATAAATACTTATTGAAGATACTCTTGGCAAGTTGCAGGACAGATATTATAGCCAACCCAGCTAGAGCAATGGAGGACTCCTTATACTGATGGTTTGCCTTTACGTTTTTATTTTTTCTCTAAAAAAGGAGCAATTTCCGACAAACACACCGTAAGAGCTGAGCAAAGAAACAAAAGGACAAAAATTACAAAATTGATCATATTCACAACAAATAGCGTAATGCTGACAAGATAAAACATCTACTACATAACCACCAAAAATGCATAAGTCATCTGAAAAATTCATGAATGGAGAGGCATTTAAAAACCATTACACATATTATTCATATAAAGCACTGAAGCCCTTTATATCAACCTAATGGCACCGTGATAGAAATAATTACACATCCTTAGCGAGTTAAAAGCCTTACAACTAAAGGCACTTAGAGCTTTCAAAGAGCTTGGTTAAGAAAAACACAACCACACCTCCCTATGCATGCGCGTAATCACAGCCACCAGCATACATGCAGACACCCCTGAACACATACAGACTCGGCAACAATACCCAAACATAATTTTCATATCACACGACCGGAAAGGTACACACAACACAAAACCAATCACACCAAAATTAGATTCCATTTGTACCTTGTTCCCTCACTAGCTGGATGTAAAAGGTAAACAGTACACGACAGACGCTCCGTCACCTGTGTACGACGACATTCAAACTTTTTGACAAAACTTCCTACATCCGGTCTTAAAGCCAGCAGCAAGCAAGCCCTCCCTTCAAAATAAAAGCATCACTACCAAAATAAATCAACAACGTGCACTCGCCCTTTCAGGAACATCTATCCCCTTAAAGAGGGGTTCTTTACAGCTATAACTAGGAAATGGTTGCAACTAGACCCTCCAACATTGGACCAGTGGCGTGGAATCATCCAAGAAATATGCTGTATGGAGGGACTTACTTGAGTATCAAGGCTCCAGTCGGAGAAATGCACTGAACACTGGGAAAAATGGATTGTGTACGCACCATGAATAATATGACATTATACCATGATGTAAGTGTGAAAGAATACTTTGATTTTAACTGTAACACCCATGATGATCTCATGTTCTTTGTACATGTAAATAATTAAATTAATAAAAAAAAATTGTAAACAGAGTGTTGTGAAAAGAAAACAGGGATTTTACTTTGTGGCCATATCGCCCAGACCTACCTAAAATTAAAAAAAATGTTACTGGCAGATGGGAAAAGACCATTTGTTCAGATGTACTGCATCGATATGAGTATTTCCATTCCAAAATAAAGAATATAAATTAAAAAATCCAACATCGTGCACCCCTAGGAAAAGCTCTTGATTGAACAGCTATAAGAGCAAAGCAATATCGCCGTATATGAGCTTGTTTTTAAACTGTTTGCACTGGAAACTAATTTGCTTTTATTTTTGCAGTAAAGAGCAGCGAGAGAGGCTAGAAAGCACTTCAGGACACTTCACATCCGAACAGCCTCTTCATTTAGGAACACGAGCGTACACGTGCGTGTATGTGTGAGGGTGAGTAACCGTCCTGCCTCCAAGTCTCTTCTGCAGCCCCCAAAATCCTGTCACAATAATCAGCCTGATCATGGAGCAGGCCTACATCCACGGTGACATCTGCGGCACACGCACACGAGCGGACACACACACTGCATTAGTGCTGCTCTATTTCAGCTCAGGCTGCATGTGTGAGTGTGTGTGAGTGTGTGTGAGGCATGAAGAGCTGCTCCAGAATCGGCCAATCAGCACTCGAAACACTCTGGTTTGGTTCTCCTGTCCTCTCAGCACGCCCTTTATCGTGTTTCATCGGTACAGAACAGAAATAATAGAAAGAACAGGTAAAAGCTGAATGCATTGTTGTATAAAGTCAACATATTGGATCATTTGTGCATATTTAACTCCTGCCTGTTTGACAGCGTTTATATTATTGTGTGAAGTCACTGTCTGGCTGAATCCTGCCTCTCTAAGATAAACTAGAGAACAATGTTTGCGTCATCTCACTCGGAGCAGACTGGAAGCAAAATGCAGACTCAGACTCCTGCGTCATCCTCTCTTTGTGCCTCCTTCATCCTTTGTTACTTCTTCACTTGTTTTCTTTCTTCCATTGTTGACCAGAGGCACAAAGAAAAATCATTATGGCAGCAAAAAGAACACACAGAGATTTCCAAAACCTCAAAGAAAAAGAGTTCTGAAACTTATGATGACCGTTTTCGTCGTGCTTGAGGTCGATGACATTAAAGGGAGACAAAGGAGGGACGATTTAAAGGTCACAGAGCAGGTTCAGAGCAGGCTTTCTGCAGTTAAATGATCACGGCGTCACATCGTGTCCTCGCACACATTCACGCTCAGTGCTGAGGGTAGGTCACTCAGGTTTTGGCAAAACAATCAAAGGGACACGCCAACTTTTTTTTCTTTTCGTGTCTTGCCTCACTCCCGAGTCCATGACAAGCAGATAGACACCAGTCTTTCGTCTGTGTGTGCAGTAACAAGAAAGAGATGGCCGAAACTCCTGCCGCTAGATAGCTTAGCTCAAACACTGGGAGTCAATGGGAAGTGTTAGGGCTGTGTAGCCCTTCGTCTTAGCCCTTTTAGCCCTGAATTGGGATACCACTTCACTGAACGCGCAAAACCAAGGGCTTAAGGGTAGAATTGGGACAGACCCTTAGTTTTGTTGACCTACTTCTGCGGTGGTTTGCGTTTGAGATGTGACAAGTCGAGTCTTTTGAACAGCTCTTTTAAGTGAACGATGAGAACGGATTTGCAGTTGTGAGTGAGCCATTCATTTGCGAGCCAATCTTAAATGCAAATTGCCTGCAAATTTTTTAAAAGTTGGCGTATTTCTTTACTTATCAGCATGAGCCCCAGAGGTGAACACACATATTTAAGAGTACAGGTTCATTTTGGACCATAAGACCATTTTTCTAAGTTGCTCTCTGCCCTCTCTGTCATATTATTTATATTTATATTTTTTTTATACTTCAACTTATCTAATATTTTTTGATGCAAGTCCTGTGAGGCATGGCAACTAAAATTCGTCCAATACATGCACTGACAGCCTCTGTTTAGGAGTAGAAGTTGGAGTATCCCTTAAATAATGAAAACAGATTATTTATCATCAATATTAGATGATGAATCATGTGCTATGTGCTTTTGATCATTGATTTCTTTACTGTTGTCTACACTGTAAACAGTGAGAAAATCGTGACTCGGATTGAAATCGCAATATGTACCAGCAAAATCGCAGTTAGATCTTTTCCTAAAATCGTTCAGCCCTAATGGCAGACTTACTTTACGGAGGACTTTACACTTACTAGGAGAAAAGTGAAAGATGTTGAAACTATCCCAGCTGATGCAACCCCATCCGACCTTAGTACAGTGTAAACTCTGTCATAAATGAGAACTTATGTTTAAACTAGGCTACAACTGAACTTACACACAGCTGCAGCAACCCATAGCTGGACCCTAACAACCCCAGACCAAGAGGGGAGCTACAACCAGGTCTGAATATGCAGGACTCCCCCTTTTCTCCACCTACTCAGGGCTCCAGACCTGACAGTGATGAATGAAACACTGCAGCTAATGTCTGACTGGGGGATATTGGAGAATCTCCACACACACACACACAGAGATAGAGAGAGAGAGAGATTGCCTCAATGCTCTACAATTAAATCTCCAAAGTAACCTCCCCCCACCCTCTTCTCCTCCTGCGTCCCTCCTGTGATTGCTCCGTTTCTCCATCTTCCTCCTGCGCTCTCTCCATTTCTTATCGTCCTCCTTTTGCACCCCCCTCTTTTCCATTTATTTCCCTGCCTCGTTGTTTCTCTCCCCCTCCCCTCCTCCTCCATCGGAGCCTCTCGAGCAGCTCCTCTGATTGCCATCATGGTTTTTATTACTGCCCATCATCACGGCCGTCAGCCACGTCGTACTCATTGTTCTGCCGCTGACAGCCTCCTCGCCACACAACATGCGGGACATCTCGAGGAAGCTGTGTACTTGTTAACATCATCAAGTTATGAATAAATTAAGAGTGTGTTGGAAAACAGAGCGCTTCAATGGGGTGAGGACCACAATAGTCAAGGTTGTTGGCATTGAGGAGGTGCTCTCCTCTTTATGGATATGTGAAGGACTGAGCTGAAGTGTCTGATGGTCTTGACAATAACTGAAGCCTGATGAAGGTCGTGCAGGTGGTGGGGCATTGAGATTACTCTAATACAAATTTTTAATCAATTCCAATTGTACAAATTAAACTCAACACTTTATATTAAGATGTCTAAGGTAAATCATATTAAAACCAAGTTTCCAGTAGGGATGCACAAGATGATTGGAACAATATTGATATCCGCAGATATGCTGAGTATCTGTATTAGCATATATGAAAATATGACATTGTTTTTGTGTATTATGTTTCATTTCAGATTTACAGCTGATATTTTTTCCATACTTATCGGCCTTTCATGTCATAAATCGGCTGTATAACTGTCAGAATCTACAAGTACACCATGATTTACTAACCTTGCAGTGCAGCTGGATCCACGTGATTTATTGTCTGTAATCAGGCTGATCCATCTTGCCAAGCTCCAATCTACAACGACTGTTGGGTTTAAAAAGCGGGTCTATACCATCATCGCATTAATGAAAGGGGGATGATTGCCAATGTTAGTTTTGACAGCACTTTTGAATTAAATTAAGTTATAATCCTTTGCCTAAAATCTCTTTTAGTTTTAGTCATAATTTATTCATCTAAATTGTTCTAATTTTAGAAAAAAGGCTGTTGATGAAAACTATGACGAAAATGATTAGTCAACAAAATGAACACTGCTGATTACACACAGCCCTGAAGGGTCGTCCTGGGCTCCCTTTGCTGTAGCATTGTGGGTCTCAGGGGCCTTCCAAGAGGAGATGAATTCAGGCGTATTCGCAGAAGTTTTTATTGTCATTGGTGTTTCGTCCACATGGACACGGTGTTTCAGGTGCCTGAAAATGCACACTTCTGAAAAAGGGTGTGAGTTGGATAAATCTGAACACGCCGGCTGAGCATTTCAGTGTGGACAAAGACTACGGACAGTTTCAGAGACAATGACATCATAGGCCCTCCTCTCCCTTAAACTGCATGCACTAACCTCAACAACAACAGAAACACGGTGGACTACGGCGGTGTTGTGTTTGTTCTGTCGAAGCTCCTGAGCTTGTTTCGGCTTTTACAGCAAAACCTTCTGCTCCTCTACGACCACCATGAGCAACAAGAGTACACAGAGAACAGCAAACATCAGAGTTTTATTCACTTTTCTCATGACGTGTACGTATGCTCCATGTCTTCTTCTCTGGTTTTTGTGTTTGTCTGCAGCAGTGTTACAGCGCCACCTACAGGCCTGGCATATGTACTACAGCATTTTCAGTGTTTACGTGTGGACGGACACACTTCCCAAAAACAATGCTGTCTCTATGGAAAACTTTTTGAAATTAAAACGTTTTCTTCTCCATGTGGACAGGGCCGGGGTCAGCGCTGGTTCTCCCAGTAGCTGACAGTCTATCTGCTTGTCTTGGACTCAGGAGTGAGGCGAGACATGAAACCAGAGTGCTCCTTACACAGTTTGAAGAACATCTGGAGGTCTTCTCTCATGCTGCAGACGTACAGCATGCTCTGTAATAAATGAGTTTTAATTCATGACACCAGTGTTTGGCACCTTTTCAGAGTTTTACTTTGTAGGGAGAATTTCCCTCATATTTTTGGAAGCCCTACCGTGACAGATGTTCAGCTGATTGATGCCTGAGTGTCGAATAAAGAGAAATTTCTGATCCAAAAAGGAGACAGAATCCCACCTGAGGTCGGCTCGGGTGCAGGACAGCAGACACGCCATACAACTTTTGTTGTGTGAGTACTAAAGACTATAGAGGAACTGACCAGTACTGGACGATTTTTGTAAAAGAAAAAAACATGATTGGTTGATCGGAATTAATGCCCATCAACACCAATCACCTGTGGATTAACCACATGTTTATCGTGGATGCCAACCACCTATCTGCTGCTCCAGTGTCAGTCTGAAAATCACGCTTGGACCAGCAGCATAAGAGCTAATCAGCTAAACATGCTCCAAAACAAATGTGCATTGTGTTTAGTGATGCATTTGAGGTCCACTCGAAACACTGATGCTTTCAGGTTGGCTCTGTAAAATGAGTGTTCGAGGAAGCAAAGAACATGATGTGTTAAAATGTAATTTACAGAGTCGGAGATTTCGATTTTTTCTGAACCTTGAATAAATATAATTGAGTGGCAGTGGCATTTTTTTTCTTTGCATCATGAAATAATTACACCAGTTACATGATGTTAATGAATTAATATTTTTAAGAGTAGGGCCTAGGGCTGAACAATTTCAGAAAAAGTTCTAATTGCAATATTTCTGTCAGATATTACGATTCCAGGTCAAATTCAAATTTGTAAAATAGTGTGAAATAGTCGACACAACAGATCCTGGGTCACTCAGGAGAAAAACTGCAGCTTTGGTGATCACATGATCACATTGTCTGAAATTTCAATTTCAATCCCAAAACGATCAATCTTTCAGCCCTAGTATGGCCTTTTAGTTATTAAACTGTTGCACTGTTTTGTCTGTTGGATTGAATTTATAGTTTTAGTCAGTTTGTCAATAATTTTGTTCAATCACATAATAAAAAGTGATAAATGAGTCTTTTTATTGTGTAATTCAGACGTCCTTACTGTAGATATTTGTTCCATTGCTCCTTGAGATCTTTTTTTTTTGCTTTTTTGAGCAAATACTCAACCAATTGTCAAAAAAGAACATGAAACATGATCGTGAGCAGTATATGCCAAGAAAAGTCTGATCAGGGCATCTCTAGTGAGTATAATGTGAGGAATCATTTGCTCCAAAGTTTAATTGGTTTTGTTTTTTTGTACTTCCAGATGAAAACCTTGCGATGCCAGGGTGAGAAACTGTGTGGAAGAATCTGAAGGATACTGGTTAATTTATAGTTAACCTGAGGCTGTGATGATCTTTCTATTGTCTACAAAAACTACAAAACGTTTCATGTAACTGATCACAGTTTTAAAAAACATCATTTGAAAGCCTTAGTTTTTAATAAACAGATCACATATTAGTGACTTAAAGTTAAAGTGGTATCCTCAGCCTTCCTCCTTCTCCGCCTCTCTCACAGACTATTTTCCTGTTTCTTTGTTGATCAGTGGATGAACCTCATCTGTTGCATCTCTCACGCTCCCCCCTAAATGCCCGTCATTTTGCCTGTCAAGGTTATCAGCCTCTGTGTAAACAACAAAGAGCTGTGCTGATGGGATCTCTCACAAACACGCACTCATTCACGGAGGTCCCTGAGTGTGTGACAAAAGGTGTATGGATCCAGGCGTGTCCGTCTGAACTCTGATAACACAAGACAGTCGTTTAACGGGTGATCTGTGAGTGTCTGATAAACTACGGGGAATTAAATGTGCGGAGAGGAAAAATGACAACCATCTCTAAATACTGAATATGAAATTAGCAATTACACAGAACAAAAACGAACCAGCTCATAAACTGTTACCTGTTTGGGTGTCATAATGTTTGATATGTTGACACTTTTTGATGCCACTTTTAAAAACATACTGTTGCATTTTTTTCATAAATAAGTCACATTTTTGGGCAAAAGCTGCAGAAATAAACACCTCAGCAGCGAAGGATGATACAGATTTAAAGTTCAGCTTTTGAAGATGTTTGTAATAAAGTTAAAATACTTGATGTGTGTTTGCTTTGTGGCAAAATGTGAATTAACATGTGGTCTTTTTAGTTTGTTTTGTTGGTTGTTTCTGAAAATAAGAAATAATGAAATGTTGGCCTGCTGCTCTTGTTAAGTTGTATTATGTGTTTAGTTAATTTTGCTAGTTTTGCTAAGACGTTGGAAAATGATTAACTTAAAAGTTGACTTGAAATCACTCCTAAAAAATTGGGGATTCTTTCAATTTGTACCAAATATCTTCACAAGCTTCAACTGTGATGCTTTTTTTTTTTTAAATATGTTGCTAATAAAAGAGCTATATACTTGCTAAACAGTCTAATATCCTACTATTAAAAATAATTCCTTAGATTTATGTCAACATCTGGAGAGGGCAAGAAAACTCCCCTTCAAGGACTGAACATATATCACTGAAAACAGCATTAATGATGATTTACAGCCAACAGAACACGTCCTAATTAACCTGCCAGCTGCTGAACGTCTGAGCACATCTGCACGCAGCCGAAGAGGCTGACACTCACTTTTTCATTAAATGTCAACCTCAAGCAGTAATGTCCACATAAAGATTAATAAAGACCCTCCAGTTTTCACATACATTAAGTACTCCTGATTCACCTCTATTCTCACTTTGTTTATGACAATGTGAAGCACGTATGCTGCAGGTTGTACCTGAAGATGGAATTGTAAAGCATGTGTAACTGCATGCAACTGTCCTTCCTTAGGTACAGTCAACTTGGTTTCTGAATGCTCGGACCAAATGTTAATCTGTGTGATGTACAGGTTCAGGTTTGGGTTATTTTACTTATGTCTGTGGGTACATTTGTTTTGCAGGCAGGAACAAACAGACATACATCTGTTTAAAATTATAAAATGCTTAGGGTTCCAATAATCAGGGTAAATTAGAAAGAGATATATCAACTCATAAAACTATTTAAAAAAAGTTGAAAATTTCAAGAATAAGGCTAACTTTGCTCTGCAGCTGAATCCAACTGATGACACGTTTACATGACAGCGAAAACGGCCAAAAACTGAACGTTTTTGTTGTGTTTGCACCTTCCGTTTACACGAGAATGGTGCCCGGAGTGCCTGAATATGCAGACCTTTGAAACCAGGGTCCAGAGTGAAAGTTCTGAAAACGTTGTCGTTGTCGTCTCCATGTAAACAGGAATCGCTGTTGTCAGGGAAAACGGTGATGCGAGCACATGCGCAGTACTCTCTGAGATAAAGGTTGCGCACGCACCTTGGAACAACAACAACAACAACAGCTATGGCCGTCTACAGAGCAACATGTGTGCTGCTTACTGCACTAGGTTTGTTTTGCTCCTCCAGCAAAATGTGGATTTGCTGTGTCAATACTCAGACCAGTGGAGACACATTTGTTATATTTACCAAGGACAATACAATCAGAATCAGAATTGGAATCAGAACCAGCTTTTAGGCCAAGTACGTTCACAACATAAGAGGAATTTGGTTTCAGTAGGTGGTGCCACTCATGGAATGAACAGCAGCAAATCTAAACATAGACAATAAAAAAAATATATACACCTATGATAGAAAAAAATATATGTATGACAGAAAAACAATATATACACAATTGGTACAAAATACACAATGTAGTGCAAATTGAATGACAGTCCAGTTCATGTGATTGTATGACCATTCAACAGTGCAGCAGGTTCATAGTTCAGCTATTTAAGAGAGTTGTGGCAGTGGGAAAGAAACTGTTTTTGAGTCTACATCGCCAACTACTGGCCTGGCATGCACGCTACCGTGTTCCAAGTTGTTCCCGCTGTGTGAACGCTCATCGTTATTACATCATTTCTGAAAACGCAAAGGAAAAACCTTTCTGCTTCTGGTGACAACATTGTTGTGCAAACGGGCCCTGATTCACTGTCTGTAACCAGACAGATCCCAGACAGAGCTGGGAGCTACGAGCAAGACGACAGCAGGAGGTGAATGTTAGCATAGATGCTAACAGCTGCAGTAGCAGTTTTATGAGATCTTGACTTCATTTCTTTATTAAATAAAAAACAAACAACAACACTGAAAGCATTTGTTAATATAAATTTAATTTTGTTTCACTTCTGATATGTTCTGGCAAGAGTTTGTTCTACAAAGTGGCAAACATTATGTACTTTTCATTGGGGCAGTAGAGCCTACCTACTACATTATCTAATTGGTCCCTAATGAGTGTGGCTGATGGAAAGATCATCCAATCAGCTGCCAGATATGTTATTGAAAGGTTCAGCCCATTCTCAAACACTCTCTATGTGCTGCTGCCCAGATGGGTGAGTGAAATATGTTCAGTCTGGTGTGTCTAGTTAGAAAAAAGCCAGGGTAAAATCAAATTAGGACTTAAATAAATACAGTGGAAATAACACTTTCAGCTCAGTTACGGCAGGAACAAAGCTGTCTTGGTACCATTTTGTTCAACACCTGCAGACTACAAACCTCCACCCTGAGCGAAGAAGCAAAAAGGAACTTCAGAGGGTCGGTAAAGTCGTAGCTCACCAATCACACTGCTACACCATTTAACAATCTGATTGAAGGAGTTTTTGTCCTCCAACAAATTTTTTAATGAATGTCGGGACACATTGAGGCTACCAAACTAATGCGGATGCAGATCCCTGATCACCTCCATAAAGTCCGAGCTGCTGCATATCAAAGTTGCCAGAACACACAGAGGTGTATTTAAATCTTGTATTTAGCATTACCACTTGGAATCAGATAAGCTAGATCTCATGTTTAAAAGGTGAAAATGGGGTCCCAAATATCATAACAGCCAATTTAAGGCAAACGTCACCTTTTTAAAGACAAAAGATCCAACAATGTCCTGCTTCAGTCTTCAGTTAAGTCTGCCAGCCCCTCTCGGCCTGCTTCAAATCCTGCAGGGTCAGCCAGACAAAAACCATCCGCCATGTAAACAAAGACTCCAGACAACTCCCTGCAGTTAATATGACAGGACTTTGCACGAAATCAACTTTAAACCATTGCCCTAAAGTAGTTAAAGAATAATCAGAGTGATATGCTCAAGCGATTGCACACAAACCTCTTGCTTGGCACCTGCATGGCCTTCGTTTCAACTTCCAGTAGACCTCTTGTGGTCAAACATCCATCTTTGTCCAGTCCAGAGATGTCACTTGGCTCTCCAAATAATAACATACCGTCTGATCAGCTTCTCCCATAAATGCGGTCGAGTTTGTCCCCAAAATCCAGACATCGTCCAACGTCTCCAACACAAATATCACTCAAAAAGAAGAAATCTCTTGTTTTCGGCTCGTTCAGTTTTTCAGTTGATTTGAAGAACTTTCTCTTTCTGTTGTTTTTCCAAATCCGAGCCAGAGCTTGTCCCTATCCACCACCACCACCACCACCACGCCTGGACGTTTCTTGATTTCCTCTGGCGCTGCAGCCCCGAGCCAGACAGACAAAGGAGGGGAAGCCCTGCCAAGTCTCTCCTCTGCAGGCATGGCTTTTCCTTCCCTCTCTGCCCCCTCGCTCTTCTTTCGTCTCTCTCGATTGTGGGCAGCGTTCCCAAAAAGCTCTGGCGATGCTCCAGGGTTTCTGCTACTCCGTCTGAACCCTGCATATATCCATCTACCCATCAGTCCATCTTTACCAATCGTCTTTTTGCAGTGGACCCACGCCCTCATAACCCCTCCACTCGCACCTCCTCACTGTGCCCAAAATACAAACAGGCTTTCCTTTAAATCGATCCAAATCAAATCGAAACCCCTCACAGTAAATCGCTAAAGTCTTTGAGAGATTGAACCCAAACATAAGTCAATATATCTGCACACAACCTCAACTCCTGACTGTCATGTTTTTCTGTTTAATGTTAAAGGGGTGGTGAGTAAGAGTGTGTGTGTCAGTGTGCGTTACTTGTGTCTTTTGTTCGGTGCCAGTGCAGATCTATTCATCCTGTGCCAGGACTCAGTGCCCTCACTTGTACTGAAGAGGGGGCAGGTTGGTGCCAACTGCCCCAAACGCCAACTCAGTGCTGGTGTCAGTCTGTTTATACGCGAGGGAAAAAACTTCACATACTTTTGTTTTTGCAAGTCACATGTTAGAGCAGCAACGGATCTTTGGGTCAAAAATGTATCAACAAATGTATTTATTATGAATTGTCAATAACTTCATTCAAGGGTATCCAGTAAGAGCCAAGCAAAAATTCAGATTCACTGTGTATTGTGGTAATTTTTTGACATTATTATTCTAATTGTTCTCATCTGTCAAAGTGTAAAAACTGAAATACAAGTTGAAAACGTGTTAAAATTAGGAGCTGAGCCTCCCCCCCACATACAGAGGATGTTAATCTCATCACATAAATCTTTCAAATCAAGCCAAGAGCCTCTTGCCTTCTTTTAATTCCCACTTTCTATCCTCACTTTCCAAGTCTACACACTGCCCTGTCCTCTCAGTAAGGCACAAAAAGCACAAATGATGATCAAAAAGCAAAAGAAAGCATTGTTTCACATGAGCACACAAGGTTTCCCACGTAAAGCAGGGAAGTGGCACATATATATGCACTTATTACATGCACTGTAATAATGACAATCACTGGCATCAAATGAATTTTTCAGTAAACAAACCAAATATTTTTATTGTGTTATGAACTTAATCAAAGGAGTTATCTCAACTATCCTTATTATATTTTTTTTTGTAAAGTTGGGTTAATTTCTTAAGTTGGCAAAACTTAAAACAGTTTAAGGTCAGGTGTGGTCAGGCAAGTTCAGGCCATGCTCTGACTACAGGGATCATATACAGACAAAATATTGTTGAATGCTACACTGGGGCAGAGGTAAGCACACATACATGATAACAAACATGCTGCAACTGGTACAAATCCTGCCTGGGATTGTCTTTCTTTTGAATAGATGTTCTTTCAACTCAAAATTTTGAGTTTTGACCTTTAATTCAGTGTCATGTACTGGTAATGATGCCAAATTTGACTCTGTGTTGGCTTTCTGCTAGGCTGGCTGATCCATAAATCAGAAAGTCTACACTCATAAACCATTGAAGAGGTTCACTCACTTATGTTGCATTTTCCAATAAGAGGTACCTGCACAACTCAGCTGGAATTAAACTGGTTGTTTTGGTTTTCCATAAGAGATTGTACCGAGTACCTGGCACCTCTGGCCGGGTTCCGAACAAGCCGAGCAGAGACTAAACTGCATTTCTCTGTACCTTGTTCGGTCTGACCCAACAATATTTATTAATCTAACAGGACAGTAGAATGTATGAACTTACCATGAGGCTTCTAGACATTATTAATGAGTGTCTAAAAAAATGTGGTAAATGTTGTTTCATTTGTTTTACATGCTGAATGTCTCCAACACAAAAATACTGTCACATTGTAAGGAACAGGTCAATCTCAGTTAAGTGGCATCTTTGTAATTTTGACCAAAATATTTGCAACAGTATCTGCAACAATGCCAAGAGAAATATTGCTATATTGGATATCAGCAAGAAGCCCATATCCTGCATCCCTAATGATAAAGATTATAACTAGTGTTATTATATTTATTATTGGTATTATTAATGCATGAAAGAATATAAAAAAAAAAAAAGAAAAAAAAAATGCTTGAAATAACATCGTTTCAATTAAGGATTTTCTGGAAGGGGGCTGCAGACCCATGGAGGTCCCATGTCCTGGTGTGTTTGACCATTTAAGTCATGTCTAGAGTGTCTATTAAGCAGGAATTTGATTTAGGCTGATTGTGCGCTCTTAATCTTTATGATAGCAAGCTGACAACCTAAATGACAGAGGAGGTTGCTGGTATTAACATGCACTCTGGGGCTCACATGTCCTTAACTAAATGTGTCAATCCCTGCAGTGCATGGAAAGATTACAGCAATACATGAGAATTTATGTGTTGATATGCCAGAGATGAAGTAGAAAATCGTGGAGAAACTTGACAAAAATTAACCCATCAACCTGAAGTCTGTCAAAAATGCACAAACATATCAGAAACTGAACATTTGTCAATGCTATAACTGATAATCAAGTCATCTCTGTGAACAGTGTACATTAGCGCATGCGCACTATGAACAAAACAAACAACGGCAGGTGCTAACTGCTAACCTAACTAAATAAATGTCTGTTAATGAACATTTCCCTCCAGTTGTAAGCACACAAATACAGCCTACGGCATGCAAAACCAACCAGAACCCGAAACAATCAATGAAACCAAACATATCGAATCTTATTCTACTTATTCTACTGTAACATAAAGTTACATCACTATGCTACGGAAGCTAACGCTAACATGCTAACAGGCTGTATCAGCAGTCTTACCAGAGACTTTCATGACGCTGTCAGTCCGGCCAGGTAGGGCTGTCTCAGGAGTCGGCATCTGAGTTTTAGAGGCCATATCTCCCATCCTATTGTTGACAAAGTGACGCCAGATGAGTCGGATCCTGGAGGAGGAGACCATTGACTCCACAGCAGCACTGACTCTGATGCACACTGAGGGCTAGCTGGGTTAGCTCAGATACATAACACAGAGCTTACTTAACTTTCTGCGCCCGGCTTATGCAATGTGAAGGTGACAATGTTACTCAACTTCGACCGTAAATTAAATTGAAGGCAAATATATATATATATATATATATACTGGTATTTAAAAAAACATGTTTGAGCGACGTTTTGCGTTCCCCATCCAATAAAAGACAAACTTCTCCCCAATCAATGACCTTAAGCAACCAAAACTACAAAGTTTTCTCTCCTTTTCACGTTTTACTTTCATTTTTACGATTTCATTGACATAATATCTACGCCGAATTTTCCATAAGATCATATAATTTCTCAACGTGATTCAAATTTAGCTTTCAAAGATGCATACCTTCAATTATCAGTAAGATAAACCTAATTTTTGGTTTTTATAAATGGAGTTTGGTGCTGCTGGAAAACAGTCAACAACGGGCTTCTTAGTACCATATAAAGAATTACAGAAAGTTATGAGGTGCATATCCATAGCATCAATTTACAGTGTTTTACAGGGGAGCAGGAAAGAGCTGAATTTTAAAATCAAACCCTCTCACTGGCCACTTTATTGGGCACACCTTGTTTTTGCAGGATGAGACCCCATTTTGCCCTCAGAACTGCCTTAATTCCTCATAGCATAGATATATTCATACGATGGCATCACATTGTTCCTGCAGATTCGTCGGGTGCACATCCGTGATGCAAACCTCTCCACCGCATGCCAAAGGTGCTTCATTAGATTGAGATCTGGAGGCTGTTGAGGCCACTGAAGTACAGTGAACTCAGTCATGTTCAAGGTTTATCGAACATTTATTGTGCATAAAAACACTCAAAACAACTGAGAGGGCACAAGACTGTCTGTGGAAGTTAAATAGACATAAATGAAAAGAGGAGGGAAACACAACTTTTGTGCTGTCATGTCCTAACTTTTGATGTTGTAAGTATGTAATGCAATCACAACTTTCCTCTTTTCAAAACGGCACATCTTTCTTCATATTTACTTTTTTTACTGAGACAAAAGGTTACGTGGCTAACTGGTTCTGTTATTTTAGTTAATTCATACTTCATATTTGTTGATGAAGTAAGGGTAATGATATGTTAATTTAGCAGTGAGGGGTTTTTTTTTCTATTATAATGTTTCTTTTTAAAATAGTAACAAAACACAACACAGGTATTTCTTGTATTTTTTCCAGCACTATATAACATAAGGTGCTTACTTGTAGAGACATTTGTTCTTGTAATTTTCTCTCATGTCAATGAAGCACAGAATAATAACTCTTACATCTTGTGCACTTGAGGGCATCATAAAAAAGAATTTATGTGCAAAGTTCAATATGGGTCCAGAGCACAGTTTTCAAAGAAGGGTCTTGAAGGGAATATTATTTACATTTAGGTGTGAACTTGCAGAAAAGCAGTACAAAAATAAGCGATTTTTTAATCCCATTAAACCAAATATTAAAATTGTGGATGAAAAGTTGATATGACCAGTTTTACTAAATGTTGACTGAGCAGAATGACAGAATTGTGAGATGTAAGAATATATATTTTTAGATTAAGATATCTTTAAATAAACATTGAGGAAAATGCATACTCTGATTAAACATGTGAGGTATAAAAATAAAGAAAAGCAGAAACAAACCACCAAATGATGTGTTTGTGCTTCTCAGGCTCTATTGAAGCCTGATCTGCAGGTTGAAGGAAACGAGGCTCTGTGATGCTGAAACCTCTGATTATTTTATGGTTTGTGGCAGTAATGGTGCAGTCAAATTAACACACATCAGCCCCCATCAGTCTGCTGGTTCCCAGTATGCTGGGCTGAAGCAGGGGGATAGAGGGGGACAGATGATCAGCCATATGGAAGAACCCGGGAGGAACGCTGCTCATGTTGGAGGAAATATTAATTTCATCCTGTGATTATGCCTGTATGAAGGTGAGAGGCATTAATAATTCAGGAGGTTTGTGCACAGTTTAACATTGCGGAGGGGGGGATGGAGGTGCCTACACGCAGATTAACGTTTGTTTCCTAAAAATTGTTTTGTGTCATTAAAAATTAATTCTGTGGCACCTTTTGATTGTGAAGAGAATTCTATTAAAATGTTAATTAGCAAAGAAACACTCTCAGTGTGAGACGATAAAAAGCACAGCAAACATGCAGACAACACTTCAGTCCATCCACCAACAGGACTGGACAGGGGCTGGAGCCTGTCCCTGCTGATTGGACAAGAGGCAGGGCACAACCTCGACTGGTTGTCAGCCAATCACAGGGCTGGCATATAGAGACATACAGCCTCTCACAAACACTCACATCTGAGGGACACTAGACAGATAGATAGGTAGATAGAAGGCTGGATAGATAGATAGATAGATAGACAGATAGATAGATAGATAGATAGATAGATAGATAGATAGATAGATAGAAGGCTGAATGGAAGGATAGATAGATAGACTTTAAAAAAAATACACAAAAACAAGTGTAACATTGACAAGTTTTACTTGATCAGATTTATTTAATAAGAAATGATGCCAGTTTGCACCATGGTTGATTCAGAATCAGAAATACTTCATTAATCAACAAGGGGAAATCCTTTTGTTTCAGTTGATGTTGTACACAATATCAGGGGGGCATAAGCAGGGGAAAAGCTGTGAAGAAGGGCCCATGACTTATAGGGGCCCCTAAAAAACTAAAAGATCAAAAAAATTTTAACAATCAGCTTTATGTCTTTTAGGATTTCTTCACTCTGTATTTCTGAAAAACACAAATTTTCTCTTGGTTTTCATTGTAAAAAAAAATAATATTCAGGCTTTTTTGGATCACAAAACTCCCATAGAATAACGTTTGTAAAGAAAGAGGCCCCGTGAACCACTTACTTAAGGATATTGGCTTCATACACAAGCTGCTCTACATCCCCCTGCAAGAAAGTTGCATCTTTAAAATAACAGATCTTGGAGTAAATGATGTTTAATCTTGTTTTTTGGAAATCTCTGACAGAATAAAAGGACCAGAGATGAATGAGGATATGAATAAACACTCTTCTACAGCATGAATAAATATTTTATTGTCGTGATTTTTTTGTGTGTACTTTTGATTGGTTCAAAGTTGTATGGAAAACCAGTGACCAATAGCACTGGTTTATCATAAAGAATGAAAAATCATAAATATAGAAATAAGACGTTTTGGCCTGACTGTGACAAAATGATAAATAAAAACCTGTTTAATTTATAAAATGTTCCAGCTTTCTCTGCTGTTTGAAGCTCACTTTTTGCCTTTAAAAGGCTCAACTTAGCTGTACTAGTTATAAGCAGTCCATTTTTTTATTTTTTTGTCAATTTTTATCATATTTCTTTATTTGTTTGCTTGATGGATCCTTGGTCTGAGAAACCGTGCAGGGCTGGTTTCAGGGCTGGTTTCAGGGCTGAATATGACGTATTCTCACAAGGCCCAAAATTTCTAGCAGCACTCCTGCACAGAATTGCTGTAAGAATATCAAGATATGCAGACAATTAAATAAGACAGAAATACTGATGGAAATAAAAAATAAGCCAAATTAGCAAGTGCAAAATCTTTAAGAGAGATTATGTCATCATTAAAGAATAATTAAATGAATAAAAAATGAGAAGAAGCTCAAACAATTTACATTTTTTACGGTGGGGGTTTTGCACTGGGCTTTGGAACTTTATGACTGAAAAATCAGAGACAAAATGAACATTTTTAAAAATTATCATGACAGCATCTGTAAGAGGACAAACAAACATATTTGTTCCTTCTTAAGCGTTTACTTCATCAGCATGAGAAACCAGCTGCAGGATTAATAAGTTTAAATCCTAATAAAACAACCAAACTTTACGTGATGTCTCAGCTAAGAGGTCTAAAGTGTACAAATTTTCATCAGGGGCTTCAGAGCAGATTTTAAATTTATTTTCAGGTACCAAAAAGAGCTCTGCGACCCACTTCTGGGTCCTGAACCACCAAGTGAAACCGCAGCTGTAGTTTATGGGTTTTATTGGCTGTTTGGTGGTCTATTTGGTCAATTTACCAGCTCATATGTTGTTTTATAAGACCATCAGACACAGATAAACTGGATCCTGTGTCACTTATTTTTTAGGGGGGAGGCAGATGCTCCCTCTTCCTCTCCATCCTCCCTCCATCTTTAAAGAGAAGGATGAGAAGCAGAGAAAGAGGACAGAGCTGGAGCTGAGGCTGTAAAAACCATCTGACTGCCTCTCTCTTAAAAGGACCACCCCCTCCCTCTCTTCTCTCCATCTGACTGCGCCCAACTTCTCTCCCTCCATCCTCTCACATACTGTACCCTCCTCCTGACTGCACCCAGCGCACATCAGACCTCCACCTGAAGACCCTCGGATGTAATCCTGCTCTGGTTTGGACTATTTGTTCAGAAAAGTATCTCTGGAGAAACACAAAAAGAGCGATTGGTTTTGCTGCAGAGAGAGAGAGAGGGAGAAAAGGACGCACCGACCTCCGCATCCCCCGCAGCATCCCTCCTCTTCCGCAGCATCCTCAGCATCCTTTCATGGACCTCCAGAGGGGAGCACCGCGGACCGGGCTGCGCACGCGAAGCAAGCCGGGGTAGAGCGTTCGAAATGCGGACAAACGCTGCCTCGAGAGTCGGTGTTTGTCATGGAGGTCTGGTCTTGCATTGATAAATGTCCTTTTATTTCGCAAAAAATAGAAAACTGCGCCATTTTTACTGCATCTAACCACTGGCAGGTATTGTTGTCGGTCTAATCACTGTTTAATACTTCTATATTTATTCATTTTACCCATTTATTCTGATTTAGGCCTGTAAATCATCAATCATCTCGTTTCATTGGCGCTAAATCTGCTCCTGCGAAATCCGCAGTGCGCTTTTGGTGCAGTTCTTTCATCCTTTATCTTCAGAAATGTGCTAAATAATCAAAAAACACGCTCAAATCCACGCACACGTACTTCTAAATGTGCTTTTGGTGTTTTATTTTGACAGTGCATGGTGCGTTATGGTGTCCTAATTTCATAAAAGTCCACATTTGCATTATTTATTGTATTTTTAATGCTCACAACAAGGTTAAGGCTTCACATTTAAAGTGGGTTTTGATGTCCTTTGTATGTGCATGTGCTCAATTATTGCAGGATTTATTAACACAGGCTTTAATACACACGCCCGACCCCCACAAAGGCAACCATCCCCCCCTCCCCTCTGCATTTTAGCCTACATGAGCTATCTGGGTCATTAGCATTTCACCATTTAATGAGGCTGCAGATGGGTCCATATCTCCCCCTCCTCCCCTCTGCCGGGGAGCCTTTGAGCAGCACAGATGCCTTCACTGCTGCTGCAGGAAGGTTTTTAATAAAAAGAGAAGCCTGGATGTTTTGTGGAGCTGTCAGGATTGTGAACTCATGTGGGATGAGGAGTGAAATCACAGCAGCAGCAGCTTCCTCCCCTGCAGCTGTGTCATTAATGCAGTGCTGTATAAGAACCAGCATTATGGCTGCTGCTGCTGCTGCTGCTTTATAATGGAGGATAACGCTTTAATGCTGCTGCAGTGCTGCTTAAAGGACCATACCATGCTTTCAAAAAAGCACATCATTCGCTACTTTAAGTGATTTTTCCTCTCATGCTGCAATCATCTCCACGGCCCTGGGAGCTCTTTAGAATTTGCATTCATTCCATTTTTGGTCACATTTTACAGCAGCTCCACAAAGACGGCCCGTGTCAGTGAACAACATGTGCTCAAAATGAATCATAGCTCCACTTGGTGCAGTTAGAAGTGTCCAAATCTTCAGCAAAAGGCTTCAGAAATCATCTAAAGAGGGAGGAAACATCATTGAAAAAGGACTGCACTCAGATTCTGACACTTTCTTATGACATGTTAGTCGTTCAACTCCTTCAGATCCTATAATGTATCTCAGAAGAAGAAAAAGAAGCATTTTATTTAAAAAAGAACATCCTTCACATCCTGAACTGCTTTTTTCTTCCTGCTGAATTCTTCTACATGGTCCCAAAAGCTTTTTTTAAAATTTGTTTTCTCATTTTGTTTTTTTTTGCAGCAGCTCCAGTAAGACAATAAATGCATCTCAGCTGAAACTGGAACCAAAGTTAAATAAAGAGGAAAATGAAAGAAGCCCCCAGGACCACAAAACATGTACTCAAATCGAACCAAATTGTGATTTTTGTTCCTTTAAGATGCAAAAATTTTGGATCCAAAGAGGTTAGAGAAACAGTACAGCACAGTTTAATTAACAATGCTTCCAATTATTGTGCTTCCTCCTGGAAAAGCGGTGAAACAACCACTTAAGGTGCTTAAATTTTGTATTTTAAAGGAAGAAGAATGATTATTTAGGGGGATCTGTTGGTGAATCAAAGCATAATGTAGAAATTCATTTGCATTCACCTGCATTTTCCCTAGCTGCATTCTTCCAGACGGTTCTGAAAGCTGTTTTTAATTTACAAGTTGCTCTCTCTCTGGTTTACATTTGCAGCAGCCCTGTGAATAAAAACTGTAACCAAAGAGAAATAAATGCAAAAAAATGGCTTCCAGGACTATTTAAGGAATAATTAGGGATCCAAAAGGAGCTGATCAACCTGGGTAGCATGTTAGATATTCATATATTCAGATTTTCAGTAAAAAGCCCACAAATGAAATCAAAATGTGATTATTTTCCTCTTTTAAGATGCAAATTTTTGGATCCAAAGAGGTTAGAGAACCAGTACAGCATGATTTTAGGAATAATGCTACAAATTCTTGCGCTTCCTCTTTCGAAAAATGGTTGTCCAACCACTTTAGATTGAAAATTTAACACTTTAAGCATTAAGAATGATTATTGAGGGGAACCTTTTGGTGTTTTGCTTGTGCATCAAAGCATAAAATTTAAGTTCATTTGCATTCACCTGCATTCTTCCTAATGCTTCATTCTTCCAGACGGTGCTGGAAGCTGTTTTTAATTTACAAGTCTCTCTCTCTCTGGTTGACATTTGCAGCAGCCCTGTGAATAAATGGTTAACCTAAGTAAAATAAATGCAAAAAAATGGCTTCCAGGACTATTTCAGTATTATGTAAGGATCCAAAGGAGGTTGATCAACCAGGATAGCATGTTAGATATTCTCTGTTTCAGTAAAAAGCCCACAAACCGAACCAAATTGTGATTTTTCTTCTTTAAAGATGCACAATTTTTGGATCCAAAGAGGTTAGAGAACCAGTAATTTCAGGAATAATGCTTCAAATTGTAGGAGCTGCTTTTAATTGACAAGTCTCTCTCTCTGGTTGACATTTGCAGCAGCCCTGTGAATAAAAATTGTCACCAAAGAGAAATAAATGAAAATAAAGGAATATTTAAGGAATAATTAAGGACCCAAAGGGGCCTAACAACCAGAGCAGCAGAATTAAAGGAATAATGCATTCAAATTCTGAGGCTTTTTAGTGAAATACTCTTTTTTCTGACCTCCAAAGGTCCTTGAATGAATCATCTCAAAGTAAGAAACACAATATTTGTCTAAATCATTTGGCTTAATCCCATAAAAGAAACATCAAGTTAAAGACTTAAGTGTTGTCCTGATGCTGAATTCTTTTAGATGGTCCATGAATCCATCTTACATTAGCACTAAATTCACTTTGAGAAAGCTTTGACGGTCCAGAATAATAATTCACCATAAAGAAACAGGTGAAGTTTAAATGATCAGTGCTTTACTGCTCCGTTGAAGAGACTTCACCAAACTGTCCTTTTCTTCTTAGAAGATGTGATATTTCAGGATCCAGAGGGTCACACAGCAGGGACAGAGTAATAAAGAATGAACATGTATATGATCATCGAGCCCCTTCAGATTCTTCTGTTTCATCTTAAGGGAAGAAAAAGTGTCTGAATCTTTCGGCCTCTGACCCCAGAAAGGAAGCACGAAGGAAAAGAAGTCTTCATTTGAGCAGCTTTGTCCTCAAACTGCATCCTCCTGCGAGCTCACGGTCCTGGGAGCTATTTTTAATTTGCATTCATCTCTCTTTGGTTTCACTTTGCTGCAGCTCCATAAATAAAAAATGTAATCAAAGTGAAATGATTGCAAATAAAAAAAGGGCCTCCAGGACCAAGAACAGTGACTCAACATGAAGAAAAATCTAGTTTAACACAAAGAAAAATCAACTTCAGAGGTTAAAACTCACAAATGAAGCCAAACTTATTTTTCTCTTTGTGAGGCATCGTACGGTTAATGAAATAATCGATTAACATTCGGACACTTTCTCTCACTACACCGCCCCTCCAGCCCCTTCAGGACATAAATATCACATTAAGAAGTGAAAAATGACTTCTCATTGATTCTGTTATTTCAGATAAGAAGGCGACTGATTCTAAACAGCATTTTTCTTAATGCTGCACTCTCACGCGGTCCTGGAGGAGATTTTCTGTTTGCATTCATCTCACTTTGCAGCAGCTCCATAAATGAGTGAGCATTGTAACAAGAATGAAATAAATGCGAATGAAAAAACACTTTCAGGACTACAAATAATAAAGTAACATGCAGAAAATACGATTTAACACAGAGAAGCTCCACTGGATCATACCTCACATGTCAGAGGCCTGAAAATGAGACCAAATAATGAATTAGGAATAATTAATCCAGTTTTCCAGCCCCTGAATGAAATAGTTATATATTTTTTTTATTTTTCTTCATGCTTCAGTCTGAGCACCCTGAGGGCCACATTAATGTTCTCAGCTTCAAGCGGACAGATTGTCACTAATAAAATGGTTTTATCAGTAAAAAAAAATGAAAATATCTGTAATTTAAACACAATAAATATCTCTCATCAGAATTCATCTTCATATGTTCAAGCTCAAAACCAAACAGTAAAGCTCATTTAATGAACTAGGCATAAAAATAAAGCCAATTAAAGGTTAATTTTTTTGTTGTAATATAATAATATATACTGTTTTTAATAATTAATCCCTTAAAGCCTGTTGTATCATATTTGATACATACTTTTATGATACCTCTGTCTAATCAAAATGATCAACAAAATACTGAAAAACATCTGAATACAATCAGATAAAAGATAAAAATGTCCTCAGGATGATTATCAGTTGCCAAAAACACCTAATGTTTCAAATCAGATACAAAAAATATACACTTTATGGAAATTTTGATTTTTTTGGATTTCAGTAGAAAGTGAAATAAACATTTCAGCTCCAAAAAATTAGAATTTTCTGGCTGTAATTTGTGTTTTCAGGCTTTTAAGGGTTAATTGAACTTTTATTTCTCCAGTAAGTCTCATTGGTGACAAAACAAGTATTTAAAACAGTAACCTGGCCAAGGCAGCAGTCACAAAAATCTTAGTTTTTGATGATTATTTCAGTTCATTTGACTCTTTTTGTGCTAAAAGCATTAATAATACTTAATTAATGACCAAATTAAATCAGCTTATGTCTTTTAAAGATGAAAATAAAACCAAAGCTTGATGAATATTTTTCTATGTCTACTGTAGTGAAAAATCAGACTAAAATATTTCACTACAGTTTTTTCTTTTTTCATTTTTATTGTTGCAGTTTAAGGAATTTGAAGTTGTCTGGTGGGCCGCATTAAGTGAAGTGGAGGGCCGCGTGTGCCAGTTTTCCGCCCCTGGAGCTCTTTAAATCTGCATTTCTGTCACTTTTCTGTGGCTCCAGCAGGACGCTTCACCTCAGTGATTAAACTGATTGAAGGCACATTAAATAAAAGCAGAGAAATTGAAAATATTACAACGTATCTACTCATTTATTTGGAAAAAAATAAGAATGCATAAGCATTTTTACCACATTTACTCTGTTCAATTTAAGTAACAATACAGTTATTTTTAATGTCTTGATCCTGATGCTACTTAAATGTTGACCTTGATTTTGATTTTACAGCATCACACAGCCTTTAACTTTAAGAAATGTTGGTCTAAAGATGAACTTACATTCATTTTATCTCAAGTTTTAATGTCTATCGTGGTTTTGTTTCACAAATTGTGGCTGAAGGATTAAAAAAAAAGACTTTTATGTGGTCAGACAGACTTTAGAGGCCTGGAGACGTCATAAAAACCAGTACAGCAGCATTTAAGGAAGATGTTTGCTGTTTTTTTCTGCATAATTTATAGCTGTTTATCGTAGTATTTGTAGTTATTTATCAAGTTTTTTTTGTTATTTATCATAATAGTTTTGTTTTTAGTTATTTTAGTTTTGTAGTTTTTTATCATAGTATCTTTTTATTTACTTTAGTGTTTTAAGTTATTTAATATAGTATTTATGGTTGTTTATCATAGTTTTTCTTGTTATTTATTATAATATTTTTAGGTATTTATCATAGTATTTTTAGTTATTTATTTTAGTATTTTTAGCTATTTATTGTAGCATTTTTGGTTATTTATTGTAGTATTTTTGGTTATTTATTTTAGTGTTTTAGTTATTTATCATAGTATTTTTGGTTGTTTATCATATTTTTTTTGTTATTTATTATAACATTTTTTACGTATTTATCATAGTATTTTTAGTTGTTTATTTTAGTATTTTTAGCTACTTATTGTAGCATTTTTGGTTATTTATTGTAGTATTTTTGGTTATTTATTGTAGTGTTTTTGGTTATTTTTTGTAGTGTTTTAGTTATTTATCATAGTATTTTTGGTTGTTTATCATAGTTTTTTTTGTTATTTATTATAACATTTTTAGGTATTTATCATAGTATTTTGGTTGTTTATCATAGTGTTTTTAGTTATTTATTTTATTTTTTATTTATGGTAGTAGTTTTGGTTAATTATTGTAGTGTTTCAGTTATTTATCATAGTATTTTGGTTGTTTATTGTAGTGTTTTTAGTTCTGTCTGTCTTTATTTCGTCTCTGGTGTGGAGGTCAGACTTTTATGTGGTCAGACAGACGTTAGAGGCCTGGAGACGTCACAGAATCCAGTACAGCAACATTAAAAAAAAGCAGACGTTTGTTGTTTTTTTCTGGATGAGTTAAAATCCAAACACTTCTGACTGTCACAAAGAGCTCCAGTATAATCAGAGATCCAGTTAAAACACTTCTGACTGTCACAAAGAGCTCCAGTATAATCAGAGATCCAGTTAAAACACTTCTGACTGTCACAAAGAGCTCCAGTATAACCAGAGATCCAGTTAAAACACCTCCTGTTCTCTGAGAATGTTCTGGAGCCTGAGCAGCCAGAGTGAGGGGAATGAAAACAGCCTCCAGGACCTTCTAGAAGACCGCAGCCTGAGGAGAAGAAGGTCAAACCATCAAAACTCCACCTGATGCTTAGTTTATAAGAACAATCCTGCACTCTCCTCCGTGGTCCTAGAAGAACTCTGCATTTATCTCACTGTGCAGACACTGCAGCTGCTCCAGAGCCTCCTGTGCTTTACCTGCAGCTGTAACCGCGTTATTGTTGGACAAATGCAGTTAGAGGTGCTGGAACTCCAGAAAGAGGAGATCATGTGACAGAGGGAACAACGCGTTTCAATTCAGACTCTTTCTCATCAAATAAAAGTCGTCCAGCCCGTAAAGATGCTCCGATGTTGCATCTCAGAGGGAGAAAAATGACAATTTGATGAAATCTTTGGCTTCTTACTATTTTTAATGGGTGTTCATGTCACTTTAGTCACACCTTTCAGAGCCTTCAGTGAGAAAATTCACCTCAGTGACGTTTGACTGTAGCTCTGATCACAAAATCATCCAGGAGCTGCGAGGACAAAGGGCTAATGCTTGAATTTATTGTTGAAATTTGGCTTTTTCATGTCTAAATACTTGTTTCCGTTACATCTTTAAACCCTTAAACATGTTCAATCAAGAGCAGTCTAACTTTGTTTGAATCTAAGGCATAAGAAGACTTTTATTTTATTTTATTTTATTTTATTTTAAACCTGAAAAAAAAATTTAAAACTAATTTTTTGGATCAAAATGATGATTCTTGGAGGCTGAAGAGGCCAAAGTCGTTCATCCATCCTTTATCTGTACAGCTAATCCCCTTCAGGGTCGGGGGGAGGGGCTAGAGCAGAGGTGGGCAACTGGTGGTTCGGGGGCCACATGCGGCCCTCCATCTTTCTCAATGCGGTCCATCAATGATTTAAAAAAAAAATTGGAAATGTGAAGAAAATTAACAACTGCTAAATATGATCGACTGAAGAACGAACTTTGCCATTATTGTGTCTCTAAAAATGTTTTAAGAGGCATTGAAATAAAACATATAGTGTTAGAAAAACTAAATTTGGAAACAACGGTAAAGGTTATATATTTATGCTTTCACTGCATTAAAAAGAAGCTTAAGTTTGCTTTAGTTATGTGTGATTAAATTTTATTTTTTTAATTGTGTTTGAGTTAAAATATTAATGTTGGTATAATTAATTTCTGAAGCTTTATATTTGCTATTTTTGTTTATTTATATATTTTTTTCTTTATTGAGAGTGCCCAACAATAAGTAAGAGTGCAGCCCTCAGGCACTTTGATCTTGGTGATCAGAGTTGCTCAGCTAGAGCGTTTCCCTGCTGACACTGTCGTATAAGCCCCGGTTCACTCTGGACTGATCACCAACCAATCACAGGGCCAACACATAGTGGCATAGACAACCATTCTCACACTCATCTGCCCTTTCAAAGCTAAAACACCTTTTTATTTATCTGCGGACAGAAAACCTGCCATATTTTGGAAGCTTATTCCCTCTATTTAAGATTAATGTGCAAAAACTCCACAATCCTAATGTAATGTATCAGGCTAAAACACGGATTATATCGTGCATCCCTGCTCTGCTCCAAAATCCCATCCAGACGATACAGCGCTTCAGATTCTGTTCGATTAGGGTTTGACTCTGTCCTCTGTCATTTGTCAAATGAAGTGTGAATAGACAAAAACTTTGTTTAAACTACAAACTAAAGGCCAGAAAACTGATTCTTGAAGCAAAGAAATGATTTATTGGTCAGCAGAAGCTGCACAGACTGTTAAATCTTATCTGTCACAGTTTGGTCTTTAAATCTGTTCAATGAAACAAATCTAAAATGATCTCCATCTGTCCTCTGAAAGCTGTGAAACAAAACTGAAGGAGACTTGATTTATTGAGAAAAACCTTCTGCATGTTAACTTTTAGACTAAATGAGAGTTTAAAGAAGGCAGCGGGGGCATGATTTCTCGTAGATTTTGGTGCTTAACAAAAGGATTACCCGCTAACAGATGAAAGCAGAAAGAGGCGTTCAGAGAGCCTGAGGCTGCACAGATGCTGCTCCGTCGTTTTCATGTCGTTTTCAGAGTCTGTCGGGTTTGCTTCAGTCCGACCGCTCTGACGGTGAAATAAACCTGTTTTAGAGTAAACCAGAATAAACTGCTCCTTAGATAAAGGGAAACTTCAGTGAAAGTGAGAATCAAATTTTTATCAGATATAAAAATACTTTTATAATCATTGAACTCAACATGTTGAGTTATGATGATGGAAAAATCTAAGAATATAATTTACTTTATTAAAAATCTGATGTAGACAAAGGTTTTATCACAGTATTTTTTTGTTATTTTTTGTGGTACTTCAAGATATTTGACATAATACTTTTTAGTAATCTATCAAAGTATTTTAAGTTATATATCCAAGTATTTTAAGTTATTTATTGTAGTATCTTTAGTCATTTATTGTAGTATTTTTAGTTACTCATCATAGTATTTTTAGTTATTAATTGTTTTGTGTTATTTTTCATAGTATTTTTGGTTATGTATATTTGTAGGTATTTATCGTAGTAGTTTTAGTTATTTATCGCAGTATTTTCAGTTATTTCTTGTAGTATTTTTTAGAGATTATCGAAGTATTTTAAGTCATTTTTCTTCTTATTTAACATTATCCCTCATAATATTTCAAATTCTTTATTGTAGTATTACAAAATATTTATTGTAGAACTTTTTGCTATTTATTGTGATATTTTTAGATATTTATCATCATATTTTTTGGTTATTTATTGTGGTATTTTTGGTTATTTATCATAGTATTTTTAGTTATTTATTGTAGTATTTTTGTTTTTTATTGTATTATGTTTAGTTATTTATCTTATTTTTTGTTATTTATCTTTGTTCTTTCTGTTTTTTGTAGTATTTTTCGTTATTTATTGTGGTATTTTTTGGTTATTTATTGTAGTATTTTTAGTTATTTATAGTAGTGTTTGTAGGTATTTATCTTTATATTTTTAGGTTTTTTTTGTTGTTTTAGTTATTACAGTAGTATTCTTAGTTATTTATTGTAGTATTTTTAGTTATTTACCATGGTATCGTTGGTTATTCACTGTAGTATTTTTAATTCTGTCCTTGCTCATAAACTCTCTCTCCATGTCGTCTCTGGTGTGGAGGTCAGCAGGACGTCCTCAGCAGTTTATCACGAGGCCGACATGGAGGCACACACACTAAAACACACACGGGCTAAGACTAACACACACCTTTGGACCTCCACAGCACTTTAAACCGTCCTGAGCTGCAGGAAGAGACAGAGCTCTGCAGACAGAAACTCTGTATTTTGTAAAAATAATATGATTTGTGTTCAATTAATAGACAAAGCTACGATAAAGCAATCATGCATCTGTAAAGTTGATATATTTAGCAATAAAGTGACCGAAATAAACACTAAAAGCTGATATTTTAAGTTGTTCATCAGTCATATAGGCCTGTAATCCTTTCCTCATTTTTTAAGTTTATTATAAACTAAAAATGACACACAGCTGAGCCCTTCTCTGTGTTCCTGGCATTAAACATTTAATGAAAGAAGAATCACAAAACCGATGCTTTTAACAATATTAAGGCCTTTTTTTGGTTATTTATTTGGATTCTGTTGTTTCGGTTCAGAATTATTGCTGTTTATCTAAAGGGTAGAACATTTTACCTGCTAATTTAAAAAGCTGACTTAAAATCTGGACTTTCGAAACCCTTTGAGGGCCCCAAACTGTTTGACTGGCCCTTTTCTAATCTTTGAATATTGTGTTTGAAAGGTTTGAAGCCTTTCATTTTGATAGAAGCTGAGTTCCTTATTGTTTCTGATGCTGTGTACAAGAATACGGCCTTTAGCTATCGTAACAATCACGATAAAGAAGTGCTGAGATGAGATTTAGTGAAGCTAACGCCAGAGTTTCAAAGGATAAAATGGGACTTAAGTGCTAAAGAAAAAGGGAGAAGCAGGATTAAGTGGATGTTCAGCTGATGTTTGCTGAAGTGAAAATGTTTGGTTACGTCTGGGTCGTCTCTCCTCGTGTTCACAGCGGACCTTGATTTAAATGTCCATACAATTAAGGCACGCGGTGAATGCCAAGAGAGCGGCTGAAAATCAGCTCTGAACTGAAACGAACTCGTCACGTGTTCTAGATATGTTAGAGCGCCTCTTGTGGCCACACCACAAACCTACAACCCTCAATAAGCAACATTTTAAAAAAAGGGACGACATTATTTTATTTTCCCCATTTCCTCTTAAGTCTTTCATTTGTTTTGGTGGACAAAACACTTTCTATAACAACTAAGAACTTGGTAACATGTTGTATGTAACGTGATATAGCATATTTCTTAAATTTATGATTGAGTGATGATTTGCTGCCTTATAATTTTGAATTCTGGCTGGTTTAAATGACGAATTTACTGCAGTAACTATTTTGATTTGTATGTGTACACTTTGCAAGCCCCTGGTGAGTTTTAAGGCTGTTCTTCTGATATTTTCATGTTATTGTCCTTATAATTTGATTTATATGTAAATAAAAATAGATAAAAACTGACAACAAACTATAGAACAAAGGTTTAGCCATGTTGTTGTTCATTTAGACATTTCAGAGTAAAAAAGCAACATTTAGAGTTGAAGGCTGTTCAGTGGTGCAGCGGGTTAGGTGGTTATTTAGTGGTCACGCTTCACAGCAAGAAGGTTGCTGGTTCAACTCCTCGTTTCGATCATTCTGTGTGAAGTTTGTATATTCTCCACGTGCATGTGTAGGTTTTACTGTTTCCACAGACCAAAAACATGCTTGCTAGATTAATTGGTGACTCTAGAATGCCCTTAGGTGTGAGTGTGAGAGTGAACGGCTGTGTGTGTCTCTATGTATTAGCCTCGAGATTGGTTTGCAATCAGTCAAGGGTATTCTCAGTTGGGATAGGCTCCACCCCCTCATGGCCCTGAAAATGACAAGCGGAGTTCCACTAATGACCACTAGTAGCTGCTACATCCCAACTTAAGAGGGTAAAAGAAGGACTTTGCCCTCGTCCAAAGTTAAATTTAGAGAACATCTCAATAGTTTAGAGAGTTTTACCTGAAAACCTACAAAAGCTATTTGTGTTTAATTCAGAAGATGAAAGTCATAGAAGAAGATTTGACTTTAACCCCCGCGTTGCTACTTTGAAATAAATATGTAGTTAGGTTATTGGTGTAAAAATATGGAATTTCCAACTACAGGATTTAAAAGGTTGTACAGATATCAATCGATTTAAATAAATGTACGAATGCAAAAAAAAATAGTCCATATGCACTCGAAACTTAAACTGGATGTTAATGATCAATTGTTTTGAGCTTGTAAATGTGTTCTTGTACGAGTTTTTTTCTATTGTTTTTTTGTATTTGATTGTTTTTGTTGTTATAATCAAAGTGTTGTTGGTGTAGGCTATTGAAAATCAACTGTATGTGATCTCAGACCATCTTTTCTTTTTCTGATCGTTCAAGTAGGTGGCAGACAAATATAAGAAACGTTTTCTTCTTGCTGTTCTTGTCCAATCATGGAGGTGTTGATTTGAAAATGTAGTGTGCACTCATGTACAAATTCTGTCGTCCACTTTCATGCAAGAAAAAAGAATTAAATTCTACTAAACTAAATGATAGAGAGTCCCAAAACACTGAAGAGTGTTAGCATTTTTAGGACTTCTGGTTCCACTGTCTCTAGTCTAAGAGATTTTTATGTTTACAGGAGAAATGCCTGAAATAAGGTCTGTGGCAAAAACAAACATCAGAGACTTTAGCTTTTTTCCCTAAAACAGAAAATGCATCTAGAACTGCCCCACTTGTGAATTTTAAAGTGTCACTGCGTCTTAAAAAGACTCTGCTGTTAAATCCTTAAAGTGCATAAATCCGAGCTTCATTCACGGAGCCTCCATCTCTCTGCTCCATCTCCTCCATCTTTGTTTGTCTCTCTGTTGCCTCTCTCTTACATCATCCTCCTCAGCTCGCTCGACCTCCTGAATCTTAAATTTCCTCTCTAATATTTCATCTTCAGCAGGACTCTCAGGCACGCTGGTCGAGTGAATGTTCTCAAATATAATCAGATTTTTTGGAGCATTTGTAGATAAAATGTGACTTACAGCTCACTGCAGTAAAAGTGAAGTCATCCAACATGAAAGCAGACCTAATGAGGGGCAAAAAAATAAAATAAAAAAATTGAAAATATCAAAAGGCAGAGTTAAAAAAAAAATAATAAAGGAAAAGGAAAAAGTAAAATACAAGAGCAAATACAGAAATAGTATGTTTCCCACATGGATGTGAAGTATATATTATGGATATATGAAAAAGTCCATCTGGTGGGTCAGGATATGAGGCCTTGATGCATTTTGATGGAAATACCCGTTTAATAGTCAAAGGTAATAATTAAACCAAAATTGGAAGATATTAAGAGAGGAGATGAACAAGATGTAAATCTGAGTTTGTTAGCTTGATGCTAAGAAATAATGGTAAACGCCATAAACAAGCTAACAGATTTAGCACTACTTTGCAGTGATTTTATTCTGGGCTGCTATTTTATGGCAAACATCATAATCGCAATTAATTTAATGGATACTGAGATCACACAATATCACTCACTGATTTTAAAACATGCACCAAAAGCTCCCATTGAACGTATATGCTTTTGACACTATCATTTTGAACATCAAAAAGTGGGCTATGCATAGGAATACACATGTAAAAATACAAATACATCAAATAATACTAATGATAATAATAATGGAAAAAGGAAATAAAGTTGATCAGGTCATGTGGAAAAATAACCTTTTATCTCCAATACTCTGTTGGCATGATTATGGTTGGCAGAAATAGTAATTAAGGTTAAAATCTGATTAATTGTCCAGCTCTACTTGCTAATACTAGATCAAACACATGTTAACTGCTCAGTTACATAAACATTTTCAGTTAATTTGATCGTCTCCCCAGCCATGAAAGGGAAAGTTTTTCACTGTACATCAGCCATGTCAGTGGAGATTACTGATTTCTTCTTTTATTATTGAATGGCTGATAGCAACCAGGTTTAGATGTGCTAAAGCTGCTGTCTGTGGTAGCACTTTATTACAACCAGGCAAAAATAGGACTTTTTTGTTTTAAATCACACTAATAGCCATATTAAATCTATGACTCTGTTAAATAATCACAGCTTTAATAACTTCTAATTATTTCCCACCCCTATCAGGAGCACAAGATGATGATTGAGATGGTGGTTCATCTCTAACACTTTTTAATCCTTAGAGCCCTTAAATTTGGCACAAACTTCCTTAATTTCACTGATGAATTTGACTGTTGTCTCTGTCCTGCAGCAACATGACTCACTGTCCGGTATGTGCAGGAGTATAAACTCTTCGTAGACGTGGGCTCACTTCGGTAGAAACTGTTTATTCCGGGCAGATCAGTGTAGGAGTCCCTGCAGCAGAGCAGGAGCTCTCTAGAGTTATCTCTTACTAATGCGTTTTCCCCAAACACACAGACAGGCTCAGTATCGATCGAGGATGTACAGAACGTCTGCTGGGAAACAGGGAGTGAGCCATACCATCCATACTGACATCTATGCACAGCAGGAACACTGTGTGCAGCCACACTAAGGCCGGGATTCATGTAGGATTTTTGTTTATTCAGGTGCTAATCAGTTCAATAGTACAAGCTGAATCAAAAGTAGATTTTAAGGCTAAATTCAGAGCTTATGGGAAATCACTGATGACTTATTGGTGAGAGACCATTACAAAAACTGTAAATTTCATGAAATGATTTGAAAGAACTGTTTGGAAAGATATTTTAATTGTAATAAAAGTTATTTTGTAAAGCAAACTTACAAATCTTTATTCTTTACAATTGGAAATGCAAAACAAGAAATCATGCACGCATGAATTTTACATTATTAAGGCTTTAAGTTGACTGTTGTACTACAATATGTACCCTTTCTTGATGTTCTTAAATAAAAGGAACAATATGTTTACTTTAATTTTGTAAAGCTGTTTTATTCTGATGCCTTCGTGTATTGATTTAAAGTAATATTTTAGGGAATACTCCAAGTTTGCAGTTTGTATCAATAACTATGATGATAATACTTTGTAAATCCATGTCTTCTACAAATGATGAATAAATAAATTTGAGGAAACATTTTTTTGTGTCAATGCTTTTTTATTTTAAATTAACAAAGTTAATTTAAATACACAAAAAAGTCTAAAATAAGTCCAATTATGAGATGGTACCTAAAAAGTTCCAAAACATTTTTCAAAGATATTTTAGCAAAACTTTTGTCATCATTAGATTGATATCTGATGATATTTGATTATCAGGAACTCTCACAGTAGTTTTTTAGGGTTAAATAAGACCCTCTGCTTTTTGTACAAGCACTGGTTCCCAAACTGTGGTCCAGGCAGCGCGAAGGATCAAAACAGAGGCCTAAACCCCATCTGCTCCAAGGCTGATGCTGTATTAGCGTGTTAGCAACAAACATACTGTACAGTTTATTCCAGTCTCTCGTGTAACACGGACTTGAGGCTGGACTCGAACCCAGGCAAGACAAAACAAAAGCTTCAAACATTACAAATGCTCTAATTCAAACTACTCAGTCAATGGCAACCCACAAAATCAATAATTTTTCTTAGAAAAATACCTTACACAGCAATGCTAATTTTTTTTAGCATGTATATGTAATTTCCCATCATGTGTTAGCATCAAGCTAACAAACTTTTTTTATCATTTTAAACACATGGATGCAGCTCGTAAGTGGGATTTATAGAAATTTGTTAACAAGCATATCCCCCTAGTTAGTGATGCTAAATATGACGTTATAACTGTTATAACTAAATATTATGTTATGATTCGCTAAGCATCATTTGCTAATGATCAAAGTGGTTTCAAATCAGTTCATGGCTTAGATTTATTGTAAGCGACCTCTCATGGCCCACTTGTATTGCCTCTCGGGCCCACCAGGGGGACACAGCCAACACTTTGGGATTTACTGTACTATTAAAAGACCGGGGGAAACAACTTTTAAAAGCAAAATAAACCATCAATTTAAGAGGTCATATTCTGCCTAAGCTCAGGTTCATGAATTGAATTTTGATGACTGCAGGAGTATGTTCACAGTTGCCAGATCTTACATCCTGAGTACCCCTGATCCACCTCCATTCTCACTGCTTGTTTTGGGCTCCTGCCACTTTAAGGTAACTTTCCCTATACTGGTTCAGTCAGTTGTGCTGCTCAGCAACATGTTTTCAAAAGCTCTGTGCTCTTTCTCTGGTCGATGCTCTGCACTGGGCTCTGCCTCCAAACAGTGGTAGGATTCATGTTTTTTGGCAGCTAGTAAACAGAAACTGTAGTTTTGTGCATTTTAACACTGGCTTCATTTTTCAGCATCCTACGCCCCATTCACACCATAGTTTTAAGCCGGGATATTTTCGCCCCTGGGACCCTTTGCCTCCACTGTCACAGACTGAGGGGAACGAGCTGACCTCCCCCTTTGCTCCATCTCCAGAGGTGTTACCAGAGGCGTAACCTCGCTGCGGCGCTTTTGCATAAAGACACCGCGAATAGGACTCAAGATCGCAGCTTGATGGCACCACAACTTAATAGATTGATTGATTCAGCTTCATCAAGGATCCCACTCTTTTCTAGAAATCATTTTCCAGGACGTTTTCCTCACACCCCCCCACCAGATTGCAATTCTATGTTTATGCCCTTTCTGCCCCAGAGGTCTGATTTTCAAGCTGTGCAGTCATGGCTATAACAAATCTATGAAATATCAAACATTCTCTGACATTCTTAGAAATTAGGACAAATTTATCATAGAATAGCAATGTCACACCCACAGATTCCAGTGTCACAACCAAATGAAGTTACAATATTGGTATGGGCAATTCTCAGGTTAACCTGAGCCTTCTAATAAACATTAAAGGTTGATGACCAATACCTCTAGCTAGCTCCACTGTATCATATTGAACTTAACATTTATCTATTTCTAACTGTCGAGCATGAACATTGTCTGCTAGCTATCTTTTTAGTCTGGCTTTTATGTAGTGTCTTACAATTATAAATTTATGGTTTGTACTTAGTTTTATCTTTATTTACTCTGCTTTTATACA
Source organism: Cetoscarus ocellatus (assembly GCA_037902135.1). NCBI lineage: Eukaryota > Metazoa > Chordata > Actinopteri > Labriformes > Labridae > Cetoscarus > Cetoscarus ocellatus. Next base: position 199,296 of record JBAMNC010001702.1, on the reverse strand, counting down.
AATATATTTTGTTGAATTACTGTTTAAAAGCCTAAATTATATTTTGCCATTTTTTATTATTTCTTTTTGTCACAATTATTTTAAGTTTTTATTTTTATCCCTTAACTTTCATAATTTTATCTACATTTTTACTTCATTTCCTATGTTTGATTTTTATCTACTAACAAAGTAAAGGAAGCTAAATAATTTTCCAGGACAATTCCAGCTTTTCCAGGACATTTTACTTTTTTTCCTCATTTTCCATGTATTTTCTATAACTGGAAAATTGGTCAATCATTTTCCAGGTATTCCAGGACATTGGGGTACCCTGTTTACCGATCCCGAAGGAAATTTAACAGTGGTGGTCAGCTTCCCTCATACGCAATAAATATACATACATTCAATAAAAAGGGTAGATGGATTGAAATATATATACACAGTGCCCAGTGTAAATGAGTACACCACCTATTAAAAGTAATGCATTAATCACTATCTAAATGAACAAAAGAACAATCTCCAAAGTTTTGACAAAGCTGAGTTTAACATAAAGGGTAATATGATAACTAAAATTTAGCTTTGCTCCCACCCCTTTGATTGGGGTGTAGTCATTTTTGCATCCTGATCTTAAGTTGAGAAAAATACTTTTTGTGTGAAACTTAAAAAATCTTGTTTGCAATCAATGGCCCACATTTGGGGGAGTATTTTGTGGTATGGCATGCCATAGAAAATGTTGATTTTGAAAGGAAACTAAAGGTTTTCCCACAAATCTGAAGGGGTATACTCATTAATGCTGAGCACTGTACATATATATGACTTCTCGTATACGCACTGTCACTACCTGAACAATTACAATTTTTATTTGCACAATAAAACCTTTAACTGAGCATTTAATGAACAGAAGACCTGAGGAACAAACCGATGACCCTTTCAGTCTGCGACTACACCGCAGTCTGACACTAACTCCTCATACTTTATGCACCTCTCTCTGGGGCCACGGATTAATTCATACAATTAAAATTAGAGGTCCCAAGAGAAGACATGTACAACAGGCCAAGCTCTCTTTTTAAACAACGTTTTTAAGTTTGAGTCTCTCTGCAGAATCCTGAATCACAGCAGCAGCATGAGTCAGAGCGGCCCTCTGGGGAAATTGGCAATATCCTTCCAAACAATTACGCTAACACAGTGGAAAGGAAGACACCTCTTGTTTAATAGCACTGAGCTTTTAGAGGAAAAAGACGACACCTGCCTCTGACTCACCTGGGTTATTACTCTTCCACTGAGAGGCGACTCCTACACTCAGACTCTGAGTACAACTCCAGGGGGAAGAGTGGCAAGCAAACACTCTGACTCGATGACTGAGACTGCTCTTCTCTGCAAAAAGAGCCACGTCTTAAATCCAAACAAGTAAATATCACATACAGCTGACTAATATCTCATTTCAGCAGCCGGTCTGACTTTTCTGCTTCACTGGTAGAGAAAATGTCCTCAGCGCCACAGCAGAGCCGCACCATCTGCTGCGGCATCATCAAATGTTATTCAGCCAAAGCCTGAGCAAAGTCTGTCTGCGAAGACGAACGAGAAGGAGACAAACAAGGCAAGAACAGCAGGCAGGCATCATCTCAGTGAAAGCAGGTAAATATCCACCAATCAGTCTCCATGTAACTAAGGGGGTGCCACAGGGATCAATCCTGGGACCATTTGAATTCATTATGTTCTGGTGGTTCTTGTGAATGCGTTATCTCAAGAAGGCTTTGAGGGATCTTTTTAAAACCAAACATCCACATTGACTCAAGGTTAAATTAATCATTTTCAGGATTAAAGGTCAAAGGTCAAGCTTGTTTGGCTTTACGGGTGAAGCAGCCTTAAGTTTCTACAACCCTCACGAAAGGAGAACCTGAGGGCCTGTTTACACAACTACAAAAGCGGCAGAAAATTTAGAGCTTTCGTTGTGTTTGCGCCTTCTGTTTACACGAGAACGATCAAGTCTAACAATGGGTAAGAAAGTCTAACTCTAACTAGAGTGCTTTGGAAAAGTATATCTGAATTCCTGTCACCAAAACTGTCTGAAAAATTCCCAGAAAGATTACTCCATCTATGCGAGCAAATACAAAAATAAGCAACAAGATAGAAACACTAATGCAGGAAAGCTATCTTTATTTTCATGTTTTGTTTATTTTGTTTGTTTGGTTTTTTTTTACAAAATACATCCCATATTTAACTCAATAAAGGCTTTACCAGACACACGGGCCTTAATTATAATAATGTGTTCATTAAAAAGTCAATTTCATCTCTCAGGTCGGTCTTTTTCAGTATTTTAACATTTCCTGAAGTAGAGAAAAATCTCTTAAACTCTGAAGTGAAGGTGATGTTCAGAAGTATCTTTGGATATATTCATATGGGTTTACTGTCTGAAGCAGGAGTTTACATTCATTGTCCACCGGTTAAAATGTGCAGTTTGTAATAAGGCTGATTTTTTCATATGACTGCATGAGCTGAAGGTCACACTTGTCAAACAAAGGAATACACACCTTCACACAACAACAAGAGCTATATGAGGATAAACTTCTTCTCCAAATTAAAGTCTAAATGACTTTTTGACTGAATAAATAAATTCATTGTTTAAAAAAATAACTGACAGTGCCTTCATAACATTTGATTAACCTCTGAAATGATCTGGACATGAAAGATACAACTGAGTTACGAGGAACGAAAATAGCACAGATAGATTAAAGATATGAAAAGGTATAGGAATGATAGTTAAACAAAATGTTTGTGTTTCTTATCAGTGGAAGGAGAATCCAGAAGCCCCCAGGCCTCCACACCACTGACTGATGAACTGGAGGACGTCCTGACACTCTGGACTGTGTGTGGTCTGAGAAGAAAGAGAGACAAACAAAACCTGATTAGTTTGTTACCAATATTAAGCAGAACACATGAGTAGAGATGAACTTTATGTTTTTTTTGTTTTTTCATTCAGTCTCTCAATACAACAAATGATAACACCACTTTTGTTGCAACAGGAGTGACTGAAAAGGCACAGGCAGAAGCATAATGCTTGTTCTAGGCCCAAAGTGGCACGGACCAATCAGAGTCCTTTACAGCAGGAAGAGGAGAAGACAACAACAGGAAGTGACTGCTTGTACAGAGGTTAGCATAGATGCTAACAGCTTCAGTAGCAGTTTTATCAGATCTGGACCACATTTCTTTATCAAATGAAAAATAAACAATACAATAAACTTCTCCAATAAAGGATATTTTCGCTCCACTTCTGACATGTTTGTTTTGCAAAGTGGCTCAGGCTATGTCCTTCACACCAGTGTTCAATTTGTTTACTAATCATTTTTGTCAACAACCTTGTTTCCCCTGACAAAAACTAGACAGTAACTAATAAAAACAAGTGCACATGAACAAAAACTAAAACTAAATGAACTGACATTTTCACCAACAAATAAAAACTAGACTAAAACGTCTGACAGAGACTTAATCCAATCAGACCTAATTTGGTCATGTAGAAAGTAGGGACAAGTTAGGAATATATCCAATCACAGCTACTTCGGTTGTGTGGAAAGGCTTGATGAGTTAAGAGGGACATCCAATCACAGCTGTCTTAGCTTCATGGTGGTGGGATAAGTTGTGGAGCGATCCAATCAGAGCTCCTCTCTTTATGAATTGACATATTCATGTAGAGCAGGTTAACTGTTTGTTGTCAGTTCTGGTATTGTAACTGAGACACTCTGCCAGGTAGCCTAAATAAAGGTGACTGCATTTCACACAAAAGTTCAACTTGTTTCTGTTCATTTATACATTCAAACTTTACTAGCATTCAATGAAGAGTTATTAGATGTTTCATTTTATCCAAGTGTAAAACACGACTTTAGAAATTCAAGGAAACATAAAAATACCTTACCCTTTACACTGCAAATTTTAGTCGACTAAATTTACAGTAGATTTCATCGACTAAGATGTTGTGAAATTTCATCGACTAAAACTAGACTAAAATCAAAACCATTTAGATGACTAAATTATGACTAAAACTAAAAGACATTTTAGGCAAAAGACTAAAACTAAATTAAAAAGTGCTGTCAAAATTAACACTGCTTTACACCACTGCAGTTGCACCTGCCCTCTATATTATCTGATTGGCCCGTAATGAATGTGACTGATTGACCCATCGTACAATCACCTGCTGGATATACTTTGAAAGGTTCTGCCCTTCACAAACACTTTCTATGAGCTCTCTCCCAGTTGGACAGTGAGATATATTGAACAGTCCATATGGTGTGTCCAGTTAGCTGCGTCCTACATATCAGTGTGATCTTTTCACCTTTGTGGCCATGAGGAATTGGTTCCAGTCGTCTTTGTTTGCTGCTTTCCCCACCGGCGAGAACTCCACCTTATTCCTCAGTACAGGATAACCTGCAAGCAGAAACACCACAGAGTCAAACATTACACTCAAGTTATACTTTTATTTTTTCTATAGTTTAAGTTCAATGGTACAAGACAGTGGTGCAGATCAACTCTTCCAATCAAACCATTTAAAATAATTCGATTAGCATAAGACGTGAATTCGTGTTCATCACAGTTTGACAGTTTTACTTGGTTTGAATGGAGTATTTTCACACAACCTCGACTCATAACTATTATCTTTAAGATCCAGTTGTTCTTCAGAACAAACATCAAGTAACTATCACAAATTTACAATCAACCATTTGTGAGTATGTCTGTTTATTTGCGTTACCAGTGAGAACACAAGGCAGAGATCGTAGGCCGGTGTTCAAGGCCACCAGCGAGGCTTCATACGTGTTCCTCTCGTCTCGAGGGAGAACCTGCTCCAGACGATTGTCCATGGACACCATCAGCACCCAGTCCCGGATCTCCTCCCTCTGGGCCTCCTGTGACATGAACACGTATATAACATACTTACACAGCTTCTGGAAATGGAGCTTATACTTTGAGAAAGAAGAAATAGTCAAATGCAGGCTTGTAGCAGCTGAAGCTCCTACTCAATACTGTTTTCTAGTCAATCTTTGAAGAACATAAGGCAGCAAACTTAAGATTCATGGTGATTATCTGTTAAACTTTTCATTGTTTCCTTTATGTCCCAACAAAAAGTCCTAAAATGTTAAATTGACTGTGTATTAGAACAAAGAAAGACCAGCTGCAAATCATTTAATCTGGGGAGTTGTAGCCATGAAGTGATTCGATTCTATTTTTTCTGCCTCCTTTGGGTGAAAGATAATACAGTTACATTTTGTACATCAGAATAGTTTCCTTACATTGATGCAGAGTTTAGAGGGAATCGGGACCTCGTAGGGAATGTCAGTATCCATAAAGTCTGAGTGATCTGGAACGTTTGGCATCCCCTCGTCAATCACCTGGAGGGAGAAATCAGCAACCAATCACGAGTTTAAACAAATAAATCAGGTATCTGATTATTTATGAGACTAAAATCATGATGGAAATGATCTAATTTTTCTAAAACAACACTAAATATAACTGATGCCTACCTTTGGACTGTTTCTTTGAACAGTGAAAGTTGGGTAAAGAGTGTTAATTAAGTGTTCAGTGTTGTGATCTGACATTGTGAGGAGGGGCCAGGACTAGATTAGCCTTTCGCTTCATTCTTGCAAAAGTCTTGCACATTCATTGGTATATACACAGATGGGTTTTTATGTAATTTATTTGATGGATATGAACAGTTATGTGGTGCACAGATGTAATCTATTTTGTTTTGACCTTTTCTTTAGTTTGAGATGAATAAAAATCAAATCAAAATATCATAAAAAGCTTGAAACTTATTTAAGAGGGGACTTACTCATGCTCAATCAGCAGTCTACTGGCTTTAGGAGGGGCTAACAAGACACAAAAGGCTTTCGGGGACATTGAAATATTATTTATTATATATTTCTATTTTGTCTTATTATTAGGGCCATTATCATAATTACTCACATCACACAGATCCAAGAAGTGATTGAGAAAGATGAAGGCCATGTTCTCCCAGCCCACAGCCTGAAAGAAATCAAAAGAAGAGGGCGAGTGAAAAATAATCAACATAATCCACAAATAATACGACCAAATCAACTCAAGACTCAAAAATCCTCTCAAAGAAACAAAGGCTGAACAAACCCTGCAGGCCAGACCGGCCTCGTAGAAGGCTTTGTCTGCAGGAACGATCTCAGTGTGACGCAGGAGAGACACCGACAACTTTGCTGCTACACTGATCTGAAAATGAAGAAGAGGAGATGTGACTGTTATATATATTATAGCAAAAGTATGTGACTCTAAGGTAGGGGTGGGAAACTCTGGTTACCAAGACGGCCACATAATTTTTTTATTCAGTGCCTGAAGGCTGCACTGTTACATATTGTCGGGCAGTCTCAATGAGGAAAAAATATATAAACAAACAAAAATAGCAAATGTAAAGCCTCAAAGGGTTTAAACCAACATTAACATATTTGAACTCAAACACAATTAAAAATTCACCATCTAATTAGCATGACGTATAACTAAAGCCAATTTAAGTTTCTTTTTAATGCAAAAAAAAGAAAGAATCTTCACCAGTTTCTGAAGCACAAATATATTACATTTACCATTGTTTCGCATTAAAGTTTTTACTAACACTACATATGATTTTTTACAGCCTTATTAGGATATTTAGAGATATAATCATAGCAAAAAAAGTTCTTTAATTAAACAAAGCATGTACCAGCAATCTAAGGTTGATGGAAATATTTTATCATCTATCTTAATCGGTGCAATATGTAGTTCTGGTTACAAATCATATTTAGCAGTTGTTATGTTTTCTTCATATTTCCATTTTTTTTTTTTTTGGAAATGATTAGTGGTCCACATTTAGTGAGGTGAAGGGCTCTGGCTCTGCAGGTCTCTTACAATAAGTAATAACAGCTTTACACACTGAGTTCACAAATCAGCTTTCAGCTAAAAAGAAGCCAGTTAGCCAATAGTTTTTGCTGAAATGGCCGAGGCTGGATGAGTACAGTGAGATATTAAAGTAAGAGGAGAAAACAGGGAGTGAAAAGCAGGACAAAAGGATCTTAGACGCCATTCTCCCTGTTTGAGCTATTGTATTGTTAGCTCAACTGTAAAACTATTATTTTAAGGTAAAAAAGTCACAAATTGCTTTAAAAACTGTCACCACATCGGCTAAATGTAAGTGTTAATTAAAAGGTTTTAGCATTTGATTTTCCTTTTAACATACCAATTAAGATCAACAAATTAAGTTATGTTGACAATATCTTGACTGGTAAATTAAATTCGAGGGTTCATTTTTTTCAGGTTTAATTCTTTAAAACCTTTTGTATTATAATTGATAAATAATTTTATGATACCTCTATCTAATCAATATGATCAACAAATTACTGAAAAAACATCTGAACACAATCCGATGTCCTCAAATGGATTAACAGTTGCCAAAACACCTAATGTATTAAATGAGATACAAAAATATATATATATATATAAATATGTTAAATTTTATGGAAATTTTGATTTTTTAGGATTCCAGTAAAAAGTGAAATGAACATTTCAGCTCCAAAAAATTAGAATTTTCTGGCTATAATTTGTGTTTTCAGGCTTTAAAGGGTTAAGTTGTTTACCAGTTGTTCGACTCCTTTGGCGGCAGATCGTGTGGCGTAGTAATGAGCGATCAGCAGTAACAGCTCGAAGTCCTCGTGAGCAGGAGAGTTGGCCTCAGCTGACCTCGACATGTTCTCACACTACAATTATTACAAAAACACAAAAATCAAATTAATAGGAAAAGCCTTACATTTATATCAAATCCCTTTGGAGTTAGAAGCTTAATCGCTAACATTTTGTTTTCTTTCTTTGTAAAATCACTCATTTAAAATCTCTTATAATTAATTTTAAATTATAATATTGGAGTGAAATGCATTTTTCTTTGTTTGACTGAACTTTATCATTAATTTGTCATAAACTTAGTGTTTGCTGTTTGTAAAAGAGCAGACTGAAAAGTCCAGCATGGATAAAGGTTGTTATTGTCAGAGATTAAGGGTTAACATATCGAGGTGCATCCTGGTTTACCAGCTGCTGCAGGAAGTCTCGGAGGTCGGCCCACATGCGGTATGCCTCAGGTCTATCAGTTTCAGGGAGATTAATGACGTCCAGGAACAGACGCTTATAGATGTTGAAATTCTGTGGGAGGAGTGCAACAGAGTGTTATTTTTTAAAAATCTGGTCAAATGACTTCAGTTAGAAGAACATTCACTCAAACATCTAAATATGGTCCCAAGAAGTGTAATTGGTAATGAGAAAAAAGCTAATTAAAGTCAGGGCTGCTAAGGCTAATTGACTAAATTTTGCTGATGTGTGATGAGTTTTTGGTTGACAGTCGACTCGTCACACATCACAAGAACAACATGGGCTGCTCTGTGAAGAGAGCAGGTAACAGCATCGTCCAACAGAGAGCAAGCCCGCATCAGTCCAGATTAACGCCTTATCCTTTTACACACAAACCAGGATTATGAATAGAGAATTGAGCCCAAGCAGTACTAAGATACTGGGTATATCAATAGGCTGTTGCGAACACTTTTGATTTATTACCTCTGCCAAGGAGGTTGTGTTTTTGCCAGCGTGCTGTTGTTTGTTTGTTTGTTTGCAAGATTAAAAAAACTACTGGACGGATTTTGCTGAAATTTTCAGAAGATGTTGTTAATGGCCCAAATTAGACATGATTCGATTTTGGTGGTGATACGTATATTTGTCTGGATACAAAAAATTCTCCAAATCTCAAAAAATCCGACAATTTAACATTGGGCGGGATTTTACAAAATCATATCTCTGCCATTTTTTAACAGATTTGCTTCCAATTTTACAGGATAATATGGTGTTCAATGTTTCAATCATCAAGGTAAATTTCATCTGGATCTGATACAGATTGACATCACAAAAAAACATTGAACTTTGTATAAAATCTAAATATTATGTGATGTCCCCAAAATTTGCTGAGATTCATACAGAATAACAACCCCCACGTATGTGCAGAGTTTGGTCTGGATCCTGGCACCTAAAATCCTTTTCAGGGGCTGTGGAAAAGCCATTGCTGGAACTGAGCTGCTTGGCGGAGGTTTGTGCTTTTCTAGTTTATTTTATTTAAACTTTATTAAATCAGAAGCACCTCACTGAGATTAGGTGATATAAGAAAGGCTGGACTCTCTTGTGTGAAGTTTGTGTGATAACATATTCCTTTTTACAAAGTCTTGTAACTCCTGAGTCATACTTCTAATATTTAACCCACATCCAGAGTCAAACATGCACACTTATAACCCTTTTTAAGTTGAGTTTCTTCCAATGACTTAAGAGCTAGGAAGTGAATAAGTTAAAGGAGTAGACACGTTCACCTGTGGGTTTGGTGGAACTCCATGTTGGATGTAGAGCTGCAGAGCTTTCAGAGGATCTTCTTCTTTGATGAGTTGTGTGGCGTATAGAGCCACATATTTATGGAGGATTTTAAAGTTCTGACAGAAACACAGCAGAGAGGAAAAAAAGCACATATATGACCAGACTACAAGTGACGACAGATTATGTCAGGTTAGGTGAGGTGAGGCTCCATTATTTCATCTTAAAATTAGATTTGGTTTTGGCCCCTTTTCATAAACAGAATAAACAGCACAACACATGACATGAGATGATAAGAGTGACTGGATTGCTTGGTACTAAAAGGTAAAGCCCTGGTGAAAACAGGACCAAATTGAAGGCAGGATCAGAAAACAAATATTTAATCTACCAGTGAATACAAGGAAAACAAACAAAGTTAAAAAAAACATGAGGATCAACATGTGTTTGTAGCTTGGTGATGATCATGTTCAAACATATTTTATTTATGAACAGTCTGAAGCTGATTGTGTGTTTCGTACCTGTTTGGAGGCCGTTTCCAGACATTTGTCCCACTGTCCTCTCTCTGCATACATGTCCAGAGCTGCCACTATGTCCACACCCACCAGCTGACAACACAGACAAACACAAGCACATTAAAATACATACATAAAAAATACATGCCATCCAGTTACATTAACAAAGAACCCAAAACAAGAACATTCAATAATCAGAAATCCCCATAAAAATCAAAAAAGATGTGAGAACTCTGTCAATCTTTGGTATTATTCATGATGTTTTTGACCTTTTATTTCCTCCAATTGACTGTGTATGGGCATTAATTTAACTTCTTAAAAAGCATTGAATCGATGTAAGTCTTCTTAATATCACATTTTTATATAAATGATATAAACTGAATTTACTCTGATCATATAAAGACACCAATGACGTTAAAGGTAAACTCTTAGTCTGCGTGTCACAAGAGAGATTATTGGTGATTTAGTGGTTTAATTATGTGAATGCTGTTGTTGAGATGTTTTATTGTCATTAGAAAAGAAATATTAAAAATGCTGAATTGGAGTGGAGTTTTTTTTTCTTTGTGGATTATCAAACAGAGGGGAGAGGGTCAAGCTCATAGCTTCATTTAGGATTCAATAAAATACTTCAGTTAGTGACACGATGTACATACAGATTCAACTCTTCCTTGGTTCTTGAGGTGCTCTTTGTATTTCTGGTCCACATAGTCCTCGTACCTGCAAGGATTCAGAGTTTTCATGAACAGAGCAAATGAGATCACTCAACATCTTCTGGACTAAAGACAAAACACGAGGTAAGACAGGAGCTTAAAAACACTCAGCATTTTAATTTCTCTCTGTGAAGTGAAAAATAAAGTCAAGATTTTCCATAGCTACATCTATGTCTTCATTTTCCTTTTATGATATCTATTGTGAGATTGCTGTGTCTGTGTACATTCTGTAAAAACACGTGTGCCTTAGTTTGCATCTTCAAACCTTGGCTCCAGCTCCTTCGCGACCCTCTTTGCTTTGTTCCACTCCTCTCCCACAATAAAGGCGTCTATCGCCTCCTTTATGAGATCCATGGTTAAGTAGAGCTCAGCAGCCTGTAACAAAATATTAGAAAATAAAAACTTTGGGTTTTCTCACTTCTTCTAGTTATTGTTTGTCTTAATACTTTTATGTAATGCTGGTGCTGTGTCAAACTGCACTGCAAAAACTCAGATCTTGGCAAGCGTGTTTGTCTAATTTCAGGTGAAAAATATCTAAAGCACTTATTTTAATTCATATTCACTTGACAAGTCCAGATAAATATCTTACTACAAGGAATAATAGGCAAGAAATAAGATATTGAATGGCTTGTAATGATAAGAAAATATCTGCCAATGAAACAAGTAAATCTAATCTAAAGGAACATTTATGGTTCATTTTTATGCATCGTCACTCACAGCGTTGTATTTCCTGAGCTGTGTGAGTCTCGGTCCAACCACCATGACCACCTCCATCGCTCGATCTCTACTGAGGAACTTGATGGACAGATCAGCAGCCTGAAAACACACAAATATATAAGTTTGTTCCATATCTGCTTTCTGACAAAAACATACAACAGCATATCGAGGCTACTCTTTAAAAAAGGATACATTAGTCTGTAAGAAAAATAATCTACATTTTTGGGACTCAAAAGGTCAATCAATCAATCAAACTTTATGTGTATAGCACTTTTTGTACAAAGTCTTGTATAAAAGATTTTTCATAAGTGAAGACCACAGTACTAATTATTATTCAGTAAGAATAAAATGATCAGGCTCCAAACTGCAGGCATGAAACAAGGCAAACAGTTTAACCTGCTTCACTTTCATCAATGCAATCGCCATCTCATACGTTATAACTTCAACATTTTATAACTTGATTTCTCATAAATTGAAATTTTTAATGTCCACAGCTTTATTTTTTATGTTAATTTACTACTTTTTAATCTGAAAACATCAGACTTTGTTAACTTCAACACATTTTTGGAAAACCGTATGATAAATATACTGAGATACTGTGTTTGTTTCTTATGTAATTTCTAGAATTCTGTAATTTTTTTCTTTTTCTGATGTAAATTTAGACAATAAAAGGTAAAAATTTGTAACATATCACGATGTTAAGTATGGCAATACTCAGTATATCATAAAATATTAAGAATCTCAAAAAATTTGAATCAGGATTCAAGAATCTTGAGGATATTGTATCCCGCTACCCTACCGCTAATTTCCTACATCATAAATGACTAAATGTCCTATAACCTGCACAATACTCACTGTGTCATACAGAACTCACAACAGCAAGATCTTTTTTTCTTATAAATCCAAGACCCTGTTCTCCTCTAAACCTGCACAAATGAATGCAAAGGAAGCTTAAAGCCAACTTAAGCTTCTTTTGACAGCACCAGACTGTCAAAGCAGGACAACAAAATGTTTTTTGACCAAATTAAAAAGTTGATGTTAAATTACTGCAGTAATTTCAAACCGTTGTGAAGTGTTTGATGGGAGGGCTCATGTGATACGTGCCCAGCCAATAAACTGTTTTTCAACTACACATTAACAGAGAAACATATATTCATGTACTTTATTTGTAATTTTAAGGTTTACCAGGGTAGGCCAACAACTATGACCTCAAATGCTGATTTAACTGCAACTAAACCTCGCCTGAGAGTGAAGCAGAAAAACATCTGCATTCGTCTGATTGTTTCTTAAAACTCTGGGATAACTTGTGTTGTGATCATGGGAGTGAAGCTATTTTCCTTTTTTTGTTTTTTGTTACTTTAGTTTTTATTGATTATTTGAACATTTTGTACATATACAGCCTACTATTAAACATGTTGGCTTATATTAAAAGGAAAAACATAGAAAAGTTAACACAAATAATCAGGGTCAACAGAAACTGTTTGGAGCCTATCTTCCAGACACCTTCTTCATCCGAAACAAACCATTATTTGTCTCTTTATTTTCCTGTTGTAATGTCGCTTGATTTTGTCTTGTATAATGTCCATTTCTCCCACTTGTCATCCATCTGTGTTTCCTGTAATCTCAAACGATGTGTCAGTTTTTCCATTATGTGGATTTCCTCCACTGTCTTAATCCATTGTTCTTGGGTTGGCGGATCCACTTTGCCCCACTTCCTCGTAATAGATTTTTTTGCAGCTACCAACAGTATTTTTGCCAAGTATTGATCCTTAACTTGTACAATTCCCTCAGGTGAGTTAAAATGACACATGTAAAGTAACAGAAAACTCATAGGAATATTATATCCTAATATTTCTAGTAGGGTCTTATGTACAGCTTTCCAAAAAAATCAGAATCTTATTGCATTTCCAAAATATATGTGAGTGGTCAGCATTCATGGCTCCACAATCTCTCCAGCATGGCAAACTTTTTTTGGAATGTTTGCTTTTTAATTTGGGAGTGATGAAAAAACGAATCAAGTTTTTCCAAGAAAACTCCCTCAAGGCCGTGAATTGGTGGACGTTTGGTGTATTTTCAACATGTCATACCAGTCATCCTCTGAGATTTTCATATTGGATTCTAATTCCCATTTTTCTTTGATATACTGGGTTGAGTGTTTGTTCAGGATGAGCGACGGAGACAATGCTGAAATAATTCTAATATTAAGTCCCTTATGTAGTTGTATTATTAGCTTAATGAAGCTATTTTCCTTTAACAATGAGTTTATTTCTTCAGATCTCCAGATGAATTCTGAATAAGACAATTATGCTTTAACTAACAGTCTTCATCAGTTTGCTGTTTCTTTTAAAACAATTCATCAGGATCAAATCTAATGAGTGTTTTCAGGCTCTCCACAGGAAGCCACACATCGATTATTTCAACCCTTTGACCTTTTTTTAACAGAACGAGGAGAGTAAACATTTAATTCTCCTTTCTCTTTCATTCTCTTTCTCTCTGGTTAATCAAACTCCCAGAAGAAAAGAGAAAACTATCGATCTCTGTGACCCGCTGACCTTTCTCTTAGCGACACCAAGCATTCAAACTCCAAACGATCTGATCTCCACAGAGAAGTGATCAATAACACACAATATCTGCTGCTCCACACCGGACGGAAACTTATTGACGCTGATGACACTCTGACCTCTCCCCTCCGAGGAAAGGTCGACCACCAATTCACATCTATCCTCTCATCCATTACAGGACTCAAAGTGTGCACCTCAAGTTTATGTGATCTGAATGATTTTCTCATTTTATTCACGACTTCAGTTTAAAGGAAACTAAAACAAACTTGACATTAGACTGCTAGTTTCTACAGAAGCTGTGCACTCAAAGCTGCAGAAGGAGAAAAAGCAAAGCATCCTCAATTATGATGGACGAGTGAATTCATTTTTATATAGACTGAAATATAAAACAAACCGATCAAGAAAGTTCAAGGCTTGTAGAAAAACATCTCCATAAGTGACTCATTATCTTCCCATTTATAGAAAACCAGTGACTTTAGAGATTTTAATCACATTTAACTTCTCCAGCAGAGAAAAGTTTAATTATTTAGATGAAAATTAAATTGCTGACTCCCTCCAAGTTACAGTCATTTTTAAAACTGGGGTTCATATTTGGAGAAGATGTTGCAGAACTGGAGAGGTACTCCTGCCAGAGGACCAAACTGGTTTTATTTATGCCTTCCTGCAGTAAACAGCCGAGCCAGAGGCCGTGGCACACACTAATCAATTCATGGTTGAGCACAGAATTTGTGACATAGAGGGGTGAAATGCAGTAAAAAGAGAGGAATCCTCTCAGAGCTGGAGGCTGACACTGTCATAGGAGGAAGAAAAGTCTAAAAAAACAATGTTTGGTAGCCTGAAAAGTGAGATTAATGGGAGTCAAAGACATCACGTCTGCAAATAGACTCACGTTTTTGTGAACGAGTTGTGAGTGAGCAGTTCTTAAACACAAGTTGCCTGCAAATTTAAGAATGGCTCGTAAATGAATGGCTCTCTCACAACTGCAAATCAGCTCTCATTATTCACTTGACAGAACCGTTCAAAAGACTCGACTCGTTCGCAACTTCACATCTCCTGGTCAACAAAACAAAGCCTCTGTTTGGGAGTAGATAATAATACGATGATAACAGGGTAAAAATAACTAGTCACAACAAGCACACAGGACCATTCGGAGCTGCTGAAGAATTTATCTGATGACTGTAGGCAGAGGCAGGCTAGCTATATCCATTGACTCCCAGTGTTTGAGCTAAGCTAACTAGCAGTGGGCGAGCTCTGCCGGTCTCTTCCTTGCTACGCCACGCACAGTCGAGAAAATGGAGTCTACCTGCTTGTCATGGACTAAGGAGTGAGGCAAGGCATGAAAACAAAGAAAATGTTGGCCTATCCCTTTAACAGCATATAAATGCCAGGTAGAAGCTCTAGCTTTACCTTCATCCAGTACTTCTCCATCAGGCTGGTGTTGGAGTCGTCCTTCACCTTCAGGTAACACTCCACGGCTCGGGAGTATTCACCCGACTGCTCCCACTCCTTCGCCTGTTCCAGCAGACCCTCGGTCCCTCTGAAACAAACACACACAAACAAGCAGGGTCCAACGTTAACTCCAAATAAAGCTTTATGTGAGGAGTATGTTTTAGAAGGCTTGGTGCCACATGGTGAATGATTGTACATAAACAGTAGTGTGTTTGAAATGTGTTTGCTGTTAATGCATCAAGACCGCTGAACAAAATCAACTCCAACAGATAGCACTTTTGGCATTCAAATCCATCTTTAATCTCTCTGATTTCTGCTTTGCTGCAACTGAATCAGCACATTTGCTTTTTCTTCAAATCATGACAGACGTCTCTGTCCTGAATTTTCATATGATTTCATAAACGGGCATCATCTCCAACCAAACAAATTCGATGACAGTTATGGGAAATGGATCTCCTTGTGCAGCAAACTGCAGGAATAATTCAGTATTTTCTCTCTAACCCTCTTCCTCGCCCGTCTCCGTTGGTAACTTTTGATGTTTTTTCTCCCACGAGTCATTAAAGAGGAAGAAGCGCTGGGAGGGAGGAGGATGTAGACGCCGCTCTGCCTGCTAACGAGCTGTTTCTCATTGGTAGTTTCAATTTGGGCGAACACACGAGCTGTGATTTAATAAAGCATCAAACTGGCTCTTTGTGCATGGATTATACTGCAGGGTGCACAGGGAGAGGATGTTGTGGGTTTGAAGTGGATTTTGTGGCTCCCTTTTGGCCTTTAAAGAGGATTTTTTTTTTACAAGACAACTACATGAAGGTCAACAGCATGATAAAAAAAATTTGATCTTCAATAATGAGGCAAGACCACAAGGATTTTAGCCCGTGTAGCTAAAGTGTTACAAATATTTTCATTTTTGTTCGATTAAATGACCCAAAATTGCCTCCAATCAGGTTCATATATCAAATTTTGGTGACTGCTGGGGTTTGTTCACAATCACTAATGTTCAGAAAACGTAGTTTTCACATGCTGAATGCCCTGATCCACCTGTATTCTCTCTCTCTGAGATGCTCTGTGGGCCCAGTCCGTGCTGATTGGTCATCTGGTCTACTCTGTGGTGATTTGTCATTTCCCTGGTGCTTAGCAGTGTTAATTTTTACAGCACATTTCCATTTAGTTTTAGATTTTTGCCTATAATGTCTTGTAGTTTAGTCATCTAAATTGCTTAAATTTTTTTAAAATTGTTTACTTGAATCTAGTTTTAGTTGATGAAATTTTACAACATTTTAATAGAGGAGGTCTACTGTAAATTTAGTCAACTAAAATAAGAAGAAACCCCTCCTCCCATCAGACATCATTTGGGCAGCCAATCAGCACAGAGCTCATTATCACAGCCTTCTGTAGCCCCCCCCCACAGATCTGAGCATTTCCAAAGGGGAGGGAAAAAGAGCTGCATCTAATCCTCTACTAGGGCTGAATGATTTCAGGAAAAATATAATTGCGATTTTTCTGGCAGATATTGTGATTTCAATTGGATTCACGATTTTCTTCAAATCAAGCTTCAGTGCAATATTCACTATGTTTACAGTGTAGACAACAGTAAGGAAATCAATGACCAAAAGCACATAACACAATATTCATCACCTATTATTGATTAATAATCTGTTTTCATTATTAAAGGGATACACCAACTTTTACTCCTACACAGTGGCTTTGTGTTGTTGACCTGCTTACCAGCGCTTCCATAAATGCAAATTTCCTGCAAATTTGTAAAATAGTTGACACAACAGATCCTGGGTCAGTCAGGAGCGCTGCAAAAAATTGCAGCTTTAGCGATCACATGATTGTGTTGTCTGATATTGCGATATCGATCTGAATCCTCTACAGAGACAAAATGTTTCATTTTTGATTCAAACTAAAATCAGGTTCTTGCTTATTCAACACCCAAGGTATGATGAAAATGCTCAAACACACCAGGACATGGGACCTTTAAAACATCAAAATAAACATTATCGGTTAAATAATATTGTTAACCTTATCTTGTTTAAAATAATCTTAAAATACAGAATGTTAAGAACTCAATAAATCTCCCAGTGCTGGCCCTAAAAAAATGAACAAATGATCGCTCTGAGAACATATTGTTAATCTCAGTCTCACCTTCCTCCCTTCTTGGAGGTCTCCCTCTCATACTCCTCCTGTAGCATCGACAGCTTGTTAGGGAGATACTCCTTACAGATCCTTATGGCATCGCTCCACATTTCTGCATCCTGATAAACACAAACAAGCAACACTGTTTTCATTTATGACTATGATTCTAATTGTTCAGATTCACATCAAGATCTCTTAAAATTACAATGGTGTGCCACAGGGCTCAGTCTTTGGACCTTTGGTATAATGGGCCTTTTATCAACAGTATCAGACATGGTGTTCCCAAAGCTAATTTTGATTAATTTGCAGGTGATGCTGGGATTATCGCTCCATCTCATATTAGTGTGAGGCAGTGTTAATTTTGACAGCACTTTTTAATTTAGTTTTAGTTACAGCCTTATGCCTAAAATATCTTTTAGTTTTAGTCTTAATTTAGTCATCTAAATTGTTTTATTTTAGTCTAGTTTTAGTTGATGAAATTTCACAACATTTTAGTCGACAAAATCTACTGTAAATTTAGTCGACTAAAATATGGGGTGTAATGTGTAAGGCATTTTTTACGTTTCCTTGAATTTCCGAAGTGTTTTACACTTGGATCTCGCTACCTTCAAGCTAAGGCAGTTGTGATTGGATGTCCCTCTTAACTCATCCAACCTTTCCACACAACCAAAGTAGCTGTGATTGGATATATTCCTAATATGTCCCTACTTTCTACGTGACCAAATTAGGTCTGACTGGATTTAGTCTCTGTCAAACATTTCAGTCTCGAAGAGGGGAGTGGGAATTTCTCCACATCCCAGCTAGACGCGTTTTAGTTAAGAGCTGGTAGCTGAACAACGTCCGACTTCGTAGAGGTAAATTCAGACTAAAGGGGCGTTCCCAGTGGCGTTATCTAACTTGCAACCCGGACCATCCCAGTTCTGAGATCAAGTGGAGCACACCATGAGGTCAAACATTTGTGTGGTTGAGGGTTCTGTAATGATAATTTCACACATGCTGGGTTTCCTTTTAAAAGCTCAAGTTTCCACTCAATGACCAAGAGACAAACTTCATCTTTTCATCTGGATCTTGTTTACAGGACAGGGTTCACTTGGAAAATTACCATTATGTTTGGCGATCAATGATAGTTCGCTCTCATATTTATATTCATATTGTAAATATTATTCATGTTAATAGTGTAAATTCTTTGACCTTATTTATAGTCTCACTTCTACTTAATTACCCCCACCAAGGAGGTTATGTTTTTGCCGGCGTTTATCTGTCTGTCTGTTTGTTTGTTTGTGTTCAAAATAACTTGAAAAGTTCTGAACGGATTTGGATGAAATTTTTAGGAATTGTTGGAAATGGGATATGGAAGAACTGATTACATTATGGGACTGATCCGGATCACCTTGGCGGAGGTCTGCGCTCTCTGAGTGCTTTTCTAGTTTACTTATTTTTCCTTCAAGAGGAAGTTGATATTGCTTAAGGATTCAGCATGTTGCAACCTGCCTACTTAATTTTTCATTTCATTTCATTTTATTTGTTTAAATTTTATGCTCTGATCTATTTTAATGTCTTTATTTGATATTTCCTACTGCTACACTGTGTAATAGCTGAATTTCCCCTTGGGGATTAATAAAATAATTCAGATTCTGATATTCCAAATGTTTCTCAAACCTGGAAACGCAGAAAACCACAGCATGAAAAAACACCATGAAAAAGAACAAGCTCTAGTCCCTATAACCTCTTCTCTGGTTGTTCCTGAAGCCAGTTTGGCTCTCACAGTTTACCTTGTAGTACTGAACGGCGATATCCGGTCTCTGGGCTCGGAGCAGGTAGGCCTCAGCCTTCTGATAGTCCTTCTGTTCAAAGGAGAACTTGGCCTGGCCCACCAGAACCTCAGACACGCTCTCTGGATCATGTTCCTCTGCCACCCGCTGAGCGCTGGCCCAGTCCTTGTTGTGGACGTACCTGGAGTGAGTTACAAAAACAGGACCAAATATAACCAAAAGGGACAAACTCATCCATTTAGGAGGAGTTAAAATCTGAAAGGTGATACAAAAAGGAGGCAGAAAAACAAACATGTCCTCACATGAACACGGCCTCCTTCGGTTTTCCTGCTTTGACAAACTCGACCTCGGCCTCTTGAAACTTCTCCTAAAGATAAAAAAACAAAATCACATAATTTACAAATATTCAGAGGCACGGAGGACAGTTTTTACAAGATAAAAGAGTAAAATTGTTGAAGTTTAAAACAGAAAATCTAGAAATGCTTAACATGAAAATTAAGAAGATAAAATAAGACAAAAAGGGCAAAGGTAGACTTAAATAATACTCAAAATCACGACTTTTGTCTCATCATTGTAACATTTTATCTTGTTATTCTAAATTTTGATCTGATACATCCAACATTTCATTCTAAAATGTGTACTTTATATTTAAAAATAATACTTTTTACAATAATTCTAGAAAAAATAATTTCTAATCCAGTTTTCAATCAATCAACATTTTCTTGGACTCTTGTCACAATTTCAACTTCTCATCTCATACTTTGATATCTTCATGATTGTAACATTTTTATCTCACAATTTTGATCTACAATATCAGAATTAGATATGGGATCTATCTATTTTTCAACGTTTTGTGAGAAATACATATTTAAAGCTTTTGATTTCTTACAAATTCAATTTTTATACATTATGACATTAACCACATATTTCTGACTTTCAGTGTCATAATCATTTTTTTTTTTTTTTTATTAATTAGAATCTTCTATGCCACTATGTTGAATTTCATTTCTGAAATTCTGACCTTTAATTAATTAATTAATTAATTTGGATTCTACTCAAAATATTCTCAGTACCATGACTGTTTATGTGATAATAAGTGATTTGTTTTCCAACAAAACATTTGTCTTGTAGTTTTAACATTGTATCTCAATAAAAGAAGAAATCTGAGAGCACGAACTCGAATTACAGCACTTTTGCCCAGGATTTAGCTCCATAATTGAGGTGCTAATGACTTTTTAAAACTTATGACTCTAAACTAATCAGTTTGATTTTTTTTTTCAAAAAGATTCTGCTTTAGCGTGATTAGTTTGACTTTTCATATTATCACAGTGACTTAGGTAATTAATTTTTGGGCATACTTTATATGCTCAGCTTCAAAGTTTTTATTTATTTTTTGACTTTGGAAAGGGGTTCACATATGAATGGGATTAAAGTTGATGACTTCAAACATTTTTTTCTACAAATAGTGTTTCGCATTCATTCATCTACTCTTGGAGATGATGTGGTTTATGAAGGTGAGATAAAACAAAAGAAAATCTGCTATGTTCATCACACAGAGGTTACTATGGGCAAAATAACACTATCTGAGGACCTGAATTACCTCGTCCTCCAGGTAAAGAGCATATTTCAGGTGAATCTCAGGAATCTTTTCTGTACAAGACAGACGAGCCAAATCGAAGGCAAAGTCAAAGGAGCTGAGGGGGAAACAGAACACGAGAAATCACTGAACATTCACCATCGAGTGGATGAACTTTGGACAATTTTCAGTGGGAGACATCATGTGCTCTCAGTGAACAGTTTAAGATTCTCAGTTCCATCACAAAAAAGTTAAAACATCCTTTAAGCTCACAGACTCAAAAACTTACAAATAAAAAACTTCTTTTGAGGTTAAACGCTTGGAGCTTCTCGCCTGAAGCAAAGTTCAGACCAAAGATTCACAGCGAGATGGTTGAAAACTTACCATCACTCAACAAAGTCCTAAAAGTCTGTGAACTCACACCGCTGCAACTTTAAGAGCCGATGTGTCGTCTCCATAGAAACAACATAATGCCCTACTTCACTTCCATGCTGTGTCTTGTTGCTGCTACGTGTACAACATGAATGAGGACAGTGATAGTGGCTTACTTGATAAAGCTGCAACTCTACTCCTGTTAAAAAAGTTGGGACAGAAAAGTGAGAGGTTGAAGACTTTGGAGCCACCCGTGTTCAAATGAGATATCATGGGGCTAACTCCACCTTATGCCATACATACTGTGAGTTTGAGACTAGAGATATCACATATTTTAGTAATTTCCTCAGTTACTCCAGGAGCAGTCTGTAATTAAAAGAATATACACCAGGACAAACACTGCAGACAGGACTGTACTGAACCATGGGAGGAAAAGTTCAAGTTTAAAGGATCTTACTGAAGCATATTGTCGATTCAATGTTGTTTTCTGAGTAGTTTTAACCTCTAAGTGGGTTAATCACTAGGCTTTAGGTGGCACCATGTACTGTCTTGTTCTGTTCTAATTTATGTTGTAATAAGATGCGTATTGATATTTTATAAAAGAAGGAAAAAAAAAACATGTATCAGACTGTAAAAATAAAAAAAGAAAGAATATAACCCAGGAAGAGCATATGTATGTTATACAATGATCCTTAATAAAGAAAAAGCAAAAAAAAAAAAAAAAGAAATCTAGTAAGCACAGTGGCGCATTACGAATCAAACAATCACAAAGAAACTAACAAGCATTATTATTAATCAATTAATTTCAGTTAGAAGAAGCCAAAAAACACATAAACCGGATTCTGTGCATTGGTCCATGTGTTGTTGCTGCCACTTACAAGTTAGCGCACGCCGTCTCGATGGCGTATTCAACCAAACCGAACTTGTTCAGCAGCTTGAAGGCGGCCTCTCCTCCCAGACTGCGAGCCCACAGATACGCCACCTTCTTCTGGGCTCCTTCTCCTCCGTGGGTCTTTGCCACCTGAAACATACATTTCATAAATCTGTAGGAGCTCTGGTGCAGTGTGTCTCCAACACCCTGAGCACAGATAATCACGGAGAGAAAACATTTTATAGAAGCTATAAAGTAAACCCACACTGAGCTCACAACACAACAGCAGCTATAAAAACAGACACCAGGGACGCACTCATGTAATTATGCCCCCTCACACTCTGTATCATTTACTCTTCGTCTTTTTATTCAGCATTTATAAGCAGCACTGGAACATTTACTCAATTGATTAACACCGATTATTGCTGCTGTTTGAAGCAATACAACCGGCTTTATAAATCTTCTTCTTCCATTTTATTAATTATCATCAAACTGGAACCAAAACATCAAGTTTTTTATTTCAGTTGCAAAAACTCAGATCCAGGTGAGAGACTTTGTCCAATTTCTAGTTCAAAAAATCTCAGTAGCCGTATTCTAAGGCACCATTCCCTGACACGTCTAGATGAACATCTTATTTGCAGACATCAGAACTAAATCTAAGGCCTGAGCTGCTTGTAATAAGTAAAAATTATCTGCCAATGAGACAAGCCAAATTTACCTTGTAGGGTGTCTTAAAATGAAATGTTCTTTCAGAGTAGTTATTAAAGCTGAATTTAACTCCCTCACTCAGGGAAACTTTACTTGTTTCATTGGCAGATAAATTCTTACCATTACAAGCCATTCAATACCTTATTTCTTGCCTTATATTCCTTGTAGTAAGATATCTATCTGGACTTGTCAAGTGAATATGAATTAAAATAAGTGCTTTAGATATTTCTGACCTGCACGCTTGCCAAATAAGTTGTTATAAAGAATCATAAAGCATGGCTGGTATTGGTTTAGTTTTGGCCGATCACAATAACAGGTGATTGTCGATCAGCCATGAAAAGCCTGATCATGGCATCCCTTACTCTATCTTATACCTTGAACTTTCTATTCTGTCTAATTTGACTCTTAATGCCATTATCTTAATTATTTACAGCATAATTGGTACTATTTGTCTTCTCTTGGACTTTCCATTTGAAAAACTTTAGTATTTTTGTTTTGTCATGATGTTTGCAGCACAATTCTGAATTTTCATTTAACAACTTTGAAGTTTAATCTTACATTTTTTTCAGAAACATAATAATATTGTTTTTTTTTTAAGCCTATTAGGATGTTTTATCTCACAACTTTGACTTTGTGTTAAATTTATTCTGACTTTTATGCGACAGTTTTCTCTATGTATTACCTCTGCCAAGGAGGTTATGTTTTTGCCAGCATATGTTTGTTTGTTTGTTAGCAAGATTACGCAAAAATTACTGGATGGATTTTGCTGCAATTTTCTGGAGTTTTTGGTAACGGCCCAACTTAAAAATGATTAGATTTTGGTGGTGATCCAGATAACCGCCATTAGCGAACAATCATTTTTGCTCAATAACTGCCTTACCAATAATGATATCAACATGATTCTGAGTGCTAGGTGTGGGTTTTCAGGGTCATGAATCATATTATGATGGTAACTTTATCATGAAACTATTGCTTATAGATGTAACAGCGATATGTGAGCTACCTTGGCGGAGGTTTGCGCTCCCTGTGCTTTCTAGTTGGGTTATTACAACTTATTATCTTGACATAATTTCATCTCACAATTGGACTTTTTATCCAATTATTCTGAATATGGTCTCATCACTATTTGTCCATTTTACACAGCAATATATATTCTGTTGCTGACTTAGCCTATAATGTCTGACTACTTATTTTATATTTTTGACATTTTCAAGCACTTTCTATGTACTTTCACTGCTGCATCATGATTTTACTGTTCCTGTTAATATAATATGAAAAAAGTAATGTGCATAGGATAACTTTACACAAAAGCTTTAAATGTCCATTGCTCACTCTGCGAGCTGCACTCCCTCCTTTCTCTGACTCTTCTCCAAAGCTCATTTTATATATTCTGTGTCTGTGAGCCAGTCGTCATTATAGTGACAGCCTGGCTTGTTTCTAAAGAAAAAAAAAATCCACCTGTTTCTTTGTAATCATTGTGCGTCTGCTGAGAGACACCAGGAGACCGAAAACAAGCATAACACAGAGTGTTTCATTCTTGGTATAGGATTTCAACATTTGTTGGCAGAGGAAACTGAAATTCTGCCGAGAATCTGCCTTTTTGAGGAAGTTTTTCAAAGTTCTAGATGTTTTCCAACCTTAGAATCAAGAAGTTTCAAACCTCTCAAGACTTTCCAAAGTTGTTACTGTAAATATTGTTGAGTAGGCGGCGGCTTCAACCTCTAAAAAGTGCAATTAGAGGAGCAGTATGTAAGCCAGAAGAGTAAATGTGACCATATTTACCCTGTGAGCCTCCTCCCACATGTTGTTGACTCGGTACATTTGGACCGCTGATTTCCACTCTTCAGCCTCCATGAAGTGGTACTCTGCCTCAGAGAACCTGGACTCAGCCTCCAGCTCCTACAACACAGGAGTTATACCACACAGAGACATTATATATACATCAGGCTCGGAGTCCAGCCCTGATTAACCACATAGGAAACTGATTCAAGTGCATGAGTGTTCGTTCTAAATAAAGGTGCTGATAAGAGGAATTCATGTCCCTTCAGCCGACGTTTCCTCAGCTGGCAACACAGCAAAAAAGTAAAAGCTGCTGACAAAAGCAAGTAAAACACTCGGGGAAGGAACTGTTAGGTCTGAATCTTCTTTGGAGTTGTAGGAGTTAGGGCGCTGTAAGGACAGTGTGAGGCAGGCTGTCAGACGAGCGTGCTGCAAAGAGACTTGGGGCTAAAGCCGGTCACAGAGCATTAAACGGTGAGGTTCAGTCATCTGTCATCAGTCATCAAGCAAAGGAGGGACCTCTTTCTGAGTGCGCCTGCATGGGATCATTTACTTTGTGAATGTAGGTGTTAAGTCTCAAACTGACTGAACACCAAAGAGCTAACTGAACTTTTCTGCTTTCACCCTTCGTTTTGGGGCATTTTGTGCCTTTATTGATAAGAGAGAGAGAGTGAAGGCGGGTGAGAGAGAGTATGGGAGGATACTCTGCAAGCTGGACTCAAACCTGGGCCAGCAGAAGCATGTATATGGGTTGTGCTTGGTTGCTAACCGCCCCATCAAACCAGCACCCCCTGCTTTCACTCTTCAACTAAAACATTAAAAAAAATCTCACAGGTGATTCCCACGTTGAGTGGTGTCGAAAACTGTGCTCAATCTTGACTGTATTTGAGTATTTTGCTGGGGATGGGAATCTTCCAATAGCTTACAATTTGATTCAATTCCAATTCAAGGGATCAATTTTTGGATTAAAACCGATTCATGATTCACAAAACATTCCCTTTCTGTTAAAAAGGGTGTTTAATGTAGCCTGCAGTGCAGTAAGAGGCTGGATATTGTGATCTGACAAAAAAGCACAATAAAATGTTTTATTTTTTTTTACAGGGTTCCCACTCTTTTCTAGAAATCATTTCCAGGATGTTTTCATTTATTTATTTTTAACTCTCGGGCATGAACATTGTCTGCTGGCTATCTTTTTTGTCTGCTTTTATATACATATATTTTGCTGTTTAAGTAGCCTAAATTTTGTAGTGCCACTTTTTGATTATATGATATTTATTAAATATTACATTTATTCATATTATAATATATAATATTATATCTTATTCCTGAATTTGCATTATTTTATCTATTCATAATTTATGGCTAGGTGTGCATTAGTGACCAAGTACATTTTTACTTCAATTCCTATGTTGGATTTTTGTTCAATAACAAGGTAGAAGGAAGGTAAACAATTTTCTGGGACAATTTAAGCTTTTCCAGGACATTTTACTTTTTTCCTCATTTTCCATATGTTTTCCATGACTGGAAAATTGGTCAATCATTTTCCAGGTTTTCCAGGACATGTGGGAACCCTGTTTTAGCTTATTTACAACAATTTAGACACACTGCAGAATAAAGCGTGTTTTAAACACAGTCTCAGAAATCAGTTTCTCTCAAAGAAATATTTGGTAGAAATATGACAGTAGACCCATCAGTGGCTTTGGTGGGTCCATTACTTAGAGGTATCGGGGGAATAGCTAAAAATATCTCCTGCAATTATGACTAACAACAGCAATCAAATGCAGGTGGATCCCCTAACACACAATATATGGATTAAGAGAATGAAAGAAATATATCTGATGGAGAAAATAACTTACTTTCTGAGACTCTTCATTAAAAGCTGGAGCAGTGCCATGAGCATACTATAACACTGAGGAATGCCTGTATACATTTCAAATTCAATCCTTATTATTAATGATTTTATAATAAATATATATATATTTTTTTTATTATCATCTTTTATTACTTGTTATTATTATTATTATTCCCTTTTCTTGTTTTACTATTATTAGTAAAATTTGTATTTATTTATTTTTCATTATTTCTCCTATTCTGCTAATAGACTGCTCCTTCCCAAGTTCAGGATCAACCGACTGAAAAACTCCTTTGTCCCTCAGGCCATCAGACTGTACAACTTCCCACCTGGGGTGGAGGAGGAGTAACAGGAAGACTGAGGATGGGAAGGAGCAGCAGTAGTAGTAGTAGTAGCCAGCCAGTGGCCATATCATAGCAATTGCTATATTTTTTTTTTATTTATTTTATATCTTCTAATTGTTTTTACTTTTTTACTTTTAGATAGCCTGTGTTCTTTTATACCTTTGTACAATACAATGCTACTGGAACCTTAATTTCCTTGAAGGAGTCTTCCAAAGGGATAAATAAAGTTCTAAGTTAATCTATTATAGTCGTGGCTGCTTTTGTTGAGTTCTAGTTGTCAATAATATTACCTTGTATTGGAAATTTGTTCTGAGAAAAAGGTAGATGAATATGATTTTGTATGTGTGATTATATATGCAACTGAAATAAAAATTAAGCTAAAAGAAAAAGAAAACAGTTTCTTTATGAATCAATTCTGAATCTTTCTATAGATGTGATTCAACTTGAATGCAGCAGACATCTAGTATTTGCTTAAAGTTTGGTCGCCTGTAAAATGGTCACTTAGAAACAGAACTGGATTAACCTGCTTTATGAGATTAAAAGAGCTCCAGCAACACTTGGAGTTCAGGAAACAACTTTATTCGACCACACTGTTTC
The DNA here is from genome assembly GCA_037902135.1 of Cetoscarus ocellatus. Taxonomy (NCBI): domain Eukaryota; kingdom Metazoa; phylum Chordata; class Actinopteri; order Labriformes; family Labridae; genus Cetoscarus; species Cetoscarus ocellatus. The sequence goes on along the minus strand of JBAMNC010001702.1, from coordinate 171,983 downwards.
CTGAACTACAAGTCTTGTTGGAGCTCTTTTGATCTCTTGGAGATTTTTGCTCTCTAAGCACCTTGAACACCTGACCTTTAACCTGACTCGATCACGGCGCGGCATACCTTAGCCAGGTGCAGGTGAGTCTCAGTCAGCAGGTCAGGGTGATGTTTGGCCACCAGACGGATGACGTCGTCGAACATGCGGTTCTTCTTGTACATGGTAATAGCGAGGTCGGGCTGCTTCACTGTAGCAAACAGCCTGTGCAAACACACAAATACACAACTGTTAGCAGCCATATTCTTTGTTTTCCTTTCTGAAGTTTGAGTGTCAGAATGCAAAAGGTGCTTTAGTTTTTTGAGAAACATTTCAGACATAATGGAGGGAAATGAAAAGACAGTTGAGAGAAATGACCAGCTGTCAGCAGCTAAATACTGTTTTCCTCCCTCTAATTGGGAGAGAGGCCTTCAAACAGGCGCGCTGGTTTGTTTTCCTCCATTTCTCTATGCATCCAGCAGCATGCGAGGAGACAAATTGCTGTAAATAAAGTCATCTCCATTTACCTCTCAGCCTCCTTGAATTTCCCGTCTCTCTCCAGCTCCTGAGCTCTGCTGATGTACAGAGCCATGACTTCCTCTTCTGTCATACACTTCACTGCCAACTGGACACAAATGAACACTTTAATCATTTAAGACGACTACCAAACTGAGACTATCCTTAAAAAAGTGTTTTCTGTTTTTCCATACGAGAATGATGATCACTGCTTAACACAACATTTCATTCCCTTTTATACACATTAAAAAGTCCAGTTTCTTCATTTGTAGTCAGACGATATCAAGCAAAAGTAAAACACAATCATTGGATTTGTTGCTTAATCAAATCTGTCTGGAGAGCAACAAAAAGAGAAGGTTTTATTTTTTATGACATGAAGACCATAAACCCCAAGCACACTGTTGATGGAGGGAAATCTTAAGGGATTCTCAATATTGGGGATATGATATCAGTATCAGCATATATTGGCATATTAAGTTAATTACTAGTACCTTCAGATATTAATAATTAATTCAGTCAATTAACCAGTGTGACTATTTCTTTAACCTTCTTCAGGCACATTTAACAGCAGGTCAAAATGTTTATGTTTAATTGGCTTTTAATTTTCAATGTAATTTTTAAATATTTATTTACACAATTTTTCGGTTTTTTTTTTTGCATTTTTAATGAGTATTTATGGGGTTTTATGTTTTTATAGCACTCTATTATTTGGTCTTGTATCTTAGTTTTTACTATTGTATTTTCATTTTATTCTGTTCCTGCTGTGCAGACACTGTGCAGCACTTTGGTTAACTTGATTGTTTTTTAAATGTGCTTAACAAAAAAAGTGGATTAATAAATAAAATAAATATGAATAATAAGAAATGAGAATAAAGAAATGAAAAAGGCAAAGCTAACATTCAGAAAACTTTGCTTTCTACAGTTTTGCATACATATTTAAGTGTTTCCTGATTATTTTGAATAAAGAGACTAAAATAAGTATTTCGAGTCATAAAAATGTGCAAAAACATCACGGCTAGTGGTTTCCTAATCTTTTGCATGACACAGTACAACAGTTTTCATGTTTACTGAAATGTACACTCCTCGTTCATACTTTAAATGTTTTTATTCATGACCTTTTCTTAACTTGTTTTAAACAAAAGCCATTTCTTTCTTTTGAATAATGGGATAAAATGCATGTAGTGTTAAACATTAGCATTACCCAGTTTTTCAAGTCAAGGGGTTAAAAAATTGGTCAGAACACTTTAACAAAAAAGACAAAACAATCAGTAAAATATTTGTGTCAATGCAAAAGTTTATTTAATATGAAGCACACATTACACACAAGTCTTCACTAATTGGAGCCACTCATTTAATATACAGACTATATATTTGTTGTCGCTCCTGTCTGCTGGTTTATAGTTAATGTTTGTATGATGTGTGTAGCAGCTCTGTTTTTAATCTCTAATGTAGGTGATGAATAAATACTGACCTTATGAGCCTCCTCCCAGTGTCCCGCCCCAGTGTACATGGCTATAGCATCTTTAATGTGACCTCCTCTTACAAACAACTGCTCCGCCACCTGTAGGACGTTTACACAGAAAATACACAAAATCAGAAACTCAGGAATAGAGACAGAAAACTTGAACTCCTGGATTTTTCTACACAGAAGCTCAATCTTGCCGAATTTTTGACAGCATACTTGAAATGATGAAATGAAAGAAACGTTCTGATGCAAACACAGATCGTCTGATCAAATGGTCTCTTAAACCACCGTTTTCTATAGAGCCCCCCTAAAGTTATATCATAGAAGAGTCTAGTCCAAACAAGACTCACATAAAAAGTGACATCTTGCTGTCCAAAATCAACACCAATTTAAATTGAATTTTATTCATTAAAGTAGTTCACAGACACATTCTTATTAAAGAAACCATATTTTGCTTTTTAGAAAAAAAACAACTTTATTACAGTTTTTCTGTATTGGTTTGGCTCATTTCTTGAAACAAAAATTACATTCTCAAAATAACATGGACAAACCTCCAAACCATTTGGCAATTGTTCACAACAGATTTGAATTTCTCATTCATTTCACCAAATTGCAAATGTCTTAGTGCATGTCTCAATGTCTCAGTACGTCTTCACAAATGATTAAATACAGGTAGCCTACAGTTAGCACAATTTCCAAGTGAATAGATCTTTTCCATCTAAACTGTCAAACCTTGGAGGCTACTCGTACCATGAAATCCTATTTTTTTCCCCATTTTATACGCAATTGTATTCTGTTAGCCAGACAAAAAAGTACAGTAGTGCAATAACCACTGTCAATGACGGACTGGGCTAAGACTAAGAGGTGGACATGAGGGATATTTCAATGGTCCTCTGCCATAGTGACAAAACATCTAAACATTTTGACTTGCATTGCTTACACAATGCCCAAGGGATGATGCACTGTGGGGGCACTGACTTTTTATTTGAGAAAGGAATTTAGTTTTGACACGAGTGAAGTGTTTTGTAACAAACATGAGCCTTTGCAAGTGAGCTATGTTGTTGAGCTGAACTGTAAGACTGTTTTTCCAAATGATCTTAGAGTTTTGAGAACGTAATTTCTTTTTCAAGAAAAGAGCCAAACCAATGGAGGAAAACTGTAATCCTTTGTGGGGAAATTCAATTCTTTACACATTGCTGTTGAAACATGCTACACACACATGCGCTGAAATACGCATGTACATGTACAAACAGGTCCTATGATCATGCACTAATGGAGAGATGTCAGAGTGATGGCTTACTGAAGAAGCACCACCAAGCAGATTTGGGGTTCAATGCCTTGCTCAAGGACACTTCGGCAGTGCCCAGGAAGTCAGCTGGCACCTCTCCAGCTACCAAACCAACTTCCAAACATGCTTCAATCGGGACTTGAACTGGCCACCCTTCAGTCCCAAACCCAAGTCCTTCTGGACTGAGCTACTGCCGCCCCAGTAGAGTTTTAGAGTTTCATATACACTTTATGGGTTCAACACGTCTCCTCCATGTGAAAGAGTACTTCTGTGATAAAGACAAAAAGTTGTCGGTACAAAACTTCTCCCTCTCTTCTCTTTATTGCACCAGTAGCTCTTTGATATGGCTTATTCACCTGGCCCCCTAAACAGACCTACCAGTGTGACATCCTGACATTGTTTCATCATCATTTTTTTGTTTGTTTTTGTTTCAAGAGATTTTATCAAACATTTTACAAGATTAACAAACTACACAATATGCCATCATTATGTGAACTATAGGCAAAAAAAAGCAAAAAATACATAATAATAATAAAAAATAAACAAATAAAATAAAAAAAGCGATAATAAAAATAAATAAATAAAAACAAAATATATTAAAAATAAGTGAAAGTGAAAACCCGGCCATCCTTGATCCAATCGACAACATTCGCATCTCTCAAATGACCAATGTATACAGCAATCTTTTCTACTGATATTGTCCATAAGAGAACAACTGCACTACACTAAATATACATGCCCTTAAACAATAGTTTCATCATCAGTTTAAACCCATTTGTTTGCAGTACCAATCCCAGTGCAGAGCAGAGACAGTATAATGAATGCAGAGTTGTTGACAACATGGTGCTGAGCAGCGCTGAACTGACCAATCACAACAGCCCTGTCAACCAATCAGACAACCAGAGTTGCTCTCTGAGAAACCCTATGATGGTGTTTTTCCACAATATGGTATCAGCTTTACCTGGTTATTTAGATTTATGTTACGCTGTGCTTTTCAAACAAGCTTTTGTCCTGCCTCTTTATGTCAATACAGTTTTTCCATTTATGGTCCAAATGGCAACGAAATTATTAAAGAATGTGAGTGGTTGAACTTTTTATGAAATTTTGGGCGTGATTTCTCATTAAGGAGGCAGTGCTTGATCGGGGGGATGAGAACAGTTAAGAGCTACTATTTTTTTTTTTTAATTTCTTTGTTGAAGAGGGCAAGTTTTACAACTATTCACAATTTGATCTTCTTGACATTGCAAAATACATAAATGATCCAACAAAGTTAAGAAGATAGAAAAAAAATAAAAAGATATTGGTATTCCCACTCATTGTTATCTATATTTTTCCCAGTCAACTAACCCTCTCCCCGACCCTTCCCATGAACCATGTAGGAGTCACATTTCTACAAATAAATAAACAAATAAGTAAAATTAAATCATTTAAAAGGGGAAAATAATAACAATAATAATAAAAATAAATAAATAAGGGGGAGTTAGAGATGTAGGAGGAATAAAAAAGTGCTCAGTGAAAGTTGAAAAATGTTAGGAAAGGTTGCCATTTTTCAAAAAAACACCTCTGAATTGCCCTTCAGCTCCTCCCTTATCTTTTCTAGTTTCAGGAAAAACATAACATCCTAAAGCCACTGAGAGATAGGTGGGACTTTACTAGACTTCCAGTTCCTGAGGTGTACCAAATATTGCTATAAAAGGACAGTTTCTAATATTCATGCCTAATATTTTGGACATAGTTCCAAAACATTCTGCCAGAAGTAAGAGCTACTGTCTTAACGGTAAGAAGAACCTACAAGAACCATATAAAATGAGAGCAGCTTCCTCTCCATAAAATAATTTTGAGATTAGTGTGACTCGTGGATGTAGTGCGAATCTGCTGGAAGAGTTTCGCTGAGATTGCAAGGTTAGAAAAAGACAGGATTCATCATTTCAGTGTGGGCAGATTTTTGCTCCATAAAGGATAAAGTTTTATTCCATTAAACGTGCTCGTTCAGTAGCATCAGTCAAACAAATGTAAGTGCTGCTCGGTCTGATTAAAAAATGTTAACTCATTGTTTTTTCTACTGATAACTTCTGCATTGAAACCACAGGTGTGAGCGTGCTCCATTGTTTAAGTTTGAAACTGAATCATACTTTTCCAACAACTTCCACAAGTTGGAAAGCAAAGAGCTTGTTATCTTAATTACTTTCTGTGAATATGCCCATAGAGCAAACAGACTGAAATGGTCTGCTATTTTCAGAGGCTGGCAGAGTGTGGAGGCTGTTTGGCTGAGCTGAGCTCATCAGAACGAGCATAGCACGCCTCACTTCATCGTCATCTTCATCTATTTTTCTTTTTCTCTTTTCTTTGTATCTATAACACATCTACCTTCCTCTCCCTCTTCTCATCAGCCCTGTTTTTCTGGTGTTTTGGTGACTTTTGTTAAAGCCATCAAACTCTGGAAAACAGCCCACGCACAGCTCCACGGAGACAAAACAAAAGTTTGTCCAAGGTTATGTCTATACAGGTGTCTGTAATAGGGGACTGTATGTTTCCCCGAGAGATGGTCAGAAATTAATTGCTGGAGGCAAAATGTCACTGCCTCTTAAATCCTTCTGGCTGTGCAAGCAGAGCCAGAGTGACCTCAGGAACCTCAGGAGCACTTTGGGCATCACACGCAGCTCTGTTATGAGGAAATATTTGAACACAAATAATGTCAAACTGAGGACAATCGTCATCACGTGTTTGGGGCTTCTTCTAAAAACACAATTTCTTCTACAAGATTCACAGAAAATTAAAAACATATCTGGGACAAATGTTACCCTTAACTGGGGTAAACTCTCAGTCAGAGGGTCACACAGGGGTGCAAGGCTCTTCTATTTTGTTGACTAATTATTTTCGTCATATCTTTCATCAACAACCTTTTCTCCCCTGACGAAAACCAGACAGTAACTAATAAAAACAAGTGCACATGGACAAAACTAAAACTACACTAACTGACATTTTTCAGCAACAGCAGAAGACATTTCACTCTAAATCCACAGTGTATTTGAACATCGCAAGGTGTTTTTGTTTTTGACTCAACAGACTGCAGCGCTTTTACTGTTACACCCGTTCAGAGGGGTGTCAAAAAGTGGGACAGCAGGTCAGTTATTTGGATCCATTTTCTCCCAATCCAACAGTGGAAACACCAGTGTTAATTTTGTTGACTAAGTATTTTCGTCATGGCTTTCGTCAACAACCTTTTTTCCCCTGACCAAGGCTAGACAGTATTGATAAAAACAAGTGCAAATGGACTAAACTAAAACAAAATTAACTGACATTTTACTCAACAGATCAAAACTAGACGAAAATGTTTGACAGAGACTTAATCCAATCAGACCTAATTTGGTCATGTAGAAAGTAGGGACAAGTTAGGAATATAACCAATCACAGCTACTTTGGTTGTGTGGAAAGGTTAAGAGTTAAGAGGGACATCCAATCACAACTGCCTTAGCCTCATGGTGATGGGATAAGTTGTGGAGCGATCCAATCAGAGCTCCTCTCTTTATGAATTGATATATTCATGTAGAGCAGGTTCACTGTTTGTTGTCAGTTCTGGTATTGTAACTGAGATGCTCTGCCAGGTAGCCTAAATAAAGGTGACTGCATTTCACACAAAAGTTCAATTTGTTTCTGTTCATTTATACATTCAAACTTTACTAGGATTCAGTAAAGGGTTATTAGATGTTTCATTTTATCCAAGTGTAAAACATGACTTCAGAAATTCAAGGAAACATTAAAAATGCCTTACCCTTTACACTTCATATTTTAGTCGACTAAATTTACAGTAGATTTCGTCGACTAAAATGTTGTTAAATTTCATCAACTAAAACTAGACTAAATCAAAACAATTTAGATGACTAAATTATGACTAAAACTAAAAAATATTTTAAGCAAAAGACTATAACTAAAACTAAATAAAAAAGTGCTGTCAAAATTATCACTGCTGTCAGCTTTCAGGTTGTCAGAATTAGGTTTCCATATTTCATCGTAATAAAGGATAACACTCTAAGGTTGTACTTTCTTCAAAGGCCTCTGCATATGAATGTGCATGTCAGTCCTGTTTTATGTCATCCATGAAAACTATTAAAATTTGTCTTTCTTTCTCACAGCAATGTCTTGATTTTTATGCGTAGGACTTTCTAACTCCTGGCTTACCATTTCCCCCGTTGTAATATTGATATTAATATTTCATTTTACTCTTTCTCATGCTCTTATAATCCAGAGGGTGTTAAAGAGGTCATATTTTGCCTTAAATCAGGTTCGCATATTCATTTTTGATGACAGCTGATGTATGTTCACAATCACTAATGTGAAAAATCCCAAACAGAGCACCCCTGATGCTGTATACAATGTCCTGAGTATAAATCCAAACAAAAAGCAGCGTTCCCAGTGACTTATCTAATATGCAAGTCAGACAGTCTGACTTCTGAGATCAACACACCATAAGGCTCCCTTCACGATGTGGCTCCAGACCAGGGGTCCCCAACCTTTTTGAGCCTGAGAGCTAACCTAAAGATGAGTATGAATGTTCTGTATGTATGTATGTTTAACCATTTACCCTTAATCATTTCTAACAATATTTATGACTACAGATTATGAAATAATTTGAGAACATTATACTCACAAGCATCTTGAATTATTTACTTCTGTTAAACTTCGCTGCTATTTACAACAGTCGCAATTTTGTCATTTTTTTTGTACAAGTGAAGATGTAAGGGCTCTGGCTGGTACCCGTGTTGATAGAGATGTGGCGTCAGTATCAACAAAAAGTTTGACCCTATGCAGGCCCAAGTTTAGGCAAAAGTAGGTGGTTTTTGTTTATTAGCAAAACATGACATTGAAAATAAAAAAATGGCTCTTTATATCAAGTTCAGTGGTGTTTTTAAAATGTTCCTGAGGTCAACTCATTGGCTTCCTGTTGGTTACCCCTGCTCTAGACCATTCTGATTGGTCAACTCTGTGGTAATTGGTCAATTCAGCGCTGCTCTGCATCACATTGTCAACAACTCTGCAATCATTCTCATGTCTAGGCTCTGTACTGCCACCGCGAGCCAATGAGCTTAACCTGGCGATAAACGAATGGTAGAACATCACTCAAGTAGATCGATTCAGCAGCTACTGATGCTGTTTCGAAGGGGAACAGGAGAAATCCTGATGTTGCTGACTCAAAAACATATAATATGGACTCTTTAAAGTTGGTTTAACACAAAAATTAATTTCCAATTATCAAATTTGAATCCTGCTGAACTGGTTAAGCTACTTTTCAGTTGTGTCCAGGGTTCATGCAGAAGAGTCGTAAGTGTACCGAAAATCAGTGGGTGTCGCTCATAATACTTTAATTTGGCCTTCATTACTCGTCCCTCTCTCTCACCTCATAGTCCTGCATGGAGGCGTAGTGCTGAGCGATCTTTAAGTAGTATTTTCCTGCTGACGAGTCCTCCTGTAACTCCAGGATGTGGACGGCTTTCTTCCACTGTCGGGCTGCGATGGCTGCCTCAATGGCTTTAAGGGAACAACTAAAAGGAAGAAAAATGGAGAAAAAAATGACTAACAGTAGAATAAAAATGTTTAAACTGATGAAATAAATATTATCTAGAGTACAGACAATAATGGTGTTGCTTCCCCAAACTGTACAGGGAGCCAAATCAACAGCATTCAAGTTTGGCAAGTCAAATTACATAATTCTGTCAAAACTAAGGCCCACCATGAAACTTTACTGGCAGAAAAACTATCGGCAGAAGTCGTATTTTTAAAACCTTTGTTACTGCGGAAAGTTTAAGCTGGCTACAGTCAAAATTCAGCTTTAGATCCCTTTTCAACCAGAGAGGAATAAATTCTGTCATCTGGTCACCTGTCTTTCTTTGGTATTTTTTGGGAGAAGAATATTGAAGATTTCTCCTCTCATCCCTGGTTTCATGGTCCTGGTGATGATTTACAAAACAATTGGCCGTCTCAGTTGGATTATTTTTTTGTGTTTCATCATTCTTCCTCTCCATCTGCTGAAATTTTTTAGTCCTGTACACTACGTACCCTGCTTCAATGAAGTGGTTGATGGCGGCGTCCATCTGTTTCTGCTGGACGAGGTAGTCTCCCCAGGCCTCCTCCAGTTTCACCACCTCAGCAGGGGAAGCGAGGCGAGCCAGCTCCACCGCTACAGGAAGCAGGAAGGTAGAAACTTTATGTAATCATTTGTTTACCAGAACTCAGTCCATAAACCCTGTCAGTACACCCTTTGCATGTTGGATTAAATGTAGAATACAAGCCAACGGCCATTCTAGCTGCACGACTGATAGTTTTCACGCACTTAAGGACCAGCGCTCTGACCAGGAAGAAACGCTTCCCTCTGTTTTAGACCACAGAGAAGTCGATGGCTGTGGCTGCAAACCTATGAGCACGAACAAGCTCATTTTCTGTTAATAAAAGAGTTGTTTTTCAGTGGACACACCAACTGAAGGGGTGAAAACAAAAATCACACTTCTACTGAATTCTGCTTGATAAAAAGAAAACCAAAAAGAAGAGCAAGTTGCAGATTAATGAATGAATGGATGCTTATTTCGAACATGCAAAAACAAACATGGGTAGTCACCGTAAACGAACACATACACATACCAAAAACAAAAGAAAATAATCAAGGTGAACCGCTGACGACATCCTGCATGTGCAGTAAGTCCACATGCTTGAAAAGGAGTAGGAAGAAGTCTAAACGTATTTAACTCTACTTCTTTTTATTGCTACATGATGGTTTTTTTATGTTTTACATATTTATAATAGTTAAAATATTCAAAAATATGAAAAAAAAAACAAAAAAAACAAAAAAACATCACATGGTAATAAAAGCGGTACGATTAAATAAGTTTAATGTCTTCAAGCACCCTATTGGCCCTAAACCCCTTGCAGTTGTGTAAAGAACATTCTCCACTGTTATGATATGTCACAATCACTGAGATGAAGTTTCAGGTAAAAACTGTGCGTTTTTTTTTATTTACACAGTTTCCTGGGTGCTGTATAAGGGTCAAAAGACTGGCCAAACAATATCAGATAAAACTGTCTTATCCTTTAGTGATTTATATTATTAATCTTTTTTGTGTAAAAAGGCCAAGGAGGTGAATGCCTAGTACAGAGCACTCACTTTGGTGGATTAAATACCTGGTAGGGATGCATGACATTAGATTTTTGCTGATATAAAGAAATAACTGAAGTAGTTTTATTTGGATTACAGCTGTTCAATGAGAAAATATTTTGTAACAGTAATGGTAAGCTCATGCTTTATTTGCCATTTTAACAGTCACAAACACTGATTTACTTATCTGATTACATCAAATCCACCTTTTTGGGGAGTTTTTGCTTGCAATTTAAAAATACATGCAAAGATTTGCCAAACTTAATGCTAAAATATCAGACTAAAATATCAGTAGCAATTTTTAGATCTGCTGATACCAATATTTAGCTTTGAAGCAATTATCTGCAGAAATCGATATCATACAGATAATATTCCTGGTTTCGAGTGAGCTCCAGGATTACTGTCATGGAGGTATTCATCAAAGTTTGTGCTTAACTGTCCGAAAGTTCTTACAACATCTTTGTTAGGCTTTAATTGATTTATTATATCATAATACCAATGACTCTCACTTAGATAAAAACCATCGAAAAGAAACATTTTGGTAGTTAATTTTAGGACAGATGTATTAAAGCTTTGTCATTTCCAAGTCATTGATTTACCTTTTCTGAACGCTCCGCCTTTGACGTAGTTCTCCAGCGCTTTTTGGTTGTTTCTGATCCTCTCGTACAGATCTCCTGCCTGCTCAGAGGACAAAAAAAATAATACATTTAGAAAAATCCAGTGACTAAAATACAGGGTTTACAGGGAAGTAAACAAAGAAGCAGAAACAAGCGGGCTCTCCCGCTGTTTATTTTTGGATTTCTGCCTTTTTTGTCATTGAGCTTCAATGAGAAGTACCCGTTAAAGCTGTGAAACACAGCAATGTTTCCTCACACTTTTAAGTCTGACTTTATCTTCCAACATTAGAAACAGGCAAAACTCTGCTCCAGTCAGTTCTCTTTACTGTTTTCCACTATAAATCAGCTTCAGTTGAAATTTTTGACAGCAATCTAAATGTTTATTCTGCATCTATTGTCACCTCTCATAGTAAAAATACACAACTATAACCTCACCAAATACAGAATAGAGAATAGAACAAAATATTGTCACTACATGCTGTACATACAACGAAATTTGTTTGAGCGGTCTGCCATAAGTGTAGGACAAACAAGAGAAACAAAAGAAACATTAGAAACACACACAATCAACCAACCATTTATAAATATAAGGATGAATATATGATACAAATTTAGCAGCAGGTACAGACAGACTAACCTGGATGTGTTGCACTACTGCCCACAGTACTGACTGCACTTTTTGTGGCCTCTCTCAGGAATTTAAAAGTCTAATGGCCCATGGATAAAAACTGTTTTTTATTCTGTTAGTCCTGCTTTTAATGCTTCTGTTGAAAAGACGTTGGCCAGGGTGAGAGATGTCAGACAAGATCTTTTTGGCTTTGCACTGACAGCGGGAGGAAGCGATGTCATGGGACAGCAGGGAGCAGCCCTGTGAATGTTAGCAAAGGTGCTGCAGGTAAACCTTCATACATCTGAAAGAATGACACCTGCACCATCAGGATGCAGCAGCACATTTTGCTGTGAGGCTTCTGTCTCGTTTTCAAAGCCGTTTCCACCTGTTTCATAAACACAGATGGCTGGAGGAGAACGAATTGAGTTCTCAGACTGAAAGAGACACAGAGAGAAATAAAGAGACAGATGGAGGGAGACAGCGTGTAAATCTGAATAAACAAAGAAAGATGTTGTTTCTCTGCTCATACCTCTCCTCTCCTGGCATCTTTCAGCAGAGGAGAGGACGATGTGGCCGGCATCGAAGGGCTGTAATAATGACTACAGTTAAAGGTACAGTATGCAGAATTTTCACACTAAATATCATCTATACGGCTTACTCCTTTGGGATCGCAGGGGCTGGGGCCTATACCAGATGACATTGGGCAAGAGGTGGGATACACCCTGAACTGACTGTCAGCCAATCACAGGGCCACATAGAGACCACAACCACTCATGCTCACACTCATACATAATGGCAATTTGGAGTCAACAATTAACTTAATAATAGGACTGGAAAATATATTGATTAAATCGATTAATTCAAATTATTTTCTGCAGAAGACTTGAAAACTTAAAAATCAATTTCTTCTTGCCTTAGTCCAATTGTAAGTTGTTGCAATGTTTGAAAAAATTTACAGTTTTCATGATGATAGGCCCTGTCAGGTTTTGCACAAGCACTTTTTATGCAGGAGCGCATGATCATTTGATATTTTAACAGTGTGAGCACACAGAGTTTATATGACACCAGCATCAGGCGGAAATTAGAGAAGACACCTGCGCTTCAAGTCAAAACCCTTTGCAATGGGTAAACAATAGGGTCAACTGCTTTGTAAGATACTGGCCATGGATTGGAATCAAAAGCCTCCTAAGAAACTAAAACCCTGACAAGATCGGACTTTGTCCAAATCTTTCATTGAGTATCGTCTCTAAAGTCTTCTTGGTTCATGTGGTTATTTCAGTTGAGAGTTTCCTGATGGTACAATTTCCATACATCTAAAGAAAGATGGGAAAAAGGAGGTGGAGGGTCCACTCACCCGCTCATAAAACTCGCCCTTGATGAGGCTGGCAGCGATGCGACCGACTGTTTCACTGTTGTTGGTGATCTCCGGCCGGCTGATGGCCAGGCGGGCGGCTTTAGCAGGAAGCCCGGCCTTCAGGTAGAGGTTTATGGCTCCCTGAAAATCTCCCTTGTTCTCCTTTACTTCACCCGCTTTCTCGTCCTGGCCTGTCTCCATTAACCACTGGTAACGGTTCCCACGCAGGCTGTCTAGCTCTGTGTGGCCCTGAAGCCATTTTGGGATGAAGGTTGAGTTAGTCATTGGTTTGTGTCTTAAAAATACAAATATAATGGCGTGGCAACCTTGAAAGTGTTTAAATGTTGGAGCCAAGAAAAGTTGTTGAATTTATTCCATTCTATTAGACCTGGGACGGGCAACTTTGGTTACCAAGAGAAGTTACCACATTATTTTGTCCTCACTGCTTAAGGGCCACATTAAGAATTAAAGAATGGAGAGGGGGTTGGGGGGTGCATGTGGCCCCCAGTTACCTTAAACAGTAGATATCCTTGTATTTATCTCCTCACAAGAATTGTGAAACCTACTTAGCTTTGCTTTGTAACTGGGATATTGTTGGGCTGAGCCTGCCCTGGGGAGATTGTCCTTAAAAACCCTCCCTGTAAGGGTATTTAATTTCTTCTTAATGCGAGACCCACTAAAGCACTGCCTACAACAAATGACTGCAGCACAGAAAAGGCTGAAGTATGCAGCAGCAGCAGAGGACAGCAGGGACTAAATCTGCTTTAGGTGAAATGCAAAGCTGTTAAGTGTATATTTAGTATGTTCATTATTACCTTGGCTTCAGCCACAGCAATGCTGTCGTCCCACATGTAGAGCTCCTGGTACATCTCTATAGCTTCATCTACTGCATTCTGCAGAAAAACAAATTAAAGATTAGATAATTTAGCAAAACTTCAACAAAAATCCTGGCTTCTGAAATGTATTAAATTTGAGATTCCTCTGAGTGAAGAGTGGATCACCAACCTGCTCCAGGTAGTGCATCTCAGCCAGTTTAAAGTTCTTATCCAGCATCGCCACATGAGCTTGGACCTGGAAAAAGTTTGTCCCATCTCCTCCCTGGTTAAAAAACAAAGACATAAAACTGAATACTGTGTTTAAAATCCATCTACCTAAGAACTTTGAGACTCTAAATTTTGGTCGAACTCGACTAATTAATCGAAGGATGTAAAGCTATTACAGGCTCTTGAGCAGCTGGTAAAAAGTCAATCACCAAAATGTGGTTGAATCCATCACGTCCTACATTGGAGGAGTGGTTTGGAATAATTCTTGAGATATACAAAATGGAAAAACTAACCTACTGCCTGAGAATTCAAAAAGTTAAATTCGACCAAATTTGGGCAAAATGGATTGAATTTATTACCCCGACACAAACAGGATTTAGTAACCACATCTGAATCTAAACCCACTTCATCCTTCTGTTTAAATACAAAGTAAGCCGCCTTGGTTCATATGTTTTTGTTTTCTTTAATAAAAAAAAAAAAGAGGGGGAAATGGATGCTGTAAAAAAAATGCTGAAAAAGATTGTATTTTTGCATGCAACATTTCCTAATACAAAGATAATGAAAAAAAAGACATGCACAAAGAGACAGACAAACTCACTTAGGCAGGCATCAGCTGTACGATTTCAACACAATTTTGACCCAATGTACAACTGGCTTTGCAGTCATGACGGATTTAAGCCTGACTGTGCAGCAGACACAGGGACACGACAACGAATCACAGCCCAAACACTGGCTCCCGACTGGTCAGATGGAGTTTTGTCCATGGCATAACCGAACAAATGAACTGTCGTAATGGGTTAAGAGGCAGTTGAAAACAACCTCATAAATAGCACAAAGCTCAGGGGGGAAAACATAACAGAAATGTTTATTTTACAGATCAGCTATAAATTAAATTGAACTTAACTGTTGAGCATGTCTTTTTGCCCTTTCCTAAATATAATCTTTGACATTTAAACTTATTTTATGGCCCTTACTGAGGTAGACCTTACAAAGAAAGACAGAGCTGTGACAGCAGGGAGACAGAGCCAACATGAATGCAGCACAAGTGCACAAACTATGAAAACCACAACCTCATGAGCTGCATGTGACACCCGCTGCAGCTGTGACGTAGCCAGCACACATTCAGTTTATCTAAAACATAAAGCTCAGGTTAAAATGTTTTATCTACAACTAATCAGCTTCACTTTTATGCCGATTTCTGCTCTGGCATGAGTAATGTTCCTACTTTTTTGCTGCCCACACAGACTGTTTCTCCAGCACTCAACAAAGACTGGTGATACTTAAGCTTTGCTTCCACTGAATGGTCTGTTTGGTTCAGTACAGTTTGGAGCAGTAAACCGTGATCACAGTGCAGTTTTCTGACGTAGTGCATGGTTGTAAACAAAGCGCAATAACTGAGGACTTATGGCACTCCAGTAGTCTCTGGAGCTGGTGCAGACATTCTTTTCAGCAACAGCAGAAGACATTTCACTCTAAATCCACATTGTATTTGAACATTGCGAGGTGTTTTTGTTTTATGACCAATCAACAGACTGCAGTGCTTTTACGCTCGCACCCCTTCAGAGGGGTGCCAAAAAGTGGGACAGCAGGTCAGTTAATTAGAACCCTTTCCTCCCAATCCAACAGTGGAAACACCAGTGCTAATTTTGTTGGCTAATTATTTTCGTCATGGTTTTCGACAACAACCTTTTTTCCCCTGATGAAGACTAGACAGTAACTAATAAAAACAAGTGCACATGTACTAAACTAAAACTAAATTAACTGACATTTTACTCAACAAATAAAAACTAGATGAAAATGTCTGACAGAGACTTAATCTAATCAGACCTAATTAGGTCATGTAGAAAGAGGGACAAGTTAGGAATATATCCAATCACAGCTACTTTGGTTGTGTGGAAAGGTTGGATGAGTTAAGAGGGACATCCAATCACAGCTGCCTCAGCTTCATGGTCACGGGATAATTTGGGAGCGACCCAATCAGAGCTACTCTCTTTATGAATTGATATATTCATGTAGAGCAGGTTCACTGTTTGTTGTCAGTTCTGGTATTGTAACTGAGATGCTCTGCCAGGTAGCCTAAATAAAGGTGACTGCATTATATGTACCATTTTATCCACATGTCAAACAAGACTTCAGAAATTAAAGGAAACATAAAAAATGCCTTACACTTTACACTTCATATGTAGTCGACTAAAATTACAGTAGATTTCGTCGACTAAATTGTTGTGAAATTTCATCAACTAAAACTAGACTCAAATTAAAACAATTTAGATGACTAAATTATGACTAAAACTAAAAAATATCTTAAGCAAAAGACTAAAACAAAAACTAAATTAAAAAATGCTGTCAAATCGCGTGCCATAGAGAGCCGAACTGAACTGGACCTCTCGGTGAAAAAGCAGCTTTAATGAGTCACTCAGGTTGGCTGGGCCAATAAACAAACCACAAACACACACCAGAAGATTTTCCATCCCTATAATCCAAACCCTGTTTTGTGAATTTAAATTTTCTATGTATAACTCTACAAAGAGATTAATCTGCTGTATTGGATGACTTGTTCTGTTTTTGTGCTGTGAGGACACCCACCATTTCCTGAGAAACTTTATCAGCAATCTGGTTTGTTTGGTTTAGGAAGCGAACAACTGAGACGTCCCCCAACGCAGCAAAACACCTGGAAGAGAAACAAACCGGAAACAGAAGGAGAGAGCAATCACATAAACATCAGAAGAAGAGAGAATCAACACATTTAAACATTGAATTGTGTGAAAGTGGAAGAAATACAAGCTGATCAAAACTCTACAAGAACAGTTCACTTAATGAGTTGAGAGGAATAAAAGCTTTTGTCTGATTAGCCGGCAGTCTGACGGGCTGAGAAATGAAAAGATTCATCTTAGCATTTGTCCGCTTTATTTCAAACTCTCTGTGAAAAGTTGCATCAGATTAAAGAGCAAGTTATGAAAGAAAAAACTTATTCTGTCTGACTCTCTCTTCCCTCTCTCATTAACATCGGCCCGCTCCAGACAAAAACGTTTCCTCTCACAGATTTCATGATTTATGCAAATCAAGTCGACGCCTAACGAACAGCAGATGTATTATTAATGACAGAGGATTCAAATTCAGAAAAGTTTCTCTAAACAGACAGAAATTAGGATGCAGGGGGGTTGAAAATGCTTATTATAGATAAAGAAACAGCAAAATTAAAAGTCTTTGATGATTAATGAAGTTACAGAGGGAGGTCAGGCGGGGATACAGTCGTTGGTGTATGTGTGAAATAACGCCAGGTGAGTGAGATGCCCTTGTTTTCTTGCGTCTCCTCGGTTCCACCGATAAGTCTCAGTTACAATCAGAGCTGATATTGACTGTAATGAGTTTAGAGAACCAAAACTTAGCTCTGTGTGCATCTTTTGCTTACCTTTCAGCAATATGCAGCTGGTGAGCCTCCAGAGCGAGCTTGCTGAGCGTTTTCCACATGGCCTCGGTCTCTGAGGACATCTCCAAGGTCTCAAGGAATGCAGTAGCCCTGTACACACACACATTCGCAAATACAAACACACATAAATAAAAAAGCTGAGTCATGCTGTAAAACCATCGAGCTGTGATCATCAACTGGCGGCCCTGAAGCATCAGTGCCAGTGTTAATTTTGTTGACTAATTATTTTCATCATAGTTTTTGTCAACAACCTTTTTTCCCCTGGCTAAAACCAGACAGTAACTAATAAGAACAAGTGCACATGGACAAAAACTAAAATGAAATTAACTGACATTTTCATCAGCAAAGAAAAACTAGATGAAAATGTTTGACAGAGACTTAATCTAATCAGACCTAATTTGGTCATGTAGAAAGAGGGACAAGTTAGGAATATATCCAATCACAGCTACTTTGGTTGTGCGGAAAGGTTGGATGAGTTAAGTGGGACATCCAATCACAGCTGCCTTAGCTTCATGGTGGTGGGATAAGTTGGGGAGTGATCCAATCAGAGCTCCTCTCTTTATGAATTGAAATATTCATGTAGAGCAGGTTCACTGTTTGTTGTCAATTCTGGTATTGTAACTGAGATGCTCTGCCAGGAAATTAAGATTCCAGTAGCAGTTTTGTATAGCAGATAAAAAGATATATAAAAAAGATAGATATAAACAAAAATAGAAACATATAAAAATAAAAATATGTCTACAGGCTGGCTACTGCTCCTTTCCATCCTCTGTCTTAATAAATGGTTATTTAATGTTTTATTGTATCCAAGTGTAAAACATGACTTCAGAAATTCAAGGAAACATAAAAATGCCTTACCCTTTACACTTCATGTTTTCGTCGACTAAATTTACAGTAAATTTCATTGACTAAAAATAAAACTAGACTCAATATAAAACAATTTAGATGACTAAATTATGACTAAAACTAAAAGATATTTCAGGCAAAAGACTAAAACTAAATCAAAAAGTGCTGTCAAAATTAATAATAACTTTATTTTTGTATAGCACTTTTAAAAACTACACTTTTAAAATTAACACTGCAGCAGTGCCCGGGCAGCTTCCCATCCGGTCCCAAAGGAAGTTATCAAAGCCTGAAAATAGGAGGGTGAAAAATATGTTGTTTTGATCCGTGTGAACATGGAGCCCTTTTTAAAACAAAGGAAAAACCTTTTTGTTTCTGGTGACAATGTTGTTGTGTAAACATGGCCTTAATGAGCATGTTTTTTCTCTGTGGGAGGAAGTCAGTGTGCCTGGAGAGAACCAATGCATGTATGGGGAGAATATGCAAACTGCACAGAGAAAGGCCCTGCCAGGCCAGGGATCGAAATCGACAACCTTCTTGCTGTGAGGCAAGTGCACTACCTGCTGCGTCACCGTGCCGCCCGCATCACAGAGAGGGGTAAAAGTCCTTCTGTGTGATCATAGATGACCCTAGTTTTTAGATTATCGATTTGATTTTAAATATGAAACAGTTGACCGCTAAATAAAATGAGAAATATCTTAAAAAACAAATCCTTGCCCTCTAGATCCATTTCTGATCATAAGAAGAAGTTTCCCTGAGGTTGCTGATGTCAGTCTGTTCCTCAGAGTTCAGAGTTTGTGTGAAGAGTTCAGCTGCTGCTCCTCCAAACTCAGAGAGGTCAGAAGCAACAATTTATCCATGTGATGAGGAAGCCTCATTTCAGAGGTGCTCACATCAACACACAGTGAGGAGATTACGTCTCCCAGCTGGCCTGGGAGCTCTGAAGAAACCCTCGAGAAGAGCAGGAGGAAGCAGCAGGATAAAAGGACATCTGGCCTGTTCTGCTCGCCCTGCTGTCGCTGCTGACTCCAAACCAGGAAAGCAGCAAGTAGTTGGAGCAGTGGGTGGATGTTCAGTTTGATGGTAATGACAGTGATTTTCTGTTAAAAGTGTGTGATTGGAAACTTACCTGTCGTAATCTCCATCATCCATAGCAGTACCAAACTCAATGAGGCCTTCATCCAGTGTGTATGTCACCGTGTTTACTCCCTCCGTCACGATCACATCCGTCTTCCCGTCAGCTCGTTCAAGATCCACAATGTCCCCCTGATGGAGATGAATGAAACCAATTTGAAACTGAATCTGAGAGAGACTTGCTGTTGTGGTGGAATTAAAGACAGTAAATTTACTTGAAAATAAACTGAGTGCTGCGGAGTTGTGGTGCTGCAGCAGAAACAGCTTTTACTTCCCCAGTACCAGTTTTAATCTGGTCAGTGGATCTGAGTGTCGATAAAGGATCATGTGATCTTAAAGGTCTGAGGTACGACATGCCTTTATGATTTCTGCACCTTTAAAATACGCAGTACAATATATTTTTCAACAGTTTTTGGCTTTCAGTCATTTGTCTGCAAAACAGAGTGTAAGGTGCACAACTTCACCCAAACTTGAGCTTCTCTTCCTAATTTTATTATTAATGAGAACATCAGTGAAACTCGTCTCTGCCTGGGGCGGGAATCTGTTTCAGGACCGCAGCTTTTAAATCTGACTCGCACCGTCAGCTCTACAGTGAGCTCAGAGACACAGAGCTGGAGGAGAGTTTAAGTAAAACATCAGGTTTGGGATTAAAAATGAGGAAACTGTGGAAAACTGGCAGCTGCAAACTTAGAGTCGCTGCAAAACCAGCAAAGGGTAAAAGGTCAAACATCATGCTCTCTCATCTTGTGAAATTCTCTCTTCTCTTCTATTTTTCCCGATGCAAATGAGGGACCAGAGGCTCAGTTATGCTTTCCACACAGACAGACACGTGGCCACAAACTGCATCATGACGCAGAAAAGTTTGGAGTAACTATGCTCCATGCAGCTCTCACATTCACTCCAAAACCAAAGACATGATTGTTGATTTTCGTAAGAATCCACCTGTCACAGCCCAAACTAGGGATGCACGATATTGGATTTTTACCAATATCCAATATGCCGATATTTTATAATTCACTGTCGCCAATACCGATATTTCTAGCCAACAGCACAAGCTCTTAAGAAAAATGGACTTGTTTCTTTCAGTGTTACAGTATATTTTTGCGAGGAACAGATGTAAAACAAGAAAAACAGCATTTAACTCTTGCAAAAATGAAAACCTTTATTTTTAAAAGTACCCATGCAGAGATGAGAAGGAACATCAATATTGTACATCTGTGTAATTTGCAGATATTCCAGCTGATATATGGCTGATATGTGTGGCCGATATATTGGCTGTAAATACCTGCAAAAATCTCAATATCGGCCGATACCGATACTTAACATTTTAGGCTGATATCAGCCGATACTGATATCAAACCGATAATATCGGGTATCCCTAGCCCAAACCTTTATCAGTGGTAAAGCTGTAAAAATAGCCAGTCAGTACAAATACTTAGGCACCATCCTGGATGATAAACAGTTCTTTGAGACCAACTCAGACTCAACCTCCTTCTGCAGAAAGACGAATCAGAGGTTGTCTATCTGAGGAAATGAAGGTGTTTTAACCCTTTAATGCCTGTTGTATTATATTCGATACATACCTTTATGATACCTCTAACTAATCAATATGATCAACAAATACTAAAAAAACATCTGAATACAATCAGATAAATGATAAAAATGTCCTCAAATGGATTATCAGTTGCCAAAACCACCAAATGTATCAAATGAGATACAACAAATACATATGTTAAATTTTATGGAAATTTTGTTTTTTTAGGATTTCAGTAGAAAGTGAAATAAACATTTCATCTCCAAAAAATTAAAATTTTCTGGCTATAATTTGTGTTTTCAGGCATGAAAGGGTTAATTTTGACAAAAAGCTTCTTAAAATGTTTTATTCTCCTTTATTAAGACCATTTTAACCATTGCTATCTGCTGATTTGGTAACCACAGCATCTTAAACAAAAATAAGCAGGGGAACATTATCAAACTCTGCCAAAAAAGTATTGGCATCAATCTACATGATCTCAACTCTTTTTTTAAAGCTAAAGCATATATGCATATATGTGTATCTATAAATGAAGAGTATGCCTGCAGCCTGCTCTACTGTAAAGTGCCTTGAGCTAACACTTGTTATGAACTGGTGCTCTATAAATAAAGATTGACTGATTGATAATGCAGTGGGGTTGAGCTCACCATAGCTCTACCTTACCTGTCCCTTTTTTGTGATATTTTTTTCTCATTTTCTCTTTTCCTTTAAACATTAGACTCGGCATTAGCAGTGCCTGCAGCCTTACCCAGGGGCTAAGACCTTATGGTTTGTTCCAGTAGATCTCAGAAGTCGGATCCCGCCATTTGCAAAAGCTGCAATTTTTTGCAGTGCTCCTGACTGACCCAGGATCTGCTGTGTCAACTGTTTTACAAAATACAAAGCCTTTGTTTAGTAGAAGTTTGGGTATCCCTTAAATAATGAAAACAGATTATTTATCATCAATATTAGATGATGAATAATGTTTTATGTGCTTTCGATCATTGATTTCCTTACTGTTGTCTATACTGTAAACACAGTGAATATTGCAGTGAAGCTTGATTTGAAGAAAACTGTGAATCAAATTGAAATTGCAGAATCTGCCAGAAAAATCTCAATTAGTTCTGTCTTCTCTGTTGTCCTCCTTGTATTTTTTTCTTCCTACTATGTTTGGTGAAGTTGCAAAGGTGTTTAGGGGCAGGGAGATGCTTTTATT
Source organism: Cetoscarus ocellatus (assembly GCA_037902135.1). Classification (NCBI taxonomy): domain Eukaryota; kingdom Metazoa; phylum Chordata; class Actinopteri; order Labriformes; family Labridae; genus Cetoscarus; species Cetoscarus ocellatus. The sequence continues at coordinate 149,792 of JBAMNC010001702.1, read as the reverse complement.
CATTCTTGCAATTTTTTTTTCCCTCCCGTCTTTTATCTTATAACAATGTGGGAATAGGAGGAGGTTTTACTTGCTGCCTGATCCAGCAGGGGTCCAGTTCTAGCCCAAACAGGCTTCTTACTGGACGCTGCCTCCCCCATTTTGTGTCCACCTTTTATTTCTACAGACTCCCTCCTTTAATTCTGTCTCGTCCGTTCTATGATACTGGTACCAGGCATTTTTGTGCTCTTGCTGTTTAGCTTCTGGGGCCTTTTTACATAAGAATGCAATTAAAGAGAGAAGTTCTGAGGATGGGTTTCAGGGCCGGTAGAAACCAGTAATGAGGGGGGTGTCTCTGGGATGCGAGAGCACACTCTCAGGTCTTTCCGACGTGTTATGGGACTAATTTGACACGATGAATAGAAGTTCTCATTTGACAGCCTGCAATTTCCCAGCTACTGCGGCCTATCAGTCTTGGTTATGTAACTCATCAGAAGTGCATGGGACACACCAGGGATTTGGGGTTTCTTCTCTCATTGCCTATCCTCCCGTCTAGGCAAGATAATCTTGTATTTGTTTTTATTGGTTCATGATTGTTGGAGACATTTCTTTTTCTCTGTTAAGATAGAAGAGAAAACATCTTACCTTGATGGGGAACATGGTGATGCTCTCGGGACTGTCGATGCTGTACCAGATGCAGAGGTTTCCCCTGTTTTGCGCCACCACCACGTCACTACCGGGCACCCACTGCACGTAGGAGGAGAAACTCAGCAAGGTCACCTTCACACCGCTCTCTATGTTGTACAGATGGAGCTGAGAGGACAGAAGAAGGAGTGATATGAAAGTTTTAGTTCAAGATTGTTGAGTCATGATCGGCTATGGACTTTATTCTTTGGGTAAGTTATAATTCATGCTAAGAGCTGGTTACGAGGATTTATACCATGTGCAGTATTGCAGCCATGTGGTTCATGTAGCAGCTGAATAGTGCTAGTTGTGTGTTTTCAGGGTCATGAATCATATTACGATGGTAACTTTATCATGAAACTATTGCTTATAGATGTAACAGCAATATTTGAGCTACCTTGGTGGAGGTTTGCGCTCTCCAAGTGCTTTCTAGTCTTTAAAATTTTTTTTCAAACATTGCTGTCAGTACTGGCCAGCGTTCATTTTCACAGCATTTGTAATTTAGTTTTAGTTAGAGTCTTTTACCTAAAATATATTTTAGTTTTAGTCATAAATCAGTCATCTAAACTGCTTTAATTTTAGTCTAGTTTTAGTTGATGAAATTTCAAAACATTTTGGTCAACAAAATCTACTGTCAAGTTTCATGTCATGTTTTACACTTGGATAAAATGAAACATCTAATAACCCGTTATTGAATGTTGGTAAAGTTTGAATGTATAAATGAACAGAAACAAATTGAACTTTTGTGTGAAATGCAGTCACCTTTATTTAGGCTACCTGGCAGAGCATCTCAGTTACAATACCAGAACTGACAACAAACAATGAACCTGCTCTACATGAATATATCAGTTCATAAAGAGAGGAGCTCTGATTGGATCGCTCCACAACTTATCCCACCACCACCAAGCTAAGGCAGTTGTGATTGGATGACCCTCTTAACTCATCCAACCTTTCCACACAACCAAAGTAGCTGTGATTGGATATATTCCTAACTTGTCTCTACTTTCTACATGACCAAATTAGGTCTGATTGGATTAAGTCTCTGTCAAACATTTTAGTCTAGTTTTTATTTGCTGATGAAAATGTCAGTTAATTTCATTTTTGTTTTTGTCCATGTGCACTTGTTTTTATCAGTTACTGTCTAGTTTTAGCCAGGGGAAAAAAGGTTGTTGACGAAAACTAGGACGAAAATAATTAGTCAACAAAATGAACACTGGTACTGGCCCTACAATGATGAGATCTGGAAATGGAGATCCAGAAGAAAACCACCTAAATCTATTGAACACAAAAACAGAGTGAATAAAATGTAAGGATACCCGTATGAGTCACTTCCTATCACTGACATACTTTTTAATCTTCAACAATTGATGAATGATTAATGCTTTCTACTCCAGTGGGCATCCCTGAAGGTTATTCTAGGTTAACATGCATCCTTAGAGTACAGAGAATTAAAAAATAAAGAGACAAATCCATTTTTAGGGACATTGAAGAAAAAGGACCGAAATCTGTGTTTGTTATCCACGCTGCCATCGACCTGATTTTGGAATTCCCTGTTGCAGAAAGTTGAGGTTACAAAGTTTCGCTGATTTGACTGGAACAAAGTTGATTAACTTCCCACAGCTTCACTTAAGTCCTCACACAGCAGTTTATTCTCCTCTGATGAGTTCAGATTATGTACGTTCTATAATGTACAGTGGTTCCCCAAGCACTTCGTATGCATAAGTGTGTGTGAGAGACCTCCTGCTGCTGTAATCAGCTACCTTAATATCCCCCCGCCCCACACACACACACACAACTCCAGCACCATTTTTAATATGCTTCATCTATAGTTTCACCCTGGGGCTCAGCTGGGGAAGTTTTAATGTAATGAGGAAGAGCTGCCTGTTGATAAGTTTACTTTCTGAAACATTTATCAAACAAGTGGACTTAGTTTCATTCATAGTGTTTGGGAAGTGGATTAACCAGTGCATACACCAACTGCACTCAAATCATTCAATGCTTTATCATCACATAGCTGTAAATGTAAGAAAGTTAGGGGTTGCCATGAAGTGTCTGGAAGATAAAGATTTCATGGCGCATATGATCTGATCTTAGAAGTCTGAAAATACAAGCTGTAGGTTGGATATGTCACTGACAATCAGGGGTGGACCGTAACGAAGTAGACTTACTTGAGTACTGTACTTTGGTTTATTTTTTAAGTATCTGTACTTTACTTGAGTATTGTTATTTTTGGAAATTTATGACTTATGAAAGACAAATATTGTAGTTTTAACTCAACTACAATTCTGTGAAGGGTCTCGTTACTTTTAAGAATAGCTTTGCAGTCAGCGGATGAAATTTGAAGTCCATGTGTGAGATTGTTGAAATGAAGAGTGATTCATATTGTTTTAAATGCAGCAATGGTTGTCTTTTTGTCGATTCAATCATGTTTCAGTAGGCATTTCTATAGGCTTCATAGCAGATTTTGCAGGTTTTTTATTCTACAGGTCAATGCATTCAGTAGGTTGCTTCAGTCATTAGGTTCTGTAAATTCACTGTGGCAACAAAATAATAACACGTTGACATTAAAATGAAAATGTACTTTTAGTACTTAAGTATTTTCAAAAGCAGGTACTCCAGTACTTTAACTTAAGTCAAAATTTGACTGAACAGCTTTCACTTGCATTGGAGTAATAATAGACCAGGAGTATCTATACCTTTACTCAAGTAATGGAGGTGAGTGCTTTGTCCACCACTGCTGACAATGCCCTGCCGAGCTGAAATTCAAACTTGGGAAGTCAGACGATCTTCACTTACTCCACGTTCACCAGGACTTAATTGGGAAGCAGTCAATTCAGGTGTGACATCATTCACAAATCCAACATCTAAATTCCCTGGTAAATCATATGCACCATGTATACGCTAAGTGTTGGCAAGGGGGTTGGCTTTAAAGGGATAGTTCAGTTTTTTTAAAGTGGGGTTGTATGAGCTCCATATGGCCACCAAGTACATTAGATGCAGTAGAAAGTTCTCTCCTCTCCCTCAGTAAGCCACAGTCTGTAAAAATCTGTGACGCAGAACCAGAGGCAAACAGGGAAGTATTGCACCAAATACAAAAGGTATTTTCTCCGCCTACAAGAACTCCCATCAAAAAATAATACCACAGTTTAAGAGTACGCTACCTAGAATTTTTTTTGAGTGCAATAACTTTTTGGAAAAATAAAGTTTATCTGGAACTAACCGACTCACGTCACGTATTCCTCCACGCAGTGCTGGCGCGAGTTCCAGATAAACTATTACCCACGTATTTATTTTGTATTGCTTCCATGAGTAATGACAGCTGGTAATGAGTTAAACTTTTAATTCAGTATTGTGATCTGATTTGTAAGGAAGGGGCAGGACTGGATAAGTCATTTGCTTCTTTCTGTCCCTTCCTAAACTGGTTGCTGTGTTGACATACAGGTACATGTGTATATACTTACATTTTATTTGATGACCTGGACAGTCGTTTGGTGTACAAATGTATTATTTTGTTTTGACTTTGTTGTATTTTAAAGTTTGAGAAAAATAAAGAAAGAAAGAGAAGTAAGAATGACCATTCATGGCTCATCTGCCAGCAAGAAGTTCAGTGTTTACATCGTCCGTTCCCTCAGTTCAGTAAAGCCTCTGAGGTGTTTGCTATGATCAGAAGAGGCAACACAAAAACCACAAGCCACAGTCACACATCCACGTATGGACGTTGCATTGACCAGCGTTGAGAAATCATCAAGGTGTAAGTACGTCACAACGGTCAATTTTGCTGTGCTCAAAGGAGGTCGACAAATCAAAAGCTAACCATTGTGCTGGTGGAGTATGACGTTTCCCAATGGCCCCCTGACCATATTAACACTTATCAAAGTTTGGACGCAGACTGGAGGTCAAACCAGGAGAAAACAGCAGCTTATATGCACATCATGTGGTAGCAGGGCTGTTAAACCAGCTAAAGTAAAAGGTATGCCTAGATACTTGCTCAGTGTCACACATATGTAAAAAAAAGAAGACCGCTGGGAAAACTGTGATTTAATACATTTTTGTGGCAGCAAGCAAGGACACAGGCAGCCCCTTTTCCTCTTATCTCGATAAAAACAGGATTTTAATACCTTTAACTTATCTGATTGCCTTATCCTCTCTCTTTTGCTTCATAACACCCAGATTTCAATCTCTGTTGTACCAAGCTTGGCTTTAATTATGCTGGACTATTTTTGAGCGAGCGGGCCCAGACTTTATGGACTTTTATATGAGAACAAAATCATAAAACATAATTCAGAGCAAGCTAATGGGTCCTATGTGCAACGATGCACAATTACATGAGAAAGCATTACGGTGCAAAATGAGTGATGCCCTTAAACACAGGGACTCTAACTTTCACAAACATTTCTGCAGAAATCGAGAAAACTCCAATAAATCTTAAAAAAAGCATACTTAATTACTCAGACTGATACAGCAGCATTTCATTGCAAAAGTTGTACATAATATTTTGCAATTCTACCTAAATTCAGTGGAACTTAAAAGTCAAACCCTTCAAAAATGTAGAATTCACATCAGAACTATGTCCAGAAACAGCTGAAGTAAGGATTTATATCTAAAAAATAACCATAAAACTTAACATTGTTATATCAGGAGGATTTTTCCTCTTCTAATTACCCTTAAACTTCCCATTTCTGCTCAAACATGAATATTTTACAGTTTGTTCCACTGAAGTTCATTTTGTACTGCCTGAAAAAAATTACATTTGTGCCAGAATATAAAATTTTGAGTCATTATGTGCCATACAAGTCAGCGGAAAGTTTGAAGCCTCTCAGGGATTTCCAATTACCAGAGTTCTGCCTGTCTTTGCCCCAGGGCCTGGACATCAAACTGTTTCTTCACCCCGGGGCGACGACTGACAAGAGCTCACTGACACTCTCATCCTGCACACAGAGACTCAGGATGTGAATCCAGGATTCACCAAGAGGAAGAATACTGTGGAAAAATACCTGCACCTTTTCTAAAAGTGGTTTGGTTGTGGTATTAAAGTGAAAACATGTAACATACTTTCTACCATAAAGCTATAAGAATGAAGCTCAAGGGAAAACCTCTTTACAAAAAGAGAAAAATATGAACTATGATTCCTTTTTGAATAAATTAGCTCAAATAAAATGTTTGGGCTTCTTTAAGAAGCAGTGTGCTGGAGCTATGATGTGATGTTGTGCTGCTGTTTTATAGATGCTTTTGGCTGCTTCTCTTTCCTCCAGTCTCACTTCTTCAGCCCATTAACTCCAGCCTGTGTTACCCTCATTTTTCCTTTAGGAGCCGTCATGAGGAGTCAATAAGTGCTACAGCACTGAGCCAAATCAACAGGGAAATCTGACTGAAGGGCTGTATCAAAATAAAAATACATAGTATATATTTGGATTGCATGTACCAGGTCAACAATATCTCACCAGGTGCTGGTTTGGTGGAGTGGTAAGCAACCAGGCACAACCCATATATATGCTTCTGCCGGCCCGGGTTCAACTGCAGCCTGTGGCCAGCTTACAGAGTGTCCTCCCCCCTTCTCTCTTCTCTCTATCTCCCTCCTATCAATAAAGGCACAAAACACCCAAAAAATAATCTTGGAAAAAAATAAAAGAACAAAACAATATCTCACCGAATCGAGATTCTGTCCAGTTTCTAATAATAATGGACCATCAAAATGTACTTTGGATTTTACAAAACGTATTTAACTATTATCCATCAATCCAACCATCATCTACACCACTTATCCATTTTAGGGCCATGAGGAGGCTGGAGCCTATCCCAGCTGACATTGGGCGAGAGGCGGGGTACACCCTGAACCAGCTAGCCAATCACAGGGCAACCATTCACGCTCACACTCATACCTAAGGGCAACTTAGAGTCGCCAATCAACCCAGCAAGCATGTTTTTGGTCTGTGGGAAGACATCCAAAGAGATACCACACATGTGAAGGGAGAACATGCAAACTCCACACAGAAAGGCCCTGAACCACACAGGAATTGAACCAGCAACCTTCTTGCTGTGGCGCCCGTGGCCATAAGATCCAGCAGAATTCTGCACACTCACACAGGAACCCATTTTTTAAAGTCCTGCCGGTCACTACTTCAATGAACTAATGCTTGTAACAAGCAGCAGGTTGCTTTCAGAGTATGACAGGATATTTCAAACTTTTCAGAGAGTTTATTTGAGAGCACGTTATTTTTTATCAGTGATATAACAGCAGAGAACTCTTATGTGTATGGACACAGACATCTTGGACCTTGAAGTATGAATTTCTTTTCTTTTGAGAAGCCTTGTTCTTATTTTTAAATCTTCTAACATCTAACAGCAAATGTTCCCTTTCAGGTGCTTCTAAAGATAAAGCCGCAAAGTCAGGTTTATAACAAAGACAAGGCTGTGTTGGTCCACCAACAACATCAAATCACCACACCTACATGCTTCCAGGTAATGATAAATATGAACCCCACCTCCAAATTTTCTTTTGTTCCACAAGTGATCACATTTTATAATGAACAGTGAGGAACAGTGATCTTAAATAGATCTAGTTGGTCCAGGCCCACCTGCCTGTCCAACACCACAAGGTTTCCTTCGCTTTTCTCCTCTGTGTGAGAGCATTGTTTGAGTTTTTAGTGATGTTGATGTGTTTTTATTTGTCTATTTAAAACACTATTTCAGTGTTGAAATTGTATTTTGTTGCAAAATGTCTGTGATTCCTTTCACACCCCAATTCCCTATGGGGACAAATAAACTAACTAACTCTCTCTCTGTCCTCTGGTTTTTATTTTTTTGCTTTTTTTTTCATAAAATCAAACATCAATATCTTAAATGATGAGGCACTGAGGACAAAAGATCATGTTTTCATGCTTGTAGCCGACAGAAAACCCAGAGAAGTTTAATTACAGCAGCTGGTTTGGTAATAAACAATCTTTAAAAAGTTAAGTCTACAGATTTAACACAAATTGATGAATTAATGAATTTCCTAGGATTTCCATTTGGCCGATTATTGACGCTGATTTTCATGAAATGAAAGTAACAAACCCATTTGTATGTCGCAATAAAATAATCGGAAGGAAACGTGCTTTTCAGGATACCCTGAGCTCTGCGTGTTGGTAGTTTTGGGGGGTAATGTCATCCCTTAAGGTCTTGAATAATCATTCAAATACTCTCAAGGACAGCGGAAATTTCTTGGGTGTCACAAGCAAAAGAAAAGGTTGAGAACTCTGCCTTAAAACCAGATATTGTGTATTTTTTGGCCTGCTTTGGTGGATTTTGTTGGTGTTTGTCTTGGTGTTTGCTTTGAACAACTGTTTGCACTCCTGCAGCATCACAGAAACTTACCCTAATATGCCCTAAATAGGGGCTGAACAAAATCTTTGCTCATATATCTGTTCTTACAGTTGGAAATATTCAGATTCCTACACTTAATTTCCTACTTTCCTCATTTAAATCTGGCCTATTATTCCCCCCTCTCCCCTCAGGCCTCCCTCTCCTACTGTTCCCTCTCCTATGATCCCTGAGGGCGCTGAGGTTTCATTCTCACCCGCAGCTTCTTGTCCCTGAACAGCAGTTTACGTCCAGTCTCGTTGAGCTCCAGCCAGTCGATCTTGGAGTCGTGGCTGATGGTTGCCAGGTTGTAGCCCCCGGCCAAGTCCACTGAGAGGAGAAAGAAGATGAGGGGGGACTGAACTTAGAGGCTGTGTGGCAATGCATCAGACTAGAACAGGGATTTAAGTTGATTATTTAACTGTTAAAGTATTGTGAGAAAGACTGAAATGTTCCTTTTTACAGTGGATTCTACGGAGCAGTCCTTCAGTGTGAATGTCGATGATTGTCTACAGCAGTTAAATTCACTCTTCTGTTCAAACACACCACCTTACCAATAGCAATGGTCTTTATGTCGATCAGATATGCAAGCTTCTTGTTGTCTTCAACTCCTCTCTGCTTCCTCTCATTTATTCGGACACTGTTAAAACAAAAAAAAAACACAAACCTTTAGCTGTAGACCATGATTATTTTAGCATGGAACAATTTCCAAACAATTTTTTACCTATAAGCCACGGGTGTCTAAACTTTATCACCAAACATAGAAAATAGGGGATCCTTGGGCCACACGGAAATGTCTTTTTTTTATGTACTAGAATAGCAAATCCAATTTATTATCCATCAATACAGAGAGTTTGCACACAACATCACAGTCAGTGCATGTGAGTGGAACGTCAAGCACAGACTGACAACAGTAATCAGAGGGAAGTGAACAGTCAAACACTTTATTTCAACTGAAAAGCTTCAAGTTTTGCTGTTGTTAGTATTTGATAAAGTTCACGGTGGTCAGTGTAGCTCCATTTGGAGCTGTAACGTCAGGTTGATAACGAAGACGAGGCCGTGATGCTTCACCAACTGATATCAAATCACCCAGCCTACATGGATCCAGGTAATGATGAACATGAACCCCAGCTCTCTCTCTGTTCTCTGATTTGAAGTTTTTTAATCATTTTTTTTTTCATAAAATCAAACATCAATTTCTTAAAAATGAAGCACTGAGGACCAAAGATCGTGTTTTCATGCTTGTAGCTAACAGAAAATCCAGAGAAGTTTGTTTACAGCAGCTGGTGTGGTAATAAACAATCTTTAAAAAGTTAAGTCTACAGATTTAACACAAATTGATGAAATAATTAAATTGCCAGAGAGATCTATTTGGCCAATTATTGCTGCTGTTTTTCATTAAATTAAAGTCACAGACCGATTTGAGTGTTGCAATAAATTAAACAGGAGGAAATGACGGTAACTTTGGATAAACACAAAATCACAGTTACAGAGTTAGAGTCAGTACAGTACTTCATTCTTTAACTCCGGCTCATTAATGCTGCATTTTACACAAAACTTTATGGCAACAAAAGTTTAACTTGGTTATTTTTAAATGTGAATCGGACTATAATCCACATTTTTGTAATGAACATAATCAAAAATAATTAAGTCCACTGAAAGTGACCAAAAACTCTGCACTTTTCAGGTGAATTGAAGCGTTTCACTGTTTCTAACCACTGATGTAAATGACTTAACATAATGTCCTCTGTCACTCAGTGAGAGGAAGTGCCCGTCTGTTGCACAAATTGTGACGTTGATGTGTACCCTCTATATGTTGAGTTATTAACAATGTTTTCGGACAAAAAAAGCAAAGTTACAGCCCCCTTTAATGGCTTAGCGAGGCAAAAATACTACTATCAAATGACAGGATTTTGATATATAGGATAAAATAGACATTAGTGTGCAGCAGGGATGGGAGACACCAACTAATCTCCACAGTCAGACTCAAAACAAGAGCAGAGTGCGTGAAATTGACAAACTCTGTTGCGTGCTGGTGCCTGGTGATTAGCACAAAAGCATAACCTAGCTGCTTGGAAAAATTATTTTGATCCAATATCAGAATACTCTCGATCTCCGTAAATATTTCCCCCCCAAATCGCTATCTTTGGTGTCCCGGAAGACTATACCTGATTCAGTCACAGACAATTACAGGTTTAGCTTTAACCTCCTTGATAGCAAGACGCAATCTAGTAATGTCCTTCTTGAAATTGGAAGGAAAACTCTGTCAGAGGTAATGTGAATATTTTCCACAAGAAAAGGGATTCTTTTACAGCTCTTTTTTAATTCTTTAAACCTTGTTAATCCCATAAGGCCCCCCCTTCACTTACTCACTCCTTTCTTTCTTTCTTTCCTTTCCTTCTTCCTACCTCTCTGCTGCTTTTTCCTTAAACTCCTTTCTATCAGGTTTTATATAATTGATCACCTTTCTTTCCATTTTTGTGCGTTCGTCGCAAAAAATTTAAAAACTTCATGGGGAGTACAATTCAGCGCAGTAAGAAATCGTATAGACTTGATTTTTATACTGTGGATGCAATATTACTTGTTACAAAGGTTTATTAATTTTCATTTTTTATACATGCATATGAAGATGTTAGTGTAAGTGTTTCAGCAATTTCTGTGCCAAAGTTCTTAATAAACATATCAGTGAAAAAAAATAAACAGGCTGCTTTTCCTTATCTCTATTTCCCAGTCAAGCACAACCTGAACTTTAAACGTGGACCAAATTTTATCTTATTTTTGGAATTTGCTGCAAGCCCTCAAAAAATGGACCGTGGGCCACAGTTGGTCATAGTTTGGAAACCCGTGTTACAAGCACTGAATCCAACTTCAGAAACAGCGGCTGGTTTGGCTGGAGTCGTGATGGTTGAATCCCCTGCAGGAAATCATGATGTTGTCATGGTGCAGTGTTCAGCCAGAGGCACAGAGCAGTCAGAGCATCCTTAAAAAAAGAAACTGTCCTCCCATTAGTCAGTCACCCGGGGACTGTCAGTCAGGACTGTATGACAGGGCTAAGTGTTTAACATGGATGTGCTCTGACTAACAGGCTAAAGTGTCACTGATTGTCCTGAAGGCCTTTCTGAGGTGATATCTGAGATTTCTCCACAGCTCAATGCAGCCACCCGATGGTAAAAACTGGAGACACATGCAGAATGTTCTTAATGGGGAATGAAGGAAGAATCAAACTAATACATGAAACGAGGAGTTATGTAATCTGTTTGATGAGACTAAAGAGGGCCTGAAACATCTCTGAAGGCCTGTGGGACTGACAGTTTCATTATTTAATTAAAAAATAAATCTCATTTCAAAATTTAGGGATTTTTGCCTGCTGCATTGGCAGATTTTTTAACTCATGACAAGCAATAGAGGCCTCAGAATTTGCTTTTTATACCTTAAAATAAGATGTTTATTTAGACTTGTTAAGTGAGCTCAGCTTATGATGTGTGTATTTAGATACTTTTACTGGTAAATGGACAAATACACTTGCTGAGTCTTACATTATTTGCATTGAAACACAGTCATTCCAGAAACAAATGAGGTAATATCAGCTGTTATGTTTTTTAACATTTAAATCTCAAAGACGTGAACAATGAATGCAAAGGCGCACTGAAACTGCTCTGGAGCCTGTGGTGGCCCTACATCTTATTCAGATGTTTGTCTGTTTTATTTTTAATCAAACATTTGAGGTTAAAATGGATCAATAACACACTGTGGTCATAATTATCCAAAAAGATCGCAGTGTAACAAAGTTCTTATTTTAATTGTTTATAAACTGAAAAAAGATCCTTACAATCCCTCTGAATCAGTAATTCTCAAATGGTGATTTAGGGCACACTGGTGAGAATAATTTACAAACTTACAAGGTATAGCAACACACTCTAAAGGGCTATACTGCATGGATGTAAACATGGTGTTTCTTGAGATGTTGGCTTGGTTTGTCACACATTGTTGTGTGCAAGCATTCTTTACAGCAACAGCAGTGAGCAAATCACTCTAAGTCCACGGCTTAATTTAACATGGCACGGATTGTGTTTTTATTTTGGCTGCAGCCGCATGAGACTTGATGATAAGAGGGCTGCCAAAAAGTGGGACAGCACGGATCAGTTATTAAGGCACCTTTTCTCCTTATTTGACGTTTTAAAACACCTGTATTTGCGTAACATCGAGAGCAGAACTGAACAAGACAGCTTGGTGTTTATTAGACATAAAATCAGAACACACCTGACAAGCCAAGGTGATGTCAAAATGTTGTTTATGAGGCATGTCATGTTCTATCAAACCAGTGTTTCTCAACCAGGGTCTGCAGATCCCTAGTGATCCGTGGTGCAATTGCAAGGGGTCCTTAAAAATAAAGATCCTATGACATTTATAAAATATGACTATTTTACTCAAACAGAGGGTAACAGGACTTTTTTCCTCGAATTACATCTGTTTCACAAGTGCAATTTATTTATTTAAGTTTTTATAATACAAACTTAAAACGATCTGCATCCTTTTTCAAAGTATGAACCCCCTACTGTTTCAGTGGGCATACACCATTCATTTCTTAATAATGATTTTATTGTGAATCATCTGCAGGAAGGTGTTGTGGGAAAACTCATTAACTTGCAAGGTTCAGGTTAGCACTTGAAATTATGCTAGTGTTATAAACTTATAAACAAACAAAGAACAAGACGGTAAGCACAGTTGCACAGTTACACAAGGACCCTGTGAACTTTTAGTGCAATAAAAATTTTAGCCTTGTGAATCATATAATTCAAACGAACATAAATAAGCAAACTTGTGGGTCAAACTAATAAGAACATTTTCAGTTGTATTCAAATTTCTACCATAAAAATTCTCACTATGAAAACATTCTGCAGATCATTTTTTTCATCTCAGCTTGTTATCTGAAACCAGACAAACGTGTTTAGCTTGGGTGTGTTGGTTTGTGTAGCTGCAAGTACCTGATGAGATGAGGATTCATAAACTCTGTCCTAACTGAACCCAGGACCTCGTTGTTGCTGTACTCCACCAGGCTGAGCTCCCCGGCATTAAAAATCATACACACCTGAAGGAGAAAACACAGTAAAATGAGACACACTAGTTGTTTATGTAATAGAGGCAGTGGTAAAAGATGATATAGCAACACAGAGAAGAGCATGAGACATGACTTGACCTGAAACATGACATTAAACACATGACGTCACTCATTTGTGAGGCCCACTGTTAAACTAACAGCAATGTGTTTCCAGTGTAAATGTATTTAAAAAACTGATCATTTCTCATCCTAATCCTTCAAAGAAGACTTGTGTGTACATACATTTGCATTCTCAAAGAAGAATTTCTCGTTTCCTCCAGAGCCGGGCCAAGGCACCTGAAAAACAGAGGGCAGACTCGAGGCTTCAGGGCAAATTTGAGAGGGGACTTTGTTTCACATACAGAGGTCTGAGTGTTAATCCATCTTTTGCAAATAACATTAATAACAACAATAATAATAATACATCTTATTTAAAAGGTCCTTTCATGACACTGTACAAGATTAAAAGATCACAACAACAATAAAATCAACAGTAGAACAATAAAATCAGCAAAACAGATGTGGGATGTAAAAGTGCAAGTGGTTGTTAAATAGAGAATGCAGTCCTGAACAGGTGGGTTTTGAGTCTGGATTTGTCTCTGTGATATATTTTAACAAACTTAAACAAACTTATAGATCAACTAGAAAGCACTCGAAGAGCACAAACCTCCACCAAGGTAGCTCACATATTGCTGTTACATCTATAAGCAATAGTTCCATGATAAAGTTACCATCATAATATGATTCATTGACCCTGAAAACCCACACCTAGCAATAAGAATCATGTTGACATCGTTATTAGTTAGACAGTTATTGAGCAAAAAAAAATCGTTTGCAGTTATCTGGATCACCACCTAAGTTGGGCCATGACCAACATCTCTGAAAATTTCAGCAAAATCCATCCAGTAGTTTTGTGTAATTTGCTAACAAACAAACAAATATACGTTGGCAGAAACATAACCTCCTTGGTGGACGTAAATATATCTATCAAGTCCCACCTCACTCAGACTATTTGTCAGCAGATCTCCCAGCAGCAGAGTATCGGAGGTGTGAGCCACCAGGTATCGATCTTTGCCCATGATTTTCACTTCTTCAATCTCGTAACCATAATACGACTTCAGGATGATCCGAGTCCCCGTGGAGAGATTCCTCACCATCACCTGAGAGGACAATGGAGGAAAAGTTAAGAAAAACTTTTTTTCTTTCCTTCACCCACAAAATTAAATACACGGTAGTTCCTGCAAACAGAACATGTATATTAGTATGACAGTGAACCTGCTTGACTCCAAGTGCTCTATCCTGCATCAACCATCAACAGAAATTACACCATTTAACATAAATTCATGCTTTTAGACCGGTAAAACCCATTTTAATGGCAGTTCAGTTCAATGTTGCTATATTAATCAACATCATTCCTCTCCAGATTATATTCTTTATAGTATATACAGTATAGTATAATATTAGATTGATCTCTCTATCCGTAGTTGTATTGATTATGCCTAATTTTACAAACTACAGTGAATCTCTGCAAGCACAACCCCATTCTCCATATAAACCCCCAAGAGAACAACATGGTTGGAAAGACAGTTACTATGGATGTATGTTTCAGTACTGGATCTGAATTGTAAGAAAGGGGCAGGACTAGATGAGCTCTTTTCTTTATTCTGTTCCTTCTTAAACTGGTTCTGGTGTTGACATAAATATGTATGTGCTCACAGCTTTAAATTTATTTGACGGACATGTACATTTGTTTGGTATATGTATTATTTTGCATTGACTTTGTTTTTTTGTTGTTGGTTTTTAAGTTTGGGATAAAGAAAGAAAGAAAGAGGTCCCTCTTGAAAATGAAATTTATATTCAACAAAGACGAATATGGTGCAACACAAAATAAAGATCGATTGATTGCTTCTCATTTTTGTTCGATATTTCTTTCTATTTCTATACTTCTAACTACTGTATACGAGCAGCTGTAATGACTATTTTTCTGATTCTGATGTTTGAGTTTATACCTGGCTCAAACCAACGTAGGTTATCTCAAACTTGTTCTTGTAGATACTTCTCCTCAAGCAGCAATCAAACAGCTCCACTCCACCGCACAGGGTCCCCTGTTAAAACATAAAAATATGAAACAAATTATTTTCATTTTTTTATTGAACCACCAGATAAAACCCATTGAGATCAAGATCTCTCTCACAAGGGTGACCTGGCCAAGAGATCAGCAGCACGTCATGAAAAAAAAACATTACTGAAAGGTGACAATAGTGTGTAATAAATAAAAAATTACAAAATTTATGTAGATTTTAATGGTTTCTATCTTAAAATCTTATCCTTTTCTCTGGTAACCAGGCATCAGCTTTTGTTCGAAGACAAATATACAAACGTTAGGGGTTGGATTTGCACTGATAATCAGGTTTTAACAAGCAGATTTAAAGGAAATCAATGGAAGCCGAAAAACAAAAACAGCACAGCCCTAAAGGAACCCAATGGGGCATAAGGGTTAAAATAACATGATCAATTAAGCATTTACGGCACAGAGGCGTGATCCATCCTTCTTCCAAGCCAGGGCCGTGATGGTGTAAAGGTCTTGGATCTCTTTGGGTTTTGCTTCATCCCACACTCCTCTCCTGGGAGCCCAGTTAAAAACCCGCAGCCTAGAGAGAGAAAAGTGGAGAATAACCTCCTAAAGAACTCGTTTGTTTTTTGAGGTTGCTTAACTCCATAAAGGAGGCATAATAAGACCGAATACTGACCGATCGTAGCTGCCAAACACGACGGACTGCCCGCTGGGGCTGGTGACGGCCACGGTGAACTCCCTCTCAGTCTGGTCTCGGCTGTAGTCAAAGGTCTGCAGGATGTGACCCTCTCTGCCATAAGCCACAATCTTTTTGTCACAGCCGCCCACCATGATGCTGTTTGCACTCCAGGCCAGGGCGTACGGTGGGCATGGGTGCACCAATAGCTTCCCCTAAATCGAGAGTTAGAGAGGGTGTGTGAACAGCAGAGATCGACACAAATCACTTACTGCAAGTCCATGTCAAGTCGCAAGTCTGTGGGTGGCAGCCGCAGGTCTGTCAAGTCTCTCAGGTTTAAAGGGATAGTTCAGTATTTTTTAAGTGGGGTTGTATGAGCTCCATATGGCCACTAAGTACATTAGATGCAGTAAGCCACAGTCTTCAAAAGTTTGTGACGCAGAACCAGCCTCAAACAGGGAAGCATTGTACCAAATACAAAGGGTATTTTCTCCGCCTACAAGAACTCCCATCAAAAAATAATACCACAGTTTAAGAGTACGCTACCTAAATTTTTTTTGAGTGCATTAACTTTTTGTAAAAATGAAGCTTCCAACTCTGGTAAATAGTCAAACAGCGATAAGACAAATGTAGTGTGACAGAACTTGTTTCGAGACACATTTAATCACCAAAAATGTCAAATTAATTGAATTTTTTTAATTGAATTGAACCTTATTTATGTCAATATATTCAAAAGAATGATAAAAACAGAAAAAGAAGAAAGAATATAGTGTAGTTGTTACATACAATATATTCAAAAAGGAGTGAGAGGCAGTAAAACTTATCAAGTCCCACCTCTTCTCCATCGGTTAATTAGACATAAATGCTTCCATATTTTACAAAAGAAAGAGTTTCTATGCAATAATTTAGTGATCTAACAAAGCAAAACAAAGTAGTCATCCTTCAGTTTAATGTGATGCCTCCTGTTTTATCCATATATCTACTAATATTTATATTTTTCTACATTATTTTAAATCTCATCAGGTTTGAGCATTGCTTTAGATCCTGCTGTAATCTATTCCATAATTGAACATCACACCGTGAAACACATGAGTTTTTCACTCTTGTGAGTGACCTATGAGTTTTACAATTAAAATTCCTCCGTAAATTATAATCCCCATCTCGATTTTAAAAAGTTTATGGATTGTAGGCAGTAATAAATTATTCTTGGCCCTGTACGTTATTTGTACTGTTTGCAGTTCAACAATATCCATGAATTTTACTAATTAATTACGTCATCGAAAAACAATGTGGTTAATGTTGATGTTTAAAGAGGCCACGCATACCTGAGACTCTCCTGAGCCTTCATCACCAAAAAAGTAGCGTACAATTGTCCCGTCAGCATGGCCAGACAGGACACCTTTACCGGAAACACTGACACAGAATGGACATAAAAACACGTTGAGTGCACCACTGAAGAAATATTACACAGCAGATTTTTTAAAAATGGCATTTAAGGAAGGGAGAGGCTATTTAACAAGCAACATTTCTTCTTTTATTCAGAGAAAAACCACTCGTGTGAACTGGTGGATATAATTATTGACGAAAAAATGTTTTATATTTACTTTGATGCCAGTGAGACCACACAGGACTCTGTGCCATAGAGGGTTGAGGACTTGTTTGTGTGAGTGTTGGCGAGCCGAACCTGAAAGACACAGGACATTAAAAAACACATTTCATTAAACAGATACAGACAAAATGAACTTCAGCAGGAGATGGAAAAAACCTTTTCTTAATTCACAGAGGCAGAAAGACATTATTGCAACTGTTAAGCAAATTAAAAATGCAAATGTTCTTGAATGGCCTTGGTGGTTTATATTGATACAGGGCTGGGTGATGTGGCCTAAAACATAATCCATGACCTTTTTAACAAAACTTCATTTCAATTTAACTTTCTCAAAGAAAAAAAACTCCATATGACACATGAATGAAAAAAAATGTCAAAATATGTCTGAAAACTAAGCTGAATTTTCCTCTTAGAATGAAAGTGTATGCTGTGATTTTGTTGTTGGGCTTGTCTACAGTGATAACTAAAGCTACACCATTTTCATAATATAATGACATAGAACTCTCTTATTAGTATTCAAGCTCATTAAAAAACAAATACAAATCAGTGATAGTAATAATCATAGGAATCAGAATCAGAAATACTGTATAAATCCCCAAGAGGGAATTCAGTTGTTCCAGTTGCTCTTATACACAGTATAGCTGTAGGAATATCAAATAAGGACATCAAAATAGATAGGAGCATTATAAAATATTTTTTTAAGTAAGAAGGATACAACATGCAGAATATTCAAGTTATATCAGTTTCCTTTTGAAGGAAAAAATAAATAAAATAAGTAAAGTAAGACTATGAACAAGACCAAGGAATTTACAGTATTAACATTACCAGTATTTACAACATGAATATAATATGACAGCACTGTTTGACAGAATTTGACCAAAAGGCAAAGTCTGGAAGTTAGGATATTGCACTGGGTATTACGTTTGCTTATTAACAAATATCAGAGGGGAAAACAGTGAAAAAAGTTTATTTTCCAGGACCTGAAGGAGCAGTGATATTATAGGGAGGGGTTACAAAGTCTGATGGCCACAGTCCCACACTTCTCTCCCTTCTGTTCCTGTATTATTTTGTACAGCTTATTTTGTATTATTTTTTTCATCTAATTGCTCTCTTTCTTCTCTCTTAAAGTACATTTGCTTGTAAACTGTCTGAAATTCTGTTTGAGACTCAATGTCAAGGAACCAGTTTTAGTATGTGTTTGAAAAATCTTGATACAAAAAAATTGAATTAACCGATCTAATTGATACATTACCCTGCCATGCACTGATATGTTGACTTTAGTTTCTAATCAGACTTACACACATGCTGCAGACTCACCTTTCCTTCCACTAATCCATAAACTATTGCATGATCTGCAGGCCAAAGCAAACAGGTCACAGCGCTCTGCAAAAAACACCAACAGCAGCTTCCTTTACAGGTGGACAGTCAAACCCTCGACAAGAACAGATTCATTTCTGACAAAGATCGGTCAGTAAAGTCTAAAATCTCTTTCAGACAAAAAGTCTTGCACAATTTTCCCACTTCTGATTTTTAAGTGATAAATTTATCAGTAAGCTACACAAAATGAACACTAAAACAGCAGCTAGGACATGTGGTCAGAAATCAGTTTCTGTTTTGTTTACTTACATTTTGAACAAATTTGTTGCAAATGCTTTTCTTGTCGCCCCTGAGAAGGAAAACCAGATTTATTATAGCAATATTTCTCTTTATGAGTCCACACTGAAGACAACATAAACTTTAATTAAGGATGTGAAATCAGCCACAGTTACCACTCCTCCCCGATCCTGTAGACAAAGAGGATGTTGTCAGACTGAGCGATGGCGATCTTTGTGGAGTCTGGGGAGAACACCATGTCGTTGACGGTGTAGCTGTTTTTTCCATACTGAAAAAAGGAAGAAGGTTATTGTCAGCACAAATCAAACTGCTGAGCTGATTCAGTGTTTTGTTTATTAACAGGGTACAGCAGTGGGCACCTGCAGTCATCATTCAAAGAAAGACAGACAGTAGATAATCATGTACAATCCTCGATTCCAATGAAGTTGGGATGTGTAAAAAACAGAACACAATGATTAACCCTTAAAGCCTGTTGTATCATATTTGATCCATACTTTTACGATACCTCTATCTAATCAATATGATCAACAAATTACTAAAAAAACATCTGAATACAATCAGAAAAATGATAAAAATGTCCACAAATGGATTATCAGTTGCCAAAAACACCTAATGTATCAAATGAGATAGAAAAAATATACATGTTAAACTTTATGGAAATTTTTATTTTTTTAGGTTTTCAGTAGAAAGTGAAATAAACATTTCAGCTCCAAAAAATTAGAATTTTCTGGCTATAATTTGTGTTTTCAGGCATTAAAGGGTTAAAATGTTTTTTTTCTACCTATATTCAATTGAAAACAAGACATTTCATGTTCAAACTGATGAATGATGCTGGTTTTTAATGCAGTGCTGCCTGAGGGATTAAAGGTCACAGGCATTCAATGCTTTTCAGCCTTGATGCTCACATGCAGATTTCTCTGGATTCTCTGAATCTTTTGATGATAGTATGGGCTGTAGAAGATAAAATCCTTAACCCATGCTGTTGTACATTCAGAAACATTCTTCTTGCTTGTAAATGACTGAGCCTCTCAAGGATGCTCCTTTTATAACCAATCATGACACTCACCTGTTTCTAATTAACCTGTTCACCTGTGGGATGATCCATACAGGTGTTTATGAGCATTCGTCAGCCATCCCAGTCTTTTGTTGCCCCTGTCCCAGCTTTTTTGGAACATGCTGCAGGCATCAAGCTCAAAATGAGTGAATATTTGCAAAAGAACAATAAAGTTTATCAGTTTGAGCATTAAATATCTTCTCTTTGTTGTGTATTCAATTGAAAAAAGGGGGAAAATATTTGCAAATCATTGTATTCTGTCACAACTTCATCAGAATTGGGGTTTGAGTAATATAAGACATCCCTGATAGTTGTTGAGATGTTTTGTTTTGAATTCTGACTTTTAATTTCACATGAAGCTGGGATGTAATGATGAAAATTAGAGTAAGGTGACTTTACATTAGTTGTACAATTCAAATCTTTCTTAAAGGGATTTTACCTTTTTTCTACCTTGCTTTTTGTTTTTTAAATTCTACTCAAGTTTTTGTTGTTTGTAAATAAAAAAAAGCTTAAATTCCGTATAACAGTTGTAAACTTCTATGTCTTACAGTATCATTCGGTATGCCCTCCTGTCTTACCTTGGAGTCATGAGGTTTGGTGGAGAATTTGTCTCTCCTCTCTCCCTGTTCATCATAAAGCAGCACCACTCTGTCCACAGTGCAAACAGCGAACTTTGTGTTATTTGGAGCCCAGGCCAAGCACGTCACTTTGGCAGAATCCAACTGTGGAGACAAAGGCAGTTTTGTCACAGAGCTTTTAGAGCTTAAAGCCACCAGAACTTCACAAGAATAAAACAGCCCGAAGATTCACTTAATAACATAGTCTACACATAATGTCTCAGGCTAATGAATACTGCATTGTAAATGTAACTTCATGGCTCAAAAAGTTGTATTGAGTCTTTTTTTTTATCAAATGTCTGCTTAGAAGTTCTTTATATTAGGCATCTACCCCAAAGACCAAAATATAGAAAGAAAGGAAAGAATTTTTAAAGATATCTGTCTTTTACAAGCAAAAAGAACAAAAGCATTAACTTGGAAAAACAGTGAGAGGCCTAGTATTAAGCGTTGGTTTCATGAAATGTCTGTGTTTTGGAAATAATCACTTATACTCTTACATTGAACCAGTTTGCTAATTAAGGTCGTAATAGCGCTACTTTTCCTCCTCAAGAAACGCGCCCAGGCTGCTAGCAAGAAAACATAAAATAATGAGAAAGTGTTTTAAACATTCATACATTACGTCAAATAAAAAAACATTAACATAAAAAACAGACAGGAGACAAAGTCTGTTCATTCCTAGTCTTTCAATAACTTTAAAACTGTCTCACTTTACAGTGATGCTGCTCCACAGCATCCGTTAGCATTAGCAAACCCATCACCATCCTGAACTCACCTGCGGCGATAACAACGTTTTAAGGTGCTTTAGCTGCATCTTCACGGTGTTTGTAAGAGGATGGAACGAGGGAGATTGTTTTTATTGATGAGGTAAACGTGGTAGTTTAGGTTCAAATCATTCTCTTGACCAGTTCCAGGGTGTATCAGCTAGCATGGAGGCCATCTTTGTAGTAAACAGAACTGTGATCTCCTTAGTTACCGTCAGGGCGGGGAGTCAAGGTGCGTTTATGGCCGTGGGAAATCAAAGCTCTATGAACAAGTAGGCTTGATGCGTAGTTTGTTTGGAGAAAATGTTAAATCTTAATCTAAAAACATCACAAACTGTTGAATCAACATGGCTGTTTAACGCCGTGCTTGATTCTTAGTTTATTTAATCTATAAATAGCATTTAATATCTGGATTCACCGTCAACGTGTTTGAGCTGAATTAGAAAAGAGTGGAAAGAACGAATGGTTAGCTTAAGTGCCTTTGAAACTTACTTGTTGGCTAAAGGGGGACCTTCCATGTGTCTGATTTACATGGTTTGATTTGATTTGTTTATAAGCAAAAGTCATACTATTGGAGATGCCGGGGATTGAACCCGGGGCCTCATACATGCAAAGCATGCGCTCTACCACTGAGCTACATCCCCACCTGTACATGTCAGAAGAATCACAGAAATTTATCACTTTCATTAAAGGTTTTGATGCTTGGAAGTCTAATGAGGTGGTGAACAAGAACACTTGATTGCATGCGTGCAACAATTTAAAGGTGACAAAATCATTATATCTGCCCACTTTATTGCTGTTTCATTTTCTGTTTGTTCCCCTTTCTGCCTTGGCTGGTCAACATTAGTCTGGTTCTGCGCCGCTTACAGTCATAAACACATACAAACCCTTAATTCATGCCGGTGTAAGTACCAGATCTGTCCCACACCGGTTACCGCACACACGGTTACAACAGCGAAGCTCTTTTCCCCCAAACATCACAGGCTTACCGCAGAGGGACAGCCACAACTTCTACTTATACAAGTAGTCTAGGACAGGGGTCTGCAACCTTTCCAATCAAAATAGCCATTTTCCCCGCCACGCCAACCAAAAAGAAACCTGTGTGGAGCCACAAAACACAATTGAACCTTAAAATGACGACAGCAGCACCCGTTGACTCTTAATCATTCTAATCAAGGTCAAGGTAAACTTTATTATCCCCGAGGGGCAATTTGTTCTGCAGCCAGCAGTATCACACAGTAATGACATCAGATCTAAAAGCAAACTGCTTGTGACACTATATTAGGCCATGCAAAAGATTTTGCAGGGTAATAAGTTTGATAATCTCAATTTTAGGCTTTCAAAAGTCTTAAATCTGTCCATATTTTGTAAAGTGGGCTTAAAATATGTATGTAAATTGTAAATTGTTAAACTAACTAGAACTAAATTAAAACAAAAACAAATCTGAAAAACTAAATCAAAATTCCATAGCCTACTTTTCTGACTTTTATGTAAATCTTAAATTTAATTCATAATTGTTTTAGGAAGGTCTTTGAAAGCCTTAAATTTGTTGAAAACCGCAGAAACCCTGCTTTTGGTATATGTCTATTTTGGAGTTACAGCCCCCCTGGAGAAAACTGCACGAGCCGCCACTGCTCTCTTATCATTTTGTGATTTCTTTCTAAAAGAATACAAAGTGAGAAATGTGCCTGTGCAAAAACATCAGACCATCACATTAAACAACAGTGATTTGTGCTCCCAGTAATATTATTTATTTTCGAGGTTTGACACAGCTAAAAAGGGCCCAAATAAGCAGCAATGGAAAAAAACAAACAAAAAAACTGGACCATGATATTATACAAAGCATGTGTTTGCAGAAACTGATGAACTATTGTGTTGACATATGTGTGTTTACATTTTTATTTTCATTCATTCATTTTTTGGTCATTACATATTTTCTTTGTAGTAAATGTTGATTTAATCTTGGAATTCTGACTTTAGTTCCCATGCACAACAGTCAACAACAATATGATTAAAATTCTTCCTACAAGATTTTTCTCTAGTGTTTTATTAATCTCAATTATCTCTGAAGTCATTTGCAGCTATTTTGATTGATTGAAACTTTTTGTATTTTAATTAAGATGTCACTTATGAACAGAGTTTTAAGCAAGACTGACCGAAGTATTTTACTCTTTTTTGCTATCAGATATATATTTTTTTAAAAATACACATTATGACAACAACTGGAAACTTGAGTGGTGGCCACATTGATTAAGTTTGAGATATAATATATTAAAGTACATGGTCCTCTAAATCTTTTCTTAAGCTGTCTTTGAGAAGGGTACTAAAACTGACTGTCAGAAGCTGGTGTAGGTCAGAAATACGCTGTGGTAATCAGCACAACCCCTCATGAGGTCAGGTTTACTGCTGTGTTGCAATAACATAAAAAATGTGCTTATTAACCACTCATCATGATAAATAACCTCAATGGCCAACGGGTGAGGGGTTGACATGACTGAGGAGATGACACAGAGACAAACAATACAAAGCATTTTACTAAAAGTGCTTTGAAATCTGAGAAAATACTCCAGTAAAAGTGTTTGTTTGAGCTCTTGGTGGTGTTGAGTTATCAGCCCTCTGGTTAATGAACTATGTGGGACATGAGTTGATATCCTTTCTCAAAAGCTTAGTTAGCAACAAAACAGTTTTTGAACGAACCAGTGTATTTGTGTATCAGACTACTTTGTATGTATACTGATCTATATTTGTACACTTATTGATTATGTCTCATCCCTAATGTTGCAGGAGGCAGGATTTGGGGTACGTGTGCGGCCATCAAAGTCTAATAGACTTGTTGTACAATGTTTTTTTTTTCTCCAAATTGGGGTGACCTGTATTTGAATGGCTTATTAACTTTTTATTTTATTTCAATTTATTTTATGTGGCTTCTTTCTATTTAAAATGGCTTTGCTTTCAATGTATATGTCACCTCCAAAATAAATCACAAGTGCAATTATTGTTACTATTATGCTCACTTAAAAATCTCAATTTTTAAAAAATGAACTGAACCAGTACATCTCCACAAAGTCTACGTCTTCACATTTTCAAACCACTGTTTTAATGACGCAGATAAGCTTTAATTATGTAAAACGTTGCTCACATCAAAAAAATTAACTAACATATTATTTCAGGTGGCGTTTGATGCTCTATTATAACTATAATTTCATAGTCTTTAAATGTACTATAGTCAAAACGGCCTTATTTCTGGAAGAGAAGAGAATTCCAGCTGCTGAGAAGTCGCTTCAGGTAAGTAATGACGTCAAAATGGCGCCAAAATATATAAACTCGCTTCTCAAACCGGAAGTATGCTTCATCTGCCTTCAAAATAAAGCTAATCAACAATATTTCCTCAGTTTAATATATTTTCTTCCGAATCAGAATGGCCTTTATACAGAATGTTCAACGAGATTGGAGAGCTTCCCCTTTTAAGCGCAATAGATAGATAGTTAAGTTAAAAAAAGGTATACAAAAATAGTATAAATAAAAAAAGGTTGTAAGAAGACTTTAACTGTACAAGATATACAAGATGAAATACATAACAACGCAATTGAAGTTCTAGTTACAATATAAGGCAGAGGATAAATATTTAGAATGAAAAATAGTCCTATTTCTAGTTCCCAATATTTCTACTGTATATGGAAATGTATTGCACATGATATAGAAATGTATTGCACAGGACAGCTGAATATATACTGAATACTTACAGTGCAAATGGTTGTTGGAATTTACAGATGATTATATGTCACATATGATTGTATTGCACTGGATAAATCAATATACATATCGAGGTAGTATTTAAAACATAGCAGCAACAGCAGTGGCAGTGATAGAGATATTGCACATTTTTACATGGAGAAGAATATGCTGTGCGTTTGGATTTGAACATGATTTAAATCTTAACTTAAAAAATAAGTTTGAAGCCGTTTCAAAGTAATTTTTGAATATTATTATTCCAATTCTATGCCCATGTGATTGCTTTTAATAACTGGTTTTTGACATTGTCCTTTGAGTTTGGTGCTTTTATTTTGAAATCCGTAACAGGAAACGCTTCGACACACATCGTCAAGCTTAACGGTCCAGGCTGAGGGCCGACTTCCACACTGCTGGCGGCGCGTGTGGAACAGTTTGCTCGCACCGTCCCGTCCGGTTCCCCCGCAGAACACTCCATAAAACTCTCGTTTTAGGTTCCACTGTCCCGCCATCGACTCCGGAGCCACAGACGAGCCGGCAGAGGTCCGTCCTCCGGGCAGGTTTGACTCTAACGGCTGTTTTTCTCCTGACTCATCCGCATCCTCTGCCTCCTCGCGCAGCGTGTGCTTCACGTGGACCCCGGGCTTCCATCACTCCTCTGAATCATCACCAGCTTCCCGGTTTGAGGGGTTAGCTTTAGCGCTGTGAGGGAGGAAATATGACAAAGATGGCATCGCTGATCTTGGAGGACGGTACGACGTTCAGGGGCCTCCTGTTTGGAGCAGACGTCTCAGTTTCGGGAGAAGTTGGTGAGTCTTTAAAGTTATAGCTAATTTTACTTTAATTTAGTTCCGCCTTTTAAGCTAGCATCAACAAAATCCACCTGCTCGTGTCATTTACCTCATGTTTAATGTGTTGTTGCGTAAATGTTGTTGAGGACGGTTACAGAGAGCTACGGTGTTCATTCATCAGAGCCGTAACTGTTAGAGCGCCAAATCCCACAGAACTCGCTGTTACGGCTCACGGAGTGACCGTGCTAATTGGTGACTCTCACCCGGATGCGTCTGTGGTTGTCGTGGATACAGCAGAAAGCGCAGAAGAAAACTGTCCTCACCAATAAATTAGATTAGAAAAAACTTTACTTATCCCTCTGGAAAACTACCACAGGAAGTCCGGTTGCACCATTTATAGCAGATAAAAAGATATATAAAAAGATACAAACAGAAATATAAATAAAAATAGAAATATGGCTACTGGCTGCTACTGCTGCTTCCCGTTTTCAGTTTTCCTGTTACTCCTCCTATACAGACAACATTATTTAGATTTTTGATATTATTAGAAGGATGTTTTATTTTTTAATCTCTTCTGCCTTCAATTATAAATACAAACTAGTCGGTAGTAATTGGTAGGGTTGGGAATTTCCCAACATGTTACAACCAGTTTTCAGGATTCACAATACATTCTCTGTTTGTCATAAAAGGTGTTTATTAGGGGTGCACGATATTGGATTTTTGCTGATAACCAATATGCCGATATTTCCAAAGTAGGACTGGCGATATGGCCTAAAAATAAAATCCCTGATTTTCTTTCGACAACACTCGATTTACGTTTTAATCGATTTTTTTTTCCTTTAAAAAAAAAAAAAAAAACAAGTGACACAAAATGACATTAATCAAGTTTTGTATTTATTTTGTCAAAATATTCCCGAAACAGACAGAATTTCCCTCTTAAAGTTAAAGAGCATGTCATAAAATGTTATATATAGTTTTCCTACATTAACACTGAAAGCTGACCTGTTTTCACAACATATTAACATGGAACGCTTTAATCAATATTTAATCTCATTTAAAAAAATAAATGTGTGCTTGTTCAAAACCTGACAGGGCGTGCCATCATAAAATCTGTACATGTTCAGTATTATGATTTCACACATTGTATCAAATTACAATAAGAGTAAGTCAAGAAAAAGTATCAATTTTTCAAATTTTTAAATCTTCTGCAGAAAATAATTTGAATTAATCGATTGAATCAATACATGGCCCAGCCTTATTCTAAAACTATCATTGCTGATACTGATATCAATACCAATGTTTTGTGTCAAAAGCAAAAGTCTCCACTAAAATTGACCAATTCTTTTTATGGTGCCATTCCTCATCACGGCCAACATTTTATTCTTTAATAAATGACACTTTTGATTTATAAATGTACCATAAAGTTTTACATTGTACGTTTTATGGGATAGTTATGGCCAATTTGTGTGGCCAGCTGTAAATATCAGTAAAGGTTTTCAGATCTGCTGATGCTGATATTTAGCTTTTTAGGAAAATTTCTGCTAATACCAATATTGGTCTGATAATATCATGCATCCCTAGTATTTAAATCATGATCTGCTTCTGCCTGCAGTGCATTAATAAGCTGAATATTGTGATTTCACAAAAATAGCACAACAAAATGTGTTGTGTGTCATTGGCAAAAACTGGACTTTGTCTGACATCTGATATGCTGATATTTCTGTCATTATTGCTGATGCTAATACTAATTTATTTTGTCAAGAGCACAAAGTCTTTAACTTTTCAACATTGACATTACTTTCAGTGCTAGTCTTTTATGTGAGGAACAGATGTTAAACAAGAAAAACAACATTTAACTCTTATAAAAACATGAAACTTTAGATTTTTAAATGAACCGATGCAGTGACAATACGGTGAAGCATCATGGTACATTCGTGTATTTTGCTGATGTTATTGCTGATTATATGGCCCATGTATCAGCTGTAAATATTGGCAAAAATTTATATAACAGCAATATCAGAATCAGAATGGCCTTTATTGTCATTATACAAGATGTACAACGAGATTGGAGAGCTTCTCCCGATATCATACCAACAATATCGCACATCCCCAATTATAGATATAAAGGTCATCACTTTTTATTGTTCGTATCAGCTTATTTACAACAATTTAGATACCACACAGTAGAGCTGCTCAATAATGGCAAAAATCATAATAGAAATTACTTTGATAGATATTGAGTTCATGGTTATGAAGAAAGATTAATCACTGATTTTTATAGCCTCACTTTCTTTTTCCTTTATTAAGACAATTGGTATGTCTTACAAATTCTGCATGTTGTAATTTTTGCTATTTAAATTCTACTACATTCTTCTCAAATTATTTTAATGTCTTTAACTGATATTCCTACTGCTGTCCTATGTATAGGAGCAGCTGAAACAACCGAATCCCCCCAGTATTTCTGATTCTGATTTTAAAACATGCACCAAATGCTTTCATTAAATGTAAATGCTTTTAAAACAATAATTTTGAACATAAAAGAATGGACAATGCATAAAAAGGTGCATGTAGAAATATAAATACCTCAAAATAATGCAAATATTAATAATGGAAAAAGACAAAAAAAAGTTCAGCTTTTCATGTGGCACAGTTAACTTTAGATCTCAGTTACTCAGGTTTCTTAATTGTGTCATAAAAGTGATTGTGATTGAAATTATAAATCAATTAATTGCCCAGCTCTACACTGCAAGTGTGTCAAAAAAGTGTCTAAAAATGGATTCATGGATGATTTTAATTGATTTTAATTCGATTCGAATCATTTTATATTTACAATCCATTCAAATGTGGGGCATTTTTTTGCACACCTCTAGTGATTGGGACATTTTCTTTTTTTATAATCAACAGTTTAACCAAGCTACCTCAAATGTTGAAAGTCACAGATTAGCACGGGCACCTTAAAGGCCATAACACCACTTGTCTCCCAGCTGTGTTCAGTTACATGTATCACCAGCACCCCCTTGTTACATATACAGTTTTGTGTTTTCCTAAACCAATGTTAGCGTGTAGCTTCTCATTCAAACATCTTCACTCTCTGCCTTCCTCTGGGCATGTTATGGCAGCAGGAAGTGTAGTGTGTGTGACCTACTTTCTGAAAGTAGAAGCATGCTGCTAAAAATGTGGTTCAACACGGAAGAGGCACATGAAATAAAGTATCTGGATCAGTGTTAATGTTGACAGCACTTTTTAATTTAGTTTTAGTTATAGTCTTTTTTCCTAAAATATCTTTTTGTTTTAGTCATAATTTAGTCATCTAAATTGTTTTAATCTTAGTCTAGTTTTAGTTGATGAAATCTACTGTAAATTTAGTCGACTAAAATATGAAGTGTAAAGTGTAAGGCATTTTTTATGTTTCCTTGAATTTCTGAAGTCATGTTTGACACTTGGATAAAATGAAACATCTAATAACCCTTTTACTGAATGCCAGTAAAGTTTGAATGTATAAATGAACAGAAACAAATTGAACTTTAGTGTGAAATGCAGTCACCTTTATTTAGGCTACCTGGCAGAGCATCTCAGTTACAATACCAGAACTGACAACAAACAGGGAACCTGCTCTAAATGAATATATCAATTCATAAAGAGAGGAGCTCTGATTGGATCGCTCCACAACTTATCCCACCACCACCAAGCTAAGGCAGTTGTGATTGGATGTCCCTCTTAACTCATCCAACATTTCCTAACAACCAAAGTAGCTGTGATTGGATATATTCCTAACTTGTCCCTACTTTCTACATGACCAAATTAGGTCTGATTGGATTAAGTCTCTGTCAAACATTGTGGTCTAGTTTTAATTTGTTGATGAGAAGGTCAGTTAGTTTAGTTTTAGTTTTTGTCCACGTGCACTTGTTTTTATGAGTTACTGTCTAGTTTTCGTCAGGGAAAAAAAGGTTGTTGACGAAAATAATTATTCAACATAATTAACACTGATCTGGAGGTGTTGGGTTGGCTTTATACATAAAAAATCCAATAACTAAAGCTTTGCATTTTTGCATTTTTGCAAACTTGTGACGCTCTGATAAAACTCAGTACAGACCAAGTGCAAGCTCTTAAATGTGGATACTTCTTACTGATGTCAAGTACGAATGTGTATATTCAATGATATCATAACAGATCTTAAATTGTTTAGAGAGGTTGTTTATTTTTGATCAAATGTGCCATCCCCTCCCCCCGACTATTTAACAGTCTGTGATCTGCAGTCTGCTCTACTTTTGATATTCTCATTATTTGAAATGTCACTAAGCTCCATTTGGCGCTTGCGTTCATATAACCAGAGCCTAGCACCATCATTAGGTTTGGTAATTAACTATTTTGTGTACCTGCTACTTTGACCAGTGGATTCAAAAATCTAACCCTAAATTTAAGAGAAGTGTGTGTTGTCCCCAGCCTTAGAGACCCCTCGGAGCATTTGCCATTTCTGTGGTATTCTGCATCGATATTGAATTCTGCTTTTAAGTTTTTGAGTTTTCAGGCTTGGTTTCAGTGCATTCCCACCAGCAACTGTGGTGACACTGAAGTGATGCAATATTTAGTCAATGTGGCAGGAGAGAGGAAACGACTTACTGGAATGTTTACAGCTTTACTCACATCCAGATGCCATAACTCAGGGCCGGTTTATGATGGAATTATCTGCTTTTGAGCTGTAAAATCCTTGGAAACTTCTACTAACATGTGCTTTATTTTCTCTCAAAGAGCGTAGGTAATTTAGGCCATATAAACTTATTTATGGCAAACATCAGTATAGGAACTCTCTTTGGATTTTCATTTCCATATCATGTAATTTAGGGGATCAGAATGTAGCATAATACAGACTCATTGCTATTTCAGTGGTTTACTGTATCAAAAAGTGCTCATGCTTTAATGTAAGTGGTTATGTGTAATAAAACAAGTGTAGAGGACTAACGAATCAACAGAAATCAGTAAAGCCAAAGGGATTCAGTGTAAAAAATTTGCAGCCTGCACAGTGTATCTCTTATCCGATTATTCGATTAATCATCAAAAAAAATAATCGACAGAACACTCGATTCCGAAAAGAATCGATACCTGCAGCCCTAATGTTTTTGTGTATTCAGTATTTCAGACGGGCATGGTGGGCTACCCCGAGGCTCTGACTGACCCATCATATCGCTGCCAGCTGCTGACACTCACTTACCCTCTGGTGGGCAACTACGGTGTACCGCCAGACGAAGAGGGAGAGTTTGGACTGAGTAAGGTGGGTAAATATGTCCAATTTCACACAAATAGGGAAGTGCGGTAGAGGGTGTTGATAGATGATGGAAAGAGTAGGAAGATCATTTTGACTCCTTTTTTCAGAGACAGTGAATTAAACAAATGCAGCATGTTGATGTGTTTTCATGTTTTCATGTCATTTCTCGTCTCACTCAGTGGTTTGAGTCGTCGAAGATCCACGCTGCTGCTCTGATCATTGGAGAGCTGGCAGAGAGTCCCAGTCACTGGAGCTCAGTCAAGTCGCTGGACCAGTGGCTGAAAGAGCAGGGGATTCCTGGATTACAAGGTCTGTCAGACTTTTGAAAACCAATGAATGCAGCAGGGCTGCCGGCCTCCAGTTGGTTGGTTGATTAGTTTGTTGATGAGCTCTTTGTTGGACAAATCTTATTGGTTCAGCAAGCACACATGCTACTTATTTATTTATTTATTTATGTTTAGCAATTTTATTATGTATCATGAAACAAAAGTTCACATGCTGTACAATTCCATATTCTGTCACATGTTCCATTCCATGATCGAAAAGGGGCAAGATAAAGAAAGTCTTATGATTACCAGCCCCTGCTTATTGGAAAAGCAGAGAAAAAACTAAATAAAAAAACAAAAAAAACCCAAACAAACATACACAACAACTCTGCATTAACGACAATAACATACAAAGCAACAGAAGATCTATTACCTATCAATTTCATATTTTCTTGTCATTTTGTCTTTATACATTCTCTTGAACTGATGAATATTGGTACAGGCTTTTTCAGTCAATTGTTAAAGAATTCCATAATTTTGCACCACACACTGAAATACAAATTTGTTTTGGATTAGTGCGTGCAAATGGATGTTTAAAATCAAATTTCCTTCTATGATCCTTATTTTCTGAAGTAAAAGCAAAAAGATGCTGTATATTTCCTGGCAATGTTCTGCCTTTTACCTTGAACATAAACTAATAAAGTCAAGAACTAATAAAGTCTGTAACTCGACAATGTCTTTAAATTTAATTAATCCTGACTTGATAAAAAGGTCATTGGTGTGTTCCCTTGCCTCCACTTTATTTATAATTCGCTTTGCTCTTTTCTGTAAAATAAACAATGGCTTAATATTACTTATATGGAAAACAACATTTCTTATTTGAAAAATAAATATATTTTGAATAATTTCACATCAATATTGTGTTACCTCTAAGATTTTTTAACATGTGTTATGGGAAAATGCCAAAAAAAAACAACATAAAAATACATGACCGCACGGAACAAAGTGTGCAGCACAGGCCGTATAGAGTGAGGCAAGACCAGCAAAACATAACAAACTAGAAAAGCACTCAGAGAGCGCAGACCTCCACCATGCAGCTCAGTTACAGCAGCGTCTTTTCCACAACCCCTGTAAAAGGTACAGTTCTGGATCACCAGATCCAGAATCGTGCCAGGATCCAGACCAAACTCAGCACATACGTGGAGGTTGTTATCCTGTATTAACACAACAACTTTTGGAAATATCACTTAATATTTTGATTTTATATGAATTGTTATAATTTCCCATTATAAAGTTCAATGTTTTTTTGTGAAATCAGCCTGGATCAGATGCAGATGAAATTTACCTTGATGATAGAGACATGGACCCTATAATATCCTCTGAAATTGGAAGTGGATCTGTTAAAAAATGGCAGAGATACGATTTTTTAAAATTCGGCCCAATATTAATTTATGGGATTTTTTGAAAGTTTGGGATTTTTTTGCATCCAGACAAATGTAACTATCACTGCAAAAATTTAATGACTTCTTCCTTGAAGCAAACCACACCTCTAGTAAAATTTTCATGTAAATCCATCCAGTAGTTTTTCTGTTATCTTGCTGACAAACAAACAAACAAAAATATGCTGGCAGAAACATAACCTCACTGGCGGGGGTAAAGTGACCAAAGGTCCAAATGCACATGAGGACTCCTACAAGCAATAATGCATCACAGAGCTTGGCTCTAACACAGATCCAGTCGTACAATGCAGCAAAATAATTCAGTCAGATACTCAGGAGAGAATCTTAAGGGATCGTAGAGGCAAAGGAGGGGCGCCTAGTCTGCTATGTGGTCTATGTTCAGAAATGGCGCCCACAGCGGATTGAAAACCCTCTCATTACCTTTAAACACTGAGCATAGGACGGATGTGTTGGGCTGAGCTCTTATTATTACTCCGTACCACTGACTGATTGATTGTTGGAAGTCTAGACTTGATCCACTGAAGCAGCTCACGTCTTCTGGCCAGTAGAGTGAACTTGCTCAAGAGTTTTTCCTGGGCACTTGTTAGACCAAGTCTGTCAATTTAGAGACTTGTTACCTATAAGATTTATTGTCAAAAAATTGTTGATATTAACTCAATCAGCTGTGTCCTTGTCTTGTGTTGAAATGCAGCACACATGAGGACTTTGACGTTTGAACAGAAAATGATGCAGAAAAAGATTTTAATCTGAATTTTGTCTCCTCTTGTGTAATGTGTTGAAATGATGCACCAACAGTCTGCAATGCTCTGTAGTTTTTACCTTCATCTTGTTCTTTGCGCATATGTCTTCCAGGTATTGACACTCGCCGTCTGACCAAGAAGATCAGAGAGAAAGGCACCATGCTGGGAAAGCTGGTCGTGGACGGGACCCCTGAGGACAGTATCCCCTTTGATAACCCAGACCAGAGGAACCTGGTCCAGGAGGTTTCTATGAAGGTAACCCTCAAAACAGAAACCTTGAACTAAAAACTCTCAACAGGTTTCTGCAACTGCATTTGGAGTATCTTTTGTATTTTATTGATGAAAAAGACATTTTTGATGTTGGTGATTTTGCATCAATCAAAAAGGTAAAAACACAGTTTCTTAATATTCTAGTTATAAAAAATTAAAGTGGTTTAGAACACTGTTTATGTTTCAATAGATGTAACAATAAACCAAAAGGTCTGTCTCTGGCTGTTATATTTACTCAAACCTTCCCTTTTTTACTAATGTCTGGTCATTTTTCTTTTTTGTCTCAAGGAACCAAAAGTTTTTAACCCTAACGGCAGTGTGCGGATCACAGTTGTGGACTGTGGCATCAAATACAATCAGATTCGCTGTTTCGCTCAGAGAGGAGCCTGTGTGAGAGTCGTACCCTGGGATCACCCGCTGGACAGCAAAGGTATGAAACACACTGCTAGAATTCTTAATTATATTAGTATTATTACTATTATTAAACTTATTTATTAATTTATTTTAACCCTCTTAATCTGTTTTATTTCTCCATTTCAGGTTAGATTTATTGATTTGGGATTTAATTCTCTGTTATTTAATTTTCTTTGCATTACCTTACTTTAGCAGATTTTACTACACATTTGGTGTTTGGACCTTTCATTTTACCATATTATTATTATTGATAATTGTTTTATTTATTTATTTATTTTTCCCTATGCTGTTTTCATCTAATTTCTTATCATGATTTTTTTTTGTCATTTTAGTCTTAGCTCCTGTGTTTCCTCATTTTTAATTCAAGATAAAATTTCCTCAGTCCTTGAATTCTGTTTTCTGTCAGAATCTCTTCTCAATGTCTTTGTGTGTGTGCGTGCGTGAGTGTGTGTGCTGTATGTGGATCACGAAAGTGGGTGGGGTTTTGTATTTTAGTTGGATTAAATTTTCTACTTTTTATTTCTTTTCTTTTCTTTTTTTCTTTTTATGTAAAGCACTTTGTGCTACAAGACTTTGTATGAAAAGTGTTGTACAAATCAAGTTTGATGAATTAATAAGAGGCGGACAAGACTGAAAGGGTTATTTTGAAATGAAAATAGGGAAAAAGAGCATTTATTCTGTTTGCAAATAGGCTGAAACTTTTATTTGATATATTGAAGTGTATGCACATTACTATTCAAATTTTGAGAGGAAAGTTTACAGGTTGTTACTGCTTTAGTCACTGGGTATTGGAAAAAAAGTGACAAATTCTTGTAAAATCTGTAGATTTTGAGTTGTTACACAGCATCATGTCATAGGCACATTTTTATTTAAATATGTTCATGGTGTGTGTGTCCATTCTAACCATAATATTTACTGGCTGTATTTTTGCTTTCTGTTCGTATTTCCCAGATTTTGATGGTTTATTCATCAGTAACGGCCCTGGAGATCCTCAGTTCTGTCAGAGCACCATCAACAACGTGAGGAAAGTCGTCTGTGTGGACAACCCAAAACCAGTTTTTGGGATTTGTCTTGGACATCAGCTGCTCTCTTTAGTCATCGGATCCAAGACCTACAAGATGAAGTAAGTACATTAAAGAGCCCACCCTGTGCTTTTTGAGACCTCTAGTGTGTTAAACCTTTCTCCTAAGCATGTCAGAGTACTTCTATGCACAAGACAAAAGTCTACAGCATCAGAACTTCTCCCTCTCTTCCTGTTTACAGCGCTAGTAGCTGCCTTAAACTTCTTGTTCCCCCACCCCCTTGAGTAGACCTACCATTGTTTTGTCATAAGTTTAAGCCTAATGGCAGGGCTGGCAAGCTCAGTGTAGATCAGTGGTTCTCAGCTGGTTTGGCTGCAGGACCCACCATCACCCCATAATGACAAGCTGCGAGCTGCAAATTCTCAAATTTATTTCATAAAAAGATCGAGCTGTTTGAGGCTGAGATAGAACAGAATATCAATATGTAACACACACAAAAATAAGTTAATGATACATCAAAATTACCTGCATGTGGTGCTGCTAGAGAGGAAAATATACCTTTAGCACTTAATTATCTGCATTTTAATTCAAAGTTAGCGAGTGCATCTCAGGGACACAAGGTTACAAGTATAAATGTAACTATAAATGTAACTGTAGCTGTGATAACCCTACATCAGCGGATACAAACTGAACAGCTCAACAGAGCTTTCATGCGCCAACATGAAATGACGAAAAATGTAATTAGCATTACAGAGTATTATTTCCATCTGTTGTTCAGGACTGTAGAAAGATGGCACTCCACTGCATAAATAAATCTCTGTCAAAATAAAAGCAAAAGATTTTTTTCCTGATATTTATTTTTGCCCAGGAAAAGGATCCGCGACTCTCTTTTGGGTCATGACCCACCAGTTGAGAATCACTGGTGTAGAGCGTAGACTGAAGAATGGATGCAGAGTTGTTTAAAACATGGTGGCAAAATAGCTAAAATGACCTATTAACACCGAGTTGACCTGCAAGCCAATCGAAACGAACTGGGCCCCTATGGGGATGGGAGTGGCAGGAGCTCCCATACAGACTGAGCATAGAGGTGGATCAGGGCTATTTAGAATTTGAAAAGCTGAAGACTTGTGAACATTACAGATTGTAAACATACTCAAACAGTCATCAAAATCAAATATATGAGCCAGAGTGAAGGCAAAATATGTCCTTTAAACTGTGAGCTTCAAAACATCATCTGTGTTTGGATCGACTGTTGCTTTGTTTTCTTATTACATTTTAACCTCGCTGATTTATGGGTCTCATATTTGTCAGATTTTTACTACGTTCCATTTGTATCTCAAACAATTTATGCTGATGCATTTTTGTTTGAACAGCAACTTTGAAGCTTGTTGATGAACTGATAGTTGTTTGGGCTTTAAAAATTAAACTTAGGGACAAACCTGCAGCATTCTGAAGTCTTTCAAAGCTCAAAGAAAGTATGGAGAACAAGTCAAAGACTAAGCTGTGCCCTCAGTGACCTGCAGTCAGCCGCGTTACACTCTCTAGAAACACAGACCTTTGGAGATCACACGGTGTCTCTGGCAGCGTTTTGATGTGAACTTCAGGTTTTTGCTGTTCTCAGCAGTCTGTCCTCTCCCATGTGAGCGGTGTGACGTCTGCTCGGCTGCTCTTGTTATGAAAAAGATTACATGAACAAGCTGGCACGAGAGGAGAGGCGTCTTTGACATCTGTGAGGTCAGGGAGGTTTTTATTCCCTGGAGACTCTGCTGATGAGACTTTTATCAGACGCGGTGTGAAGGTCACTGAGCTGTGAAGGTTTCGTTTACGCTGCTGGACTGCAGCTCAAGCCTTCACTCCTCCAAGTAATGATCTGAGATTATGTTCGAGTTAGGAATGGAAAATTGAAAACCAATTCCAGTAGAGAATCGATAACACCTCCCTGAATGAATCGATATCATTAGTCTTCTTGCTTATTAATTCTTTTATCAATTCCTTCCACTGTTCTGCATGCTTTGTAAATCACAGATGTCACACTGTAAACTCAAAGATACAATCATGGCAGACTGAGGGCAGAAGTGGTCAAAGTTGTGGCCTGATTTTAGACAAATTGTGACTTTGGCTGCAAAGAAGGCAATCACCCGAAATTGGTTGAAATCTGACCCACTTACAGTAGATAATGACCTCCGCCAAGGGGGTTATACGGCATTGGTTTGTTTGTTTGTTTGTGTTCAAAATAACTTGAAAAGTTATGGACGGATTTGGATGAAATTTTCAGGAAATGTGTGGAATGGGATAAGGATTAGATGTTGGGACTGATCCGGATCACCATCTGGATCCAGTAATGTTTTTTAAGGATTTTTTTAACGTTGCCAGATAGGACAAGCATTTGAGCATATAACTCCACAAAAAAATGGTCAGGGCACTTGGTAAAAAACCTACCTTGGCGGAGGTTTGAGTTCTCCGTGTGCTTTCTAGTTGGATTAGCATTATACAGGAAGTTCATGAGATGGAAAGACTTGCGTTCCTTCTCAGACTTAAAAAGAACATTTACTTGGCAGGATGGGAAAAATGGGATTTATTTCTCCAAGAATAGAGAGATATGTATGGGGATTTTCCTCATCATCTTTGTTGAACAGCTTGTTTCTTTTCCATATATTCTTTATGTTTCTGGCCAAGTGAGAAGACCACGGGCTTGTGTGAGGTGGTTTTTTGGACCTCCTTGTGTGCTCTCCGCAGCGGACTTTTTACTGATCTGGACATTTGTAGTTTGATGTGGGCTGGTAACGATGTTCATGCACTGTGGTTTGTTATTCTGTTGTTTTTTTATGTTTAATTATCTATCTGTCAATAAAAAAAAAAGACCAATAAAATCTAAGTATAAAAAAAAAATCCAAATAAAAATATGGCTACTGACTGGCTACTACTACTGCTCCTTCCCATCCTCTGTCTTCCTGTTAGTCCTCCGCCGCCGGAGAGAGGAGTTTATGGTGCATTCGAGTTGTACTGGGAAGTCAGGGTTTCTGAGTGCGAAATTTCAAATGAAATGCTCCCCAAAGTCGGAATTCCCGAGTTGGAAAGTCGAAGAATCCTCACCATCCCCAAGTTGACAATCGAAGATTGCTGCCCCAGTTGTAACGGTGCATTCCAGTTGATCTTGGAGCTGGGATAGTCATATTTGCAAATTAAACAAGAAAAGCACTCAAAGAGTAGCCCAGTCACAGCACTGCAGGTGGCAAGGAGGCTGATGTTGTTAAAACAGAAATCTTCAACTCCACCTACTTACACAAGCTGGATTAAAGAGGTTCTTTATTTTCTCAAACTAGAAATAATTAGCTTGACTCTGTTTGGTTTTGCTGGTCCTCACAATAACGCGTCTGCTTAGACTGTTTGCTATGATGTTTATCATTATAACTGTAAAAATAATAATTATTATTATAATTATTATTTATTTTAAAATGGACTGTTTTTTGTTTTTAGCTTTAATTTACTAATTTTATCTTATTTAACTTGATCAGTTATTCATTATTTTCATTTATTTATTTACTGTCATTTACTATGTATATTTGTTAGAGATGCACAATATTGGATTTTTGCCGATATCCAATATACTGATATTTTTAAAGTCATTATTGCAGATACCGATATTTCTGGTCGAGAGCACAAGCTCCGTACTTAACAAAATGGACTTGTTTCTTTCAGTGTCACAGTATATTTCTGTGAGGAACAGATGTAAAACAAGAAAAAAAGCATTTAACTCTTGCAAAAAAAAAACTTGATTTTTACATGTACCCATGCAGTGATGAGAAGGTGAATCAATATTGTACATTTGTATAATTTACCGATATTCCAGCCGATGTATCAGCTGTAAGTATCTGCCAAAATTTCAACATTGGCTGATGTTGATCAAACCGATAATATCGTGCATCCCTAATATTTGTCTGTGTGTATATGCGTGTCTGTATCCTTCATCATTATTATTTGCTT
Source organism: Cetoscarus ocellatus (assembly GCA_037902135.1). Taxonomy (NCBI): domain Eukaryota; kingdom Metazoa; phylum Chordata; class Actinopteri; order Labriformes; family Labridae; genus Cetoscarus; species Cetoscarus ocellatus. Next base: position 110,352 of record JBAMNC010001702.1, on the reverse strand, counting down.
TAGAATGCACAATTTTTCAGGTCCTTCGTGGCCCTGGAGGTGGCTGTTCTGCTCTATTTGTTTTTGCTTTGTATATTTATCTCTCTTGTATGACCTGTAATAATGTTTAAAAAGCAGGAAGTAAACATGTAGGGAAAAAAAATGTGCTTTTTCTATAGAGTCTGACTCCGCTTCACTCTTTCCCCTCAGGTATGGTAACCGTGGTCACAACCAGCCGTGCATACACAATGGAACAGACCGCTGCTTCATCACCAGTCAGAATCACGGGTTCGCCGTCGACCCCGACACTCTGCCCGAGGACTGGGACGTCCTTTTTACCAACGCCAACGACCACACCAACGAGGGCATCGTGCACAACACCAAACCCCTGTTCAGGTACAGAGCTCAGGGACGCTCTAAGGTCTTATTATACCAGACAGAGATGTTCCAGTTTGTAAATGAACTTTGACCCTTTACTGCTTTTCTTCAGCGTTCAGTTCCACCCGGAGCACATGGCCGGCCCCACAGACCTGGTCAGCCTGTTTGACGTTTTCCTCGACACTGTGAGAGACCACAAGGAAGGAAAGGCCTCCAAAACTGGTAACAACATATTAAATGAAAGTTTTTAACAACCCTCAAGTAGACAAGAGATCATTTTCTGCACAGAGAAGTCTCAGGATCGCTGTTTTAATTGGTATGTTGAAGAGACTGATTAACATAAAAAGTTTAATCTTCATACTGAGGAATCCACCATGTTGGATTTTTGCAAATAATTATGTGCCTATATGCACATTTTTGGTTAAGAACAAAAAAATCTCTGCTGGACAATAATCCTCTTGTTCCTCAAGTTATTATTGTCTATTTGTTTTGAATTGGGATGAACAATGTTATAGGTACAGTATCACTATCTGCCTATATTGACATTTTTGCAGATATTTAAAGCCGATATATTTACCTTATATCAGCAGTAACATCGGCAAAGTACACAAGTCTGATTTTTCAAGAGCTAAATGTTCATTTTCTTGTTTTCCATCTGTTCCTAAAACAAATAGACTGTCAAATTGAAAGCAACAAGTCAGTTTTCATAATGTAAAGACTTTCTGCTCTTGACAAACAGTATTGGTATTGGCAATAATTCATTCAGGCATATCGGCAAAAATCCAATACCATGCATCCCTAATTTTGAGACAGGTTTGCAAGTTAAGCATTATGGTATTGTCATACGTTTTGCCACAATTATGGCAGATTTATGACCTCTGGTATTTATGACTGATGATTGCCTCAAAATAATATCTAAATTTTTCATATCAGATGATACTGACAGTTTTAAGATATTATCTACCAGTACCAATATTTTGCTAGTGACATCATGTATCACTTTTTTTACATTAGAGCTGCACTGAATGCAGTTTCCAAGTGATTCCAAGTTTAGCTTATTCAGAACAAACCTTTTTTTTATCTTTAAGTTAAAATCAATTTATTGTTTTACATATAAAATAGACTGTTATTTAACTATACCAGGTTTCATGATCTGGCCTTTCTCTGTTATTATTATTATTATTATTATTTATTTATTTATTTATTTTTGTTACTGTAAGTCTATAAATAGAAGTTGTTCTTTTTCTTTGCAGTAAAGCAGCGTCTGATGGACCACCTCACCTACCAGGACTCTCCGAAACCTGAGGAGATGTGTAGACCGAGGAAAGTCCTGATCCTGGGCTCTGGAGGACTGTCCATCGGCCAGGCTGGAGAGTTTGATTACTCCGGCTCTCAGGTTAGTCTGCGGCTCTTAAGTACAGTATAGTTTTTCTGGTTTGGAGTGAAATTATTAGAGACGCACAATATCACCAGTATTTGCATATAATAGCTTAAAATTTGAATATTGTATCTACTGATATAAAAAATGTCTTATTGTTGATAAATATAGACATGTATGTCAGCCGTTTATATCCCATATAATGTCTGATATGTCTGCAGATTTTTTTTATGTTTTACTGTAATGTTTCATCTTATAATCATTGAATGTCTGCAGTTATAACTCAACTGTATAATTTTTAGAGAATGAAATAATGTTTTACTGTGAGGATCAGGCCCATTTCAGTTTTCAACCAAAAACTACAAGTACTGGCATCAGTAATAAATTCAGAAATACTGGCACATCAGATATCAGCAAAAATCCAATATTGTGCATCCCTAAAGAATTATGATTAAAGTGATTTATTGTGATACCAAGCAGTCTGGTTGAGTTAGGCTTGGTACAGCACCCAATTCCAGATGTTTCCGCTGTCAGCATCGAGATGTTTCCACTGTCAGCAAAGGAGAAAAGGTACCAAAATGGCTGACCCTTACTGTCCCATTTTTTTGGCATTCTGAAGGGGTGCTGAGCGTACCAAACTGACCCTAACGGGGAGGAAAAAGCGCTGCATTCTGTTGATTGGTCACAAAAATCATGAATTCACATGAGACAGCAGCTGGTTATATAGGCTTTCTTTCTTTTTTTCCATTCTTTATTTAAAGGATGATCAGAAAAAATCCTTTTACTGAAAGACAAGGTCATAATAAAAAAAAGGCATTTCAGCTTTGCATCATATAAACCATATGACTTAGCACACGTTTCTCCTCATCCTTTTTTATACATATATATATATATATTTTTTTATATGCATCCAATATATTTAGAAGTAAGTATTTACACTTTAGAAAAGGGATGTATAAATTGATAACAAAGAAAGCACTGACATGCTGGGAAGCCTCTATTCATATGTTAAAAAAAAAGGTTAGGAGACATGGTCATCTTATCATTTGGCAGCAGGTAGAGATTGGAAATATAACGAACAACTGCCTCACCAAACACCATGTCAGCCAAACAACAACAGCATATAAGGCCTGGGTCCTCATCAGTATCAAGCACTTGGAAACTTATATTCATAGTGGGAGACTTTCATCCTGGCTCACATCCCCGCCCTCAAGAGCAGGTACAGCTGGCGGTGGAAACACAAACAAGATAAAGATGTTTCGCTTCAAACTGTACCAAACTGTACTGAACCAAACCAGACCAGTCAGTGGAAACAAGGCTGAACTGATCGGCATATATCCAGCCCTGAGAAGATCAGTGTGTTTGGGTGGTGTCTTATTTAGCAACTACACTTCCTTTTAGTTTTCATTCTGCAATATTAATACTTTCTTACTCAAATTTTACCTGAATTTAAGATGTTTTGTTTGACTTTTCAGGCTATCAAAGCTCTAAAGGAAGAGAATATTCAGACTGTGCTGATCAACCCGAACATCGCCACAGTCCAGACCTCCAAGGGCCTCGCTGACAAGGTTTACTTCCTGCCAATCACACCGGAGTACGTCACTCAGGTACAGAGAATCTTTTTTGACTTATATTTACATAGTTGATACGTCATTAAACTATAAAAACCACACAGACATACAGACGTTTAGAAAGAACCCTGTTGGCCCAAAGACGAATGTGTTAAAAATCCTCTGATTTGTTTCTGTTTCATCGGAATCAAAATCAGAAGTACTTAATTAATCCCCAAGGGGAAATTTGGTTGTTTCAGTTGCTCCTATACACAGTATTGCAGTAGGAGTATCAGATAAAGACGTTAAAGTAGATAAGAGCGTAAAAGATTAAGTTAAGATCTATCTGATTGAACACTCATGATGGGACTCGCAAACAAGATTTGAAAGCCTAAAAACATTTCTTTGGTTTGTGAAGACTCCTGGCAGTTACGTCTTCATTTCCTAAATAATTTCATCCTTGCTTCTCTCCTGTCGTAGGTGATAAAGAACGAACGTCCAGATGGCGTGCTGCTGACCTTTGGGGGTCAGACGGCTCTGAATTGTGGCGTGGAGCTAACCAAACTCGGCGTCTTGGAAAAATACAAAGTCAAAGTCCTGGGAACACCCGTGGCCTCCATCGAGATGACGGAGGACCGGAAGATCTTTGTGGAGAAAATGGAGGAGATCAATGAGCATGTCGCTCCGAGTGAAGCAGCACTCTCTGTGGAGCAGGTCAGGATGTGTCGAAGCTTTAAAACAAGAAATCATCACCGACAAGAGCATCATTGTCTCAGCTTCTAATGCCTAAACCTGTCTCTTTAGGCTGTAGCAGCAGCTGAACGTCTAGGTTACCCCGTCCTGGTCCGATCCGCGTTCGCTCTCGGGGGTTTGGGCTCAGGTTTTGCCAACAACAGAGAAGAGTTGACGACTCTGGTGACGTCAGCGTTCGCTCACACCTCCCAGGTTCTGGTGGATAAATCACTAAAAGGCTGGAAAGAGATCGAGTACGAGGTCGTCAGAGATGCTTATGACAACTGTGTGACTGTGAGTAAAGAGGGGAGATCAATCATCATATCAGTGTTATGATGTGAGGACATCAATAGTTGATGTTCAGACTAGAAGAATATACAGATTAGGGCTGAAAGGTTTAGCGTTTTCAGATCAAATCACAATTTCAGACAACGCAATCATGTGATCGCCATAGCTGCAATTTTTTGCTGCGCTCCTGACTGACCCGGAATCTGTTGTCAACTATTTTACACTATTTTACACCTCTGTTTAGGAGTAGAAATTGGAGTATCCCTTAAATTATGAAAGCAGATTATTTATAATTAATTAGATGATTAATAATGTGTTATGTGCGTTTGATCATTGATTTCCTTACTGTTGTCTATACTGTAAACATAGTGAATATTTCACTGAAGCTTGATTTGAAGAAATCATGAATCAAATTGAAATCACAATATCTGCCAGAAAAATCGCAGTTAGATCTTTTCCTAAGATCGTTTGTTGATTTCATGGCTCAATTATAAATGCTAATATTACTTGAGGTTCTAGTGTGAAACTCTTCACATTGGCATGATAGTGCAGCTAACAGACTCTATACTGTCAGAGCATTGATCACAGCAGGACAATAAACTGCTTAAAACTTCCTGAAACATACCTTACGTGACAGGATACTGTTCATGTTGATGTGTCTGTCAGGAGCAGCTCAGCTGTTTCAAAATAGGAATATTTTTTAGCTTTTGTTCCGCGTTTAGGATGTCATTGTGCTAAATTGTAGTCTGTTATATGAAATATAATAAAATCACACATGAAACTGATTCTGTTCTCCTTCAGGTGTGTAATATGGAGAATATTGACCCTCTGGGCATCCATACTGGAGAATCCATCGTGGTGGCGCCCAGTCAGACTCTGAATGACCATGAATACAACATGCTGAGGAACACCGCCATTAAAGTCATCAGACACCTCGGCATTGTGGGAGAGTGTAACATCCAGTACGCCCTGAACCCGGAGTCTGAGCAGGTACATGTTTAATCCACAATATTTAGGAAAGGTGTAAGAATAATGACTAGATACTCAACGTAATCCACACAAACCAGCTCCTCACGCACAAATGTTGGTATTTTTTCAGTACTACATCATCGAGGTGAACGCCCGTCTGTCCAGGAGTTCGGCTCTGGCCAGCAAAGCCACGGGTTACCCTCTGGCTTATGTAGCAGCTAAACTCGGCCTGGGGATCCCTCTGCCCGAGCTCAAGTAAGTCTTTTGATTTGAAGGATTAAAGATGATGTGTAAGTTATAACGATGCACCAGAAACTGATAATGAAGACTGAAAACTCCTCAGCTTGATTATGTTTAGTAATATTCAGGAAATGTTTGTTTTCTTATTCTTGTTTTGTTTTTTAGGTGTAAGATAAATTATTATATGAGCCAGAGGTTTTCTTTCATTCTAGTCGCTACGTTTTAGTTTGTCAGCTTTCTTATAATCTCTTTGAAACTTATTAAGAATTTGAGACTCGACACTGAAACTATCTATGGATGCATCTTTGCAGGAACTCGGTTACAAACTCAACCACCGCAAACTTTGAGCCCAGTTTGGATTACTGTGTCGTGAAGGTTCCTCGATGGGATCTCAGCAAGTTCCTCAGAGTTTCGACCAAGATCGGCAGCTCCATGAAGAGTGTTGGTAAGAGACGGAAACCAAAATGAAAGAGCAGTTTCAGGTTAAACTATTTTGACTATAGTACAAAATCCTTAATCTTGTAACACTCAAACTTTTCTCAAGGCGCTTCTTACTCAAGGGGTTCTCTTCAGAATTAACCAAAAAAAACCAAACAGGTAAATTCCCAAGATCAAAATTTAATGTAGAACACAGACAAAATCAGAGTTTTTTTTTTTAAGTTTCAAAGCTTATTTTACTTTTTGTGCCCTATTTCATGATGATACAAATTTCCTTGTTTCCCCAAATTTAAAAAAAGTATCGCTTCTAAAGTAAAGGTTGAAATCAAACATTTGTAATTTCTAAATTAACTTAAAGTCCTAATCTAACGAAATGTATTTGTTTTCTCAGTCAGTTCCCCCTAAATATTCTTTTTAATTGTTCAGTCCCCACATTTCTTCATTCCAGTTGTGCAGTGAAAAACCATGTAGTCCAGCTCAAAAAAGAAAAACACGGCATTAAAAAAAAGAGCAATCAATCGAACGCAAAAGAACGGGTATACCAGGAAAAAAATGATTAAGTTGAAAAAGTGTAGATCTCACCGGAATCCTGGAGGGAATAATCCTTTATGCAAGATCCTTTGTCTCTGGGTCCGCGGACGCAGAGGTGGTCAGTCGGGAGGTCAATCCTTCAGTCTGATCAGAATTTATTTCACTATTTTCTACTTTTCTGGTTACCAACAGAATATTACAAGACATAGACCGTCCAATTTGTAAGTTCAGACAAAAACCTTTTTCCTTCTGATTTATCCTTCCTGCCTTTCTCCCGATCATGCTGTGTCTCCCCCCTTCCTCCACGCCACATCCTCCTTATATAAACTTTATTTCTGAAAATAAAAAAATATTTTGACCCACCTACCTAATTATTTAATACTACAGGGAATATCAGTGAACTACAACGACAAAAAAGCTTTCCTTTAATTTTCAAGATATTATTTTATGCACCGTCTTTACTTGTTTATTTTTATTATTGTTGTTTTTTCCCTTTCTATTCTTTTAATTACTTAGGTGAAAACGTCACAATCTTAAAGTCTGTTATGTAAGTTAATTGTTGATTTTAAATGTCCTCAAAAGGAAAAGGTTCAACTTTTGATGAAAAGGTGTCTATTTTCAGTGATGTTGCTAAAAATGCTCTTTTTTTCCGTCATTTTCCGCCATGAAAGGGGGATTGTGTTACCTGATTGTAATTATAATCAATGTGTAGTAGTTGGTTTTTTAGGAGTCTTTAAATCAGGGATAGCCAACAGGATGCACCTGGTAGCCCTCAGAGCGTTTGAGGTGCCCACTAGGCATAGAGCTTGAAACAGATAGTCATTTTTAATTTGAATTTCATGTTTTGCAAACCAACCATGCTTACATCAATACAAAAAAACAGCAAATGTAATATGTGTCACATTTTAAAACTGTCTATTTTCTTTTCAACTTTGACCTGCAGGGGGTCAAAGTTTACATTTCTTCATGCTGTGCTGACCCCACGTCTCTTGCACCAATGGTGGAAACTAGAGCCTTTACAGACTGTTGTACATATCAGTTAAGTTTAGCATAAAACATTGTTAAAGATTTATGCAAGTGAAATATTCTCATATCATTTATTAGCATATCTATTATATGCATATTATTAAATATTTTAAGGGAAACTATAAGAAATTAAAAGAAAATATTTATTTTTCATTTGTAAGTGTCTTTCTTATATTTCTTCTTTGTATTCTGCAGCTGCTGTAAATTTGTAATTTCCCCCTGTGTGACTAATAAAGGCATCTTATCTTAAAAATGCACACTATTTACATTAAATCAAATAAGTAGCCCCCCATAATAACTCCTCATCTTTTTGGTAGCTCTCTGGCTCAGAAAGGTTGGTGACCCCTGTTTTAAATAACTAGACAATAGGTGAATTTTCTCTGTATTTTCCCTGCAGGCGAGGTGATGGCTATTGGTCGTAGTTTTGAGGAGGCCTTCCAGAAAGCCTTGAGGATGGTGGATGAGAACTGCGTAGGCTTCGACCACACAATCAAACCCGTCTCTGAGAAAGTAAAATTAAAACGTGTATCTTCTTGATTATTTATTTCCCCTTGTATACCACAGTTTGATTTTTAACAATCAAGCTCTACTCCTTCTGCCCTCCAGGAGCTGCAGACTCCCACAGATAAGCGGATCTTTGTCCTGGCTGCGGCACTCAGAGCCGGATACACGGTGGATCAGCTGTACGACCTCACGAAGATCGACCGCTGGTTCCTGCACAAGATGAAGAACATCGCCGACCACGAGCGGCTCCTGGAAACATACAATCAGGTGAGATCATAAAAAGAAGACTAAACCTGCTTGACAAGCCCGTATCTTTCCTCCACTCCTAATTTTCTGTTTCGTACACACCAGGATGAGAGTGCGATGCCTCCAGAGGTGATGAGGAAGGCAAAGCAGCTCGGCTTCTCAGACAAACAGATCGCACTCGCTGTGCAGAGGTGAGACTGAAAGACGATATGAGCCTGAAGACACTCGTGTGGTTATTTCAGGCCTGTTGTTACAGCAGTATGAAGAAAGGTGGACAGAGTCATGAAAGGTGATCCATTCTTGTGCTTTTTGAGTGCAAAAAACAACATGGATCTCAAAATATTAAAATATTATATCTGTTTAGTTTAGTTTATTTGTTAGCACCATTTTTTAAAAAAGGAAACACAATCAATGAATAATTTATGATACAGGGCAGGGACTGAAAGGGAAGCCCGAGGGCTTATACAAGGTCTTCTGCCGTCTGAAATTAACATTGATGGTGAATCACAGTGTAGGGGTAAAAACAGGAAATCCAGTGATAAAATACAATGCATTTCTGGGAGGGATGCACGACAGTGGAATTTTGCCGATATCCGATATGCTGATATTTTTTAATTCATTATCGTGGATACCAGTATTTCTGGTCAAGAGCATAAGCTCTGTACTTAACAAAAATGGACTTATTTCGTTCAGTGTTCCAGTACATTTTCAGGAGGAACAGATGTAAAACAAGAAAAACAGCATTTAACTCTTGCATGCAGTGATGAGAAAGTGCTTTATCATTGTGCATTTGTGTAATTTGACGATATTCCAGCCGATATGTGTGGCCGATATATTGGCTGTAAATATCTGCAAAAATTCAATATCGACCAATACCGATACTTAACTTTTGCATCCGCATCCTATTTTCGCATCCCTAATTTCTGGAATAGAAATTAAAAACATGAAAAAAAAAGAAGTAAAAAAATAGGAGAGTCAACAGAAGCAGCAGATGGCCACGAAAGAGTCAGAGAGGTCAGAGCTCAGGACATGATGAGATATTTTTTAAGCTCAACTTTAAAGACTGCTTAGGAGGAGTGAGACCTGAATGATAAAGGCAGGGTATTCCAAAGTTTAGGACCTGTAAAGGTGATGCAATGGGACAAAATGGTAGATGGAGATCATTGCTTCTTCTAGTTGGATAATTGTGAATATCAGAAGAAAGGGTAAAAAGGTGGTGGAGAGATACTGGCAGATTATCTTTACATCTTTACAGAATATTCCTGTGAGTTGGAATTTCGTCCGTATGATGAGTAGCTTAGAAAGATTGGAAGAATAAGTAGAACCCCAGACAATATTACAATAACTGAGATAAGGAAAAATCAAACTGTAATATATTGTTAGACGAGAAGATGGATGAATAAATGTATAAACTTTTCACAAAATCCCAAACATTTTCATTGATCTTCTGCAGACAAGGGATAGATGTTCTTTCCAAGTTAAGTTTTCATCAGTGGTTACACCTGGAAATTTTGTAGGCCTTACTGGATGAATTTGGTTCCCATTGATAAAAATTTTTGGTGTCTTTGGGAAATAATTTGGTTTTTGTTTTAATGTTTCATGGATGTATCTCCTAACTGACAGTCCTATTTTATTCATTTGTTTCTGTGCTGTAATCTTTTCCTCAGTGAATTAACCTGTTTTTCCTCCTGCAGCACGGAACTTGCTGTGAGAAAGCTGCGTCACGATTGGTCCATCCTCCCTGTAGTGAAGCAGATAGATACAGTCGCGGCTGAATGGCCTGCCTTCACAAACTACCTCTACCTGACGTACCACGGTAACGAGGATGACCTCGACTTCAACGACCAGCACGTCATGGTCATCGGCTCTGGCGTGTACCGCATTGGCAGCAGCGTGGAGTTTGATTGGTGTGCTGTCGGCTGCATCACTGAGCTCAGGAAGGTGAGGACAGAATCATTTCATCATCATCATCAAGTTTTTTATTTCAGTTAAGGAAAAAAATATTAAGATGATTGTCAGATATCAAAGTCTAAGTTTTATATGTTTGATTTAAATATCTTAAAAGTCCCATGTCCTGGTTTGTTTGACCATTTACTAGGGCTGAAAGATTTATCGTTTTCAGATCGAAATCGCAATTTCAGACAACGCCATCATGTGATCGCCAAAGCTGCAATTTTTGCAGTGCTCCTGACTGACCCAGGACCTGTTGTGTCAACTTTTTTTACACATACTATTTTACAAATTTGCAGGAAATTTGCATTTGGATGAAGCCATAGAGATTTGACATTCGCGAACGAGTCGAGTCTTTTGAACAGCTCTTTCAAGTAAACGATGAGAACCAATTCAAAGTAGTGAGTGAGCGGCTTGATTGCAAGCTGTTCCTAAATTTGGAGGCAATCTGCATTTAAGAATGGCTCACAAACAAACGGCTCACTCACAACTCCAAATCGGTTCTCACCCTTCACTTAAAAGAGCTGTTCAAAAGACTTGACTCGTTCTCGAACGTCTCATCTCTAACGAAAACCACTGTGGAAGTAGGTCAATAAAACAAAGCCTCTGTTGAAGAGTAGAAGATAATACGATGATAGTAGAAGGTAACGTAACATAAAGGGGTAAAAAATGAGTCACAACAATCACACAGGACTGTTTAGAGATGCTGAAGAGTTTATCTGATGACTGTAGGAAGAGGCAGGCTAGCCCTACCCACTGACTCCCAGTGTTTGAGCTAAAGCTAATTAGCAGTGGGCAAGCTTTGCCCGTCTCTTCCTTGTTACTGCACACACAGTCAAAAGAATGGTGTCTATCATTGTCATGGAATCGGGAGTGAGACAAGACACAAAAACAACAAAAATGTTGGTTCCTTTAAGACCGAAACCGTTTTTTGAACCAGGCTGTAAGATAAGTTTCAAGGCTGAGAAAAAAAAATTCCTGCATACAGTCATTAAGGTGTCATGTTTCTACAGCCAGCCTCAAGTGGACACTTAGGGTACTACAGCTTTTGGCACTCCCTCATCGGCCTCCATCTACAGCCCTGGAGGTTTTCGCCGGAATGAAGTGAAAAGAAAGCGTTTTCTGAAAGATTAGCGAAAGGTGTCATGGTCCTCTGCTCCTAAAGCCACCTCTAACAACATTAAAAGTAAAGAAAACTGATTTTACAGGACATGAGGTCTTTAAATTGATGTGAGTGAGTCCCCTCTCTGCTGCTCCATTAGCTTGTTTGTTGTTAGCAGAACAGAGATTTCCAGTTTCTCCGTGTTGTAGACATGCTCACAGAGGTCTCCCCCATGACAGTACAATGATGGAGTTGATCAATGGGCCCAACAGTCAACTTAATTAATGTTTATTTTATTTTAATTTTCTGCAGATGGGTTACAAGACCATCATGGTGAACTACAACCCAGAGACAGTCAGTACGGACTACGACATGTGTGACCGCCTCTACTTTGATGAGATCTCCTTTGAGGTAAGAGCTATTATTAGAATTATGAGCATTAATGATAAGCCATAAAAGGAGGGACACTGACATGAACAATATCAGACAAGCTCTACCCTACTGTGTCATATTTGCCAGGTTCTTGTGTATTTTTATGACCATACAAGGATCTCAAAGTGCCACCGAGCATCTTATCTGTCTCATACACATTTATATGTTTGTGGATGTATTCATGGTTTGGTAGACTGCAATATAGACTTGCTCTTTGAAATTAATACATTATCTGATTATGATTTAATATTACTAAAGTGAAGGGTCACGTCGCTTAAAAAGAGAGGGTTAACATTTTGAAACAAGCAACAATGAAGAAAATAGTCTTGACATGCTTTACTTGAATGAGTAATAATGAGTATTTCAGTCTTTTCCATAACTCCAGGGTCCAGAAAACTTTCCCCTCTTCCTTCCTTTACAGGTTGCCATGGTTATTACAGTGTTAATTTTTTTTTTTTTTTTTTGACTTATTATTTTCGTCACAGTTTTTGTCTACAATCATTTTTCCCCTGACGAGAACGAGACAATAACTAATAAAACAAGTGCACATGGACAAACAAAATTAAAACAAGTCTTTTATTTCCTTAATTTACTTTTTTTAATGTTAATTTCAGTTGTATTTTACCTCGAATGCACTTGTGTAATGTACAGTATAAAATGTGTATATATTATTAAATGAGACATTAAAGTATAAGTGATGATGTTTTTCTATCTGGAAAATGGTCTTACAAGGGATGTGTAAAGATTACAACTGTACTGGAGTACATCTCCAGATGTTTGTTTATTGTGTAATAAATAAATAAAATGTTCAAATAAATAAATAAAGGGTCAAATTAAGACCAGTATGTTGTGTGTTTTTTAGGTGGTGATGGATATCTATGAGAGAGAAAACCCAGACGGTGTGATCCTCTCCATGGGAGGGCAGCTGCCCAACAACATCGCCATGTCCCTGCACCGTCAGCAGTGCCGCATCCTCGGTACGTCCCCTGAGTTCATCGACTCGGCTGAGAACAGGTTCAAGTTCTCCAGAATGCTCGACACCATCGGGATCAGCCAGCCGCAGTGGAAGGAGCTCTCTGACACCGAGGTACGACACAGCCGGATTACACCAAAAAGATTTTAGAAGATCCCAGCACCACGTTAACTTCATGTAGTTTAATGTTCAAGTGTTTTGTCCATTGAAAGAAGATGAGGCTTCAGTTTTGTTTACAAAATTATCAGTGGGTAAATTGTACAGTGCTGCTTACCAGTGTTTTTTTCTTCTTCTTTTTTTGTACTTTATTTTTTCTTTTTTTTTTTTTACAGAAATATAGAACAGATGAGAACAGGGGACAATGCATACACAGTACATGGAGTTAAAAGATACATTCTGATAGATAAGAGTCAAGAGTCTTTGTATTTGTTCCCAAACCCCTTTATTTCCAGTATTCCTCTCCTTTCTTCTCTTGGAGTCGTAAAGAAAAAGTAATTTTTTTCCATGTTGCAAATACAAGGTTTCCACGTGTCCTGAAAAACCTGAAAAATAATTGACCAATTTTTCAGTGATGGAAAACATGTAGAAAATGAGGAAACAAGTAAATTGTCCTGGAAAATTATTTATCTTCCCTCTACCTTGTTCGTGAACAAAAATCAAACATAGGAAATGAAGTAAAAATGTACTTGGTAACTTATGCACACTAAGCCATAAAATATGAGTAGATAAAATAATGCAAGTTAAGGAATAAAATATAAGCGCTCAAAACAATGGCGACAAAAAGAGAAATACTAAAAAAAAATTGCAATTGAAAACATCCTAGAAAAATCCTGGAAAATGATTTCTAGAAAAGAATGGGAACCCAGTTTTTTTACTTGCCACCAACAATACCTTCAAAAGATATGCCTCTTCTTCATTGAGGCCTTCAAGATACAGGGAGGCAAAAGAGAAATCAATTGTCCTGTCCAAGGTTTTTGAAATGAGCTGCTCCACTCCTCTCCAAAACATTTTCCAGTACGGACAAGACCAAAAAACATGTACATAATCTGCAGAATCCACTCCACACTCCCTCCAGCAAACACATTGGATGCCAGTTGATTTTGATTTCTGATTCGGAGTAATAAAGAATCTTCTTCCAGCAGAAATCTCTCCAGAAGAAAGAATTTGTAGAAGTGGACTGTGTTTCCCAGATTTGAAGCCACACATCTTCTGAGATGCTGATATTGTTTCTTTTTTCCAGCGTTGTCTGATATAATCTGCTGAATTCCTATTCATATAAATGAAGCTTTTGTGAAGTTGCCAATTATAACTTTGACAGTTTTTGAATCAAACCCATCTATAAATATTTGTTTTATTCTTGAGGGTTCAGCTAAATTAAGAGTCTGTATTTTTTTAAAAGAAGTGGTGAATCTGTAAGTAGTGATAGAAATCTTCTTTGCCCAATCCATAAGGTTGATGCAGGTCCTCAAAACTGAGTAGGTTTCTGTTGTTTATAATCCTACAGAAGGGAGTGCTTACTTGGGTTTTGATGATGTTTGGAGTCTTTATTGGAGGCCTGTATTGAATATAATGATACTTGATAGAGTTGGTTTGACTTACTTGGCCCAATAGAATAACCACCTCTGTCCATGGGGTGCACGGATTTAAACGCTTGGCTAGTGGCTCCCTGGTAAGATATTCTTCAGTCCTTACAATAATCTCTCTTTTTTTCCCCTATCCCAGTCTGCTGTGAAGTTCTGTGAGACGGTGGGCTATCCCTGCCTGGTTCGTCCTTCATACGTCCTCAGCGGAGCGGCCATGAACGTCGCCTACAGTGACAGTGACCTGGAGAAATATCTCAGCAGTGCTGTTGCTGTTTCCAAGGAACACCCTGTGGTCATCTCGAAGTTTATTCAGGAGGCAAAGGTGAGGAATAGGTTCAGTCATCGACTTCGTCTTTTGGTCTTGAAGCAACGTGGGTTAAGTATTCGTTGATGTCCATACGCCTCTGTAAAGGGTCTGTTAAAATGAGGATACCCCTGGCCAATCAACATCGTTTGTTAAATGTGTGTGGCAGCCATTTGGTCAATCACAAAACAAGTATGATGAAAACTGCCACTGTGACAAGGGAGAGAGAGTCGATCTTGCTCAGGATCAATAATGTCAACGTCCAAGATAAGGTGCAGTTTTTTGTGTGTTTATTGAGGATTGCAAACAATTGGCATCCTTGTGCACTCTTGCCTCCTGGCTTCCAGGTAAAAACAAACATTCACCTTCCCCTGTGCTTGCCCATCCTGTTTTACCTGGCCATCAATATTCATAACACCCAGTGCCAAACAACCAAACCTATCAAAATAAGAGCCCAAATATTTTAAATAATATAATTTGCAATAATAAACATAATCCTATTCAAACAAGATAACATCAATTAAATTAATTTAAATGATTAAATCAGGCAAAATACAGTGGACAGCGCCAACAGTGTGTTTATTTGGGCTGCAAAAGTCGACTTGCCTATTTAAAAATATTTCTCCTTAGACAAAACATAATCCCAACATTAATTACTTTTTTTCTTGTGTTGTTTTAATGTCAGTCTCCAGCTCAAAGAAGTTTTTACGTTTTTACTGCATTATGCCCTTCATGTTGTAAAGTCTGGGTTCAACTCTGAATATTTAGGGGCGTGTTAATTAAACAATGATTGTTTTCAGCTGCCGCATTTATCAACAGTCCTATTTTTAGTCAAGTATGCATGTTTCATGAATCATTCAAGGTAGCTGCTGTGAAGTTATTCTGGCAATCGAATCCTTTTTTTTTTCACAGTTTTATGTTTTTCATATTTCAGGAGATAGATGTGGACGCTGTGGCCTGTGACGGGGTCGTATTGGCCATTGCCATCTCTGAACACGTGGAGAACGCCGGAGTTCACTCTGGTGACGCCACACTGGTCACACCTCCACAGGATCTCAATCAGAAGACGATGGAGAGGATTAAGATGATCGTCCATGCCATCGGTCAGGAGCTGCAGGTCACTGGACCCTTTAACCTGCAGCTGATTGCTAAGGTATAAATCTTTTTGGAAGCTCTGCGAAACTACTGTCAAATTGGGTTTTCAGTCTCATTATCTTTGCTGTCATGATGGAGGGATTCATGATTGGCTGTTAGGATTTGTGTTGGGTGTATGTATTTGTACAAGTATATGCGTATCTTTTATGTATGTATGTATCTATGCATATATGTGTATCCATAAAATGAAGAGTTTGTCTTCAGCCTGCTCCATTGTTAAGTGTCTTGAGATAACACTTGTTATGAATTGGTGCTATACAAATAAAGATTGGCTGATTGATCGATTGAAATGGTTTAGATAAGGGGTGATAATAATGATAATAATAACAAGAATAATACATTTTATTTAAAGTGCCTTTCATGACACTCAAGGATACTGTACAAAGTATGAAAAGAAACACCCAACACCAATTAAATCCACAATAGAAAAAAATATAATCAGCAAAACACAACAGACAAAACGGATATGAGGATGTAAACAGCAGGTTGTTGTTAAACGGAGTACGCAGTCCTGAACAGGTGGGTTATGAGTCTGGATTTGAAGAGGGGCAGAGAGTTCAAATTTCAGAGTTCCAGAGCTGGAAATATGCAAAGTTAATGTTCGTCTTTTGTTCTGTAGAAAAAGTTCATGTGTTTGATTTTGAAGAGTTTCTTTGCAGTAAAATGATTTCAAATATCAACCTTGTGCTGTTTCTCTCTGTAAAAGTAATGTTTGCTTCTTCTCCTTTAAGGATGACCAGCTGAAGGTGATCGAGTGCAATGTCCGAGTCTCTCGCTCCTTCCCCTTCATATCAAAGACTCTGGGTGTGGATCTTGTCGCACTGGCGACGCAGGCCATTGTAGGAGAGGAGGTGGAGCCTGTGGGCCTGATGAAAGGGAAAGGGATTGTGGGAGTTAAGGTAAAACAGTGAAAACATTCTTTTGTTCAAACTTGACAATGATCAGGTATCTTTTAACACAGTGTTAATTTTGACAGCACATTTTAATTTAGTTTTAGTTATAGTCTTTTGCCTAAATATCTTTTAGTTTTAGTCATAATTTAGTCATCTAAATTGTTTTGATTTAGTATAGTTTTAGTTGATGAAATTTCACAACATTTTAGTCGAGTAAATCTACTGTAAATTTAGTCGACTAAAATATGAAGTGTAAAGGGTAAGGCATTTTTTATGTTACCTTGAATTTCTGAAGTCATGTTTTACTCTTGGTAAAAATGAAACATTTAATAACCCTTTACTGAATGTTAGTAAAGTTTGAATGTGTAAATGAACAGAAACAAATTGAACTTTTGTGTGAAATGCAGTCACCTTTGTTTAGGCTACCTGGAAGAACATCTCGGTTACAATACCAGAACTGACAACAAACAGTGAACCTGCTCTACATGAATATATCCATTCATAAAGAGAGGAGCTATGATTGGATCGCTCCACAACTTATCCCACCACCACCAAGCTAAGGCGGTTGTGATTGGATGTCCCTCTTAACTCGTCCAACCTTTCCACACAACCAAAGTAGCTGTGATTGTATATATTCCTAACTTGTCCCTACTTTCTACATGACCAAATTAAGTCTCTGTCCAACATTTTAGTCTAGTTTTTATTTGTTGATGAAATGTCAGTTAATTTCATTTTTGTCCATGTGCACTTGTTTTTACTAGTTACTGTCTAGTTTTCGTCAGGGGGAAGAAAGGTTGTTGATGAAAACTATGATGAAAATAATCAGTCGACAGAATGAATGATGTATCCTTTAACTTTTGGTTAAAATGTCCTGCCTAAAATTCATCTCATGTCCTCCAGGTTCCTCAGTTCTCCTTCTCTCGTCTGGCTGGAGCTGACGTGGTCCTCGGGGTGGAGATGACCAGCACGGGGGAGGTGGCCTGTTTTGGGGAGAACAGGTATGAGGCATACCTGAAGGCGATGCTGTCCACAGGCTTCAAGATCCCCAAGAAGAACATCCTGCTCTCTATAGGCAGCTACAAGGTACTCATTTAGACAAAATCTACTTCAACACAGACCACAGATTTCCCTTAGTCTTGTAATTTGGATACAGTGAATGTCGTGTTCAGATGATCAGCCTGGCTGTTGAAACCAAATAGTTATTTATTTGTATATTTAACATGGATACACGTTACATTTAGCCATGCTTAAATCCCAGATTCATTTCTCTTTGTGTTTATAGCAAAATGTTTATTTCCAACACCCGGCAGGGGGAGGCTCTGAAATTAAATTGGTCATGCACTAAAAGCCGCATGTTCCCCATCTTTTTATTTTTGGTGTGGAGTTTAGTTAAAAGGCTGTTTCTCAGACTAGGTAGTCCATCACTGATCATTTTCCTTACACTAATCTCTGATAAGATTATTTAATTAAGTGTGTTTGAGGCTATTTTGCATAAATTTGAATGTTGTGAGCTTTGAGACGTAGGCTTGATTTCAGCTGTACCTTTGGGTAAAAAGTCACAACAAGCACAAAGGAGCGTTTGGAATTGCTGAAGAGTTTATCTGATGACTGTAGGCAGAGGCAGGCTAACACTTCCGGTTGACTCCCAGTGTTTGAGTTAAGCTAATTAGCGGTGGGCAAACTTTGTCTGTCTCTTCCTTGTTACTGCACACACAGTCGAAAGAATGGTGTCTACCTGCTTGTCATGGACTCAGGAGTGAGGCAAGACTCGAAAAAACTAGGGCTCTATAAAATTTGGGATCACAAAGTCACGGAATTTGACATTGAAAATGGAATTTAATATAAACTCGGAAAATCAAGGAAATGGACAATATTTTACAAAAAAGCTCTTATTTTAGGAATATAAAGGAGCAGTTCTCTTGGGAAAATGCTTCGAGGGGGTCACTAAGGCTGGGGGCGATGAATGCTTCACGTCCCCTCCCCCTCCTCCTCCCCTCATTAACATGTCGAAGCGGCCGCCTGAGACACCGGCTAAGTCGGCTAAGAAGCTATGAAACTCCCGGCTAACTTCAAAGTACATGGCAGATTAGTTTACCAATTATTATGTGTTAGGCGATCAGATGTTTTGCAAATTTTGTCAACATACTGTTGACTGGACCTGTAAAGATGCATGTGAGGACCACCTGAAGAGTGAGTGATGATATTTCATTACTTCATACCGTGTCTCTGGGTTAAATTTGCATAAAATACTAAAAACCAAATTCTCAAAAAATTAAAACAAAAAAAAAGAACGAAATATGGGACAAATTAACCCTTTAATGTCTGTTTTAACATATTTGATACATACTTTTATGATACCTCTATCTAATCAATATGATCAACAAATTACTTAAAAAAAAACATCTTAATACAATCAGATAAATTATAAAAATATCCTCAAATGGATTATCAATTGCAAAAAAAACCTGATGTATCAAACAAAATACAAAAATATACAGGGTGGGCCATAAGTTTCCATAAATAGGAAAAATAATCATGTATATGTTAAATTTTATGGAATTTTTTTTAGGATTTCAGTACAAAGTGAAATAAACATTCAGCTCCAAAAAATTTGAATTTTCTGTCTATAATTTGTGTTTTCAGGCATTAAAAGGTTAAAACGGAATTTGGGAAATAATAACATGGATTTTATAGGGTCCTAAAAAAACAAGGAAAATGTCGTTGTATTCCTTTGACTCTTCACCTCGTTAAAACAGAATAAATGTCCTCAAAAGTCCAAAGATTCTCTTATTGTTTTGATAAAAGCTGAAAAAAAATCTTGAAATGTTAACTACCAATCACTGAGCAGTCAATTTGAGAATTATGTAAATGTATTGACGAAGATGAGATGATATAAGGAATGATTGTTTTATTTTTGTTTATTTTCAGAACAAAAGTGAGCTGCTGCCCACCGTCCAGGCTCTGGAGTCTTTGGGTTATGATCTCTATGCCAGTCTGGGGACGGCAGACTTCTACACTGAACATGGCGTCAAAGTATGCTGCATAAAACACCTCTGATGCTAAATCAAATTATCTGTTGCTCTTCAACATCATGACATCTACTTCCTGCTTGTCAGAAGAAAACATGTCTTGAAATGTAGAGAAAACACTCATATTTCTTCTCCAGGTGACAGCAGTGGATTGGCCGTTTGAGGAGGACGACAGCGATGGCCCCACCAAAGAGAAGCAGCGCAGCATCATGAACTATCTGGAGGAGAACCACTTTGACCTGGTCATAAATCTCTCCATGAGGAACAGTGGAGGTCGCAGGCTCTCCTCCTTCGTCACTAAAGGTTACAGAACCAGACGCATGGCCATCGACTACTCTGTGCCGCTCATCATCGACATCAAGTGCACCAAACTCTTCGTGCAGGTCAACAAGTGTTTTTTCATTAAACTGCTGCTTAGATTGAGGTGATTTTCACTTTTTAGCCGGGGCATCACCTGCAGTTGTAGATTAAATCTGATGTAAATAAATGTGTTTTCAGGCGCTCCGTCAGATTGGTCGTAAGCCACCAGTGAAAACTCACATCGACAGCATGACGTCTCAGACGCTGGTCCGTCTGCCCGGTGAGTCACAAACCAATGTGCTGCCGTATTTCGTCTTTAAGGGGAGGACAGACTTTTTAATGTTTTTTTTAGCTTTGAGAAAAAAAAGGAAGCAGCCCCGATGGCACTAAGCAGCATTAAACTAAAGTCAACAATCCATCCATAATCTACACCGCTTATCCCTTTTGGGGTCATGGGGGTAATGGAGCCTCTCTGCCGATCACAGGGCCTCACAGAGAGACAGACAACCATTCACACACTTGGCTGGTGTGTGAATGGTTGTACCCCACCTCTCACCCAGTGTCAGCTGGGATGGGCTCCAGACGCCTGAAACCCCAAGGGGATAAGTGGTGTAGAAGATGCATGGATTTTTCAGCCCAAACTGGCGATACAGAAAATCCAAAACTTTAGGGTCAATCCCAGTTGTACCCCTTAGCCCTTGGTTTTGCGTGTTCATGCCAAGTGAAGGGGTATCCCAATTCTCTGTAAGGTTCAGGTGAAGGGCTGCACAGCTCATGAAACTAAGACAAACAGGGACCTCACTTAAAAGGAGGAGGTATGAGACATTACCCATAATACACTGTGCCTGCTGACAAGATGGCAAAGCGGAGACCGAAGGAAGCACAGAAATGTAAGAAATTAAGCATAATAGCCATGTTATATAGCCAGAAGCCATATTATATTTCATATTTAACTTTGATTTTATTTTTGTTTTTATTATTTATTTTTTAGATTTATTACTGTATATTGATAATTATTATTTAGATTTAGTTAGTTAATGTATTTATATAGAGAGAGATTTTATATCTGCCAGTTGTTTTTACTTTTTGACTTTTAGATATCCTTTGTTCTTTTATACCTTTGTACAATACCATGAAACAACCAATCTGTTATTTTTGCAACTAAATATTCTGACATTTTCAGATTTAGTTGAATGCAGTATCATACAAACAATGTATAAAGCTAAAATTGGACAATTACCAGAAAGTATCCAGAAGTTGTTTATGATGAGAGATAGTCAGTACAATCTTAGAGGAACATTTATGTATCAAAAACCAAAAATACGTACAAATGTCAAATCTCATTGTCTGTCAGTTACAGGGGTAAATTTGTGGAATTCTTCTTCTGAAAATATAAAAACATGCACAACATTGGTAAGGCTCAAAGTCTCTATAAGAATCAATTGGTTTTGAAATACACCATGGATTATGTAAGTTAATATGTCTATGTTATTATGTATATATTTTTAATGCTTAAATAAGCTTTGACTTCTGCCTACACCCTTTCAGTCACCTTGAAAACTTTGAATTTTTACTTTGATCGTCTAAGTTGTTTTGTTGCAACTGCACTGAAATAAAAATTTAATTTGTTTGTTCATTCACAGTACAATGCTACTGGAACCTTTATTTCCCTGAAGGAGTCTTCCAAAGGGATAAATAAAGTTCTATCTAATCTAATTATTGGTTTTCATAGTAATGATACTTGTGTTTTTATCAGATATTCAATCCTTTGCTACTCAACATAAATATTATCCATGATGCCAAGACAGCATCTTGGAAGTGGATAAAAAATTGTCACGTCTGCCTACGACACAGCCAGGCTCTAGTTGATGACGTAGTGAGAATCGAGTGGCGTCTCGTTTCTTGGGGGCCTGTTTTCACCCCTTCACCTTGGCCCTCAAACAGTATGCCAAGGTGAAGGGGTAGACAAAAGGGTAAGGGGTACAACTGGGGTTAACCCTTAGTCATATCTACAACAGATATAAGAAATTTTCAACATTTTTTGTTTGGGATTTCTGTTTTTATTCCTGTTACTGCAGTTTCTGGTATCAAAACATGTCTTCATATGGATTGTTTTATTCATGCTTTTTATTTTATCTATTTATTGGTGTTTTGATCAAGAAGTCAGGACATACAGCCAGAAACTGGAGAAAAGTAATGGGGAATGACGTGCAGGACAGAAGTCACAGGCTGCACGTGTTGAGGATAGTAGTCTCTTATTATAGGGTTGGCAGACATAACCACTTGCTCACCAGTGCCCTGAAATGAATTGATTTTTTATTATCATATATATTTATTTTATGATACTTTAATTTTTATTGCAGTTTTGTGTTGTGAATAATAAAATCAGTTTACATTGAGTTATGTATTTTCCACATCAGAAGTACATGTGTGAAACAAAAGATCACAGTCATGGTTACTGAGTCAAAGCAGTGTATATAGGTTCAGTATCTTGAATTTACACATCAGTGATTCCTTAGGTATCTTTCATTGTGTCATAAATTTTCAATTTTTCCCATTTGTTCACGAAAACATTCCCCTTCAGTCTGAACTGATAGGTCATTCTTTCCATAATATTGATCTCTCTTATCATTTCTATCCACTGGTTTACAGCAGGGGGTTCAGCCTTGCACCAGTTTCTTGTTACTGCCTTCTTGTATGTGATCAATAATAGTTTAATTAAATATCTATCCCTGTGTAAGACACAATCATTTCTGTTTCCCAGGTACATGACTTTACATTCTTTGTCGTGATAATATTCAAGTTAAAATCATGGTTCTCTGACAGCCAGATTATGTAATGACACAGTTTTTTGAGTCAGTCCATCACGCTGGCTGCTTTAAATCGTCTTTTATTCAGTGTTTCTGTCTAAATCAGTCTTTTTTATGTTCAGGTCTGATCGATGTGCACGTTCACCTTCGTGAGCCTGGAGCCACACATAAGGAGGACTTCTCCTCGGGCACAGCAGCCGCTCTGGCAGGAGGCGTCACCATGGTGTGTGCCATGCCCAACACCTCCCCCGCCGTCACTGACCCCAACACTCTGGCTCTGGTGCAGAAGGTACGACGACGTTTTCTTTGTTTATTTCACTGCTTCCTCGTTTCTCCTTTTCAGTGTCGACTCTGTGACTCTGGTCCGCCAGTTTGATGTTAATAAAACTCTTTGCGTTTCTTTTGCTTCATGTTTGGTCCTCAGTTGGCTAAAGCGGGCTGTAGGTGTGACTACGCTCTGTATCTGGGAGCAGCTTCAGACAACGCCGCCATCCTGCCGTCCATCGCTAACCAGGCTGCCGGTCTGAAGATGTACCTGAACGACACGTACTCCACCCTCAAGATGGACAACGTCTCTCTGTGGATGGAGGTAGATTCAGTCATATTTCATCTTTATTTCAGTTACATTTCAGTTTTTTTAGATTTTTTCATAAAAAAACTTATCACTAATAATTGAATAAAAGATTTAAAGTTTATTTTATTGATACACAAAAACTACAGAATACATATTTATTTATTGACCTTTATTTAACCAGGAAAAAACCTCACTGAGATAAAAATCTCTTTTTCAAGAATATCATAAAACAAGACTTCAATACATTAAGAAAGAAAAGTCACAAGTTCAGACAGCCAGTTTTGCTAAAATGGCCTTTGTGAGAAAGATGAAGTGCATTAGTCAAACCATCTGAGGCCAGGTGTGTCTGCCTCCAAGTTGCTCATCATCATCTTTAAATTGTCCAGTGAAACCAGATCTTTAAGTTTCAGGTCTTTTTGTAGTTCATTCCAAGCGGGGCTGCAAACCTGAACACCTTTTTTTCCAGTTCAGTTCTTACTTTTGGAACAGACAATAAGAAAAGATCCCGGGACCTAAGATTATAAGATCCTGTGCTCTTTTGACTGATGTAAGTTGTATATAATATATTAAAACACCGTATTGAAAGAAATACAACTTAAATCAGGGAAGAATATCTGTTTGAACACACTTTATTATTCTGTTATAGTGAAAATTCTGTTTAATTTAGAGATTGGATGCTAACCAGGCCTTTATCAGGTAGTTTAATGATGATTTATTCCAAATGTGAAATCTTTTTTAATCCCATCAGCCGAGCTAAATTATTGTTTAACTATGTTTACTCAAAATTAGGATTTTTTAAAAAGTTTTCCTTTTTTAGTTTTCAGAGATTTCATTTGAGCCTGCATTAAAGCACTTTAATGCTCTTCACTGTCTTCTTGTTTTGTGTTGCTGACTTATTTTTACACAAACTAATCTGAGATGATTTCCTCACTGTGTTAACAAACTAACTCGTCCTTGTTTTTGTATGTAGCACTTCGAGAAGTGGCCCAAACAGATGCCCATTGTGGCTCACGCTGAGAAGCAGACGGTGGCTGCCATCCTCATGGTGGCTCAGCTCTACCAGCGGCCGGTCCACATCTGCCACGTGGCCAAGAAGGAGGAGGTGAAGTACTGATTCTATGTAGTTTCTCACTGTTTTTCTTCAACTTTTACTCTGCACAGGTTTGCATAGTGATAAAATCACAGGGAGAAGAGAATGATGCAGCACTTAAAGCTGATCCCAAACCACCGGGTCACGAAACCGGCACTGGGACACAGATCATTTGGTTCTGGGCCGTAGAGAAACAGAAGTACTTAATTTCACTGTCCTTTCTTGGATAACTATGACCGATGGGTGTTTTATTTTGAAAGGATGACCAGATCCTCGCATATCTGTCTGTGTAGCCTGGTTGTGCAGACTCTACACTCAGGCTGTCTGTCCCCATCACTGCTGTGAATGAATAAATACAACATAAATGTCTTTGTAAATCATCTGATAAAAACAGAGCTCATGAATGACTCTTCATTCGGCTTTAGGACCAAGTCAGTCCACAACTGTATGGTATTAGAAAAAAAACAGGCTGTGGACCACGGCCCTAACAGATGCATGAGTGTCATCCTCAGTCACTCTAAACTAAAACTATTTGATATTACTTCTTTGTCAGATCCTGATCATCCGAGCAGCAAAGCAGAAGGGCATCCAGGTGACCTGTGAGGTGGCCCCTCATCACCTCTTCCTCTGCGACGAAAACGTGTTGGAGATCGGCGATGGACGAGCGCAGGTTCGACCCATGCTGGGAACACGAGAGGACATGGAGTCTCTGTGGGAAAACATGGACATCATCGACTGCTTCGCCACAGATCACGGTCAGTAATCCTGTTCTGTTGGTGTTTTCTATCATGTTTTAAACTAAATATATATCGAATTCATGCAAAAAAAAGAGCCAAGGGAATAATGGGAGACACTGATCCATGAATACAAAGTCATATGTTCCACAACAGGCTTTGATTTATTTTTTAAAATTATTTGTGAGGACCTTATTCATTCTGCCTCATTATTTAAAGGGATATGCCAATAATTTCTTTGTTTTGTGTCTTACCTCACTCCTGAGTCCATTACAAGCAGATAGAGACCATTCTTTCGACTCTGCGTGCAATAACAAGGTAGAGACTGGCAAGGCTTGCCCACCTCTAGTTAGCTTAGCTCAAACACTGGGAGTCAGCAGGTATAGCTAGCCTGCCTCTGCCTACAGTTATCAAATAAACTCTCCAGCAATGCTGAACGGTCCTGTGTACTGTTGTGGCTCATTTCTTTATCGCGTTATGTTACGTTATCTTCTACTATCATCGTATTATCTTCTTTTTTTCATAAACAGATGGTTTACACTAAAGATGTGATGTTCCAAATGAGTTGAGTCGTTTGAACAGCTCTTAAGTGAAAGATGAGAACAGATTTCCATTTGTGAGTGAGCTGTTTATTTGTGAGACATTTTTAAATTTACAGGCAATTTGCATTCACGAATGGCTCGCAATCGAACGGCTCACTCACAACTGCAAACTGGTTCTCATCATTGACTTAAAAGAGCTGTTCAAAAGACCCGACTTGTTCGTGAACGTCACATTTCTCGCGTAAACCTCCACGGAAATTGGTCAACAAAACAAAGTTTCTCAGTTTATTAGTAGAAGAAGATAATACGATGATAGTAGAAGATAACGTAACATAACGCGATTAAAAAAACGAGTCACAACAAGCACACAGGACTGTTTAGAGTTGCTGAAGAGTTTATCTCATGACTGTAGGCAGAGGCAGGCTAACACTTCCCATTGACTCCCAGTGTTTGAGCTGAGCAAATTAGCGGTAGGCGAGCTCTTCCTTGTTATTGCTCACACTGCGAAAGAATGGTGTCTATCTGCTTTTCATGGACTCGAGAATGAGACAAGACACAAACGAAAAAAGAAGTTGGTGTATAGCTTAAAAACAGAAGTTTGAAGCAGCCTCATTTTTAAGGCATCCTTCTTCCAAACAGCTCAAAGTGAAATTAGAAAAGCCTAAATGATCTCAGTAATAAATCTGTAAAAAAAAGTGATGCCCAAATTGTCTCGTTTTTGTGTTTTCAGCTCCTCATTCTGTGGAGGAGAAAAGCGCCGAGCGTCCTCCTCCAGGTTACCCCGGCCTGGAGACGATGCTGCCGCTGCTGCTGACCGCCGTCAGCGATGGACGTCTCACTCTCGATGACATCATCAGGCGTCTCTATGACAACCCACGCAAGATCTTCAACCTGCCCGTCCAGGAGAACACCTACGTGGAGGTACACACCAAATACAGATGTCCTTCACACTAAAACAGAAGAGGGTTTTTGTTGTAATTTGTGTTTTTCAGCCACTGAATCAGCTGTTTGTTGTCTTTAGGTGGACTTGGAGCAGGAGTGGGTGATTCCTCAGGCCATGCAGTTCACCAAGTCAAAGTGGACTCCTTTCCAGGGTCTGAAGGTGAAGGGTAAAGTCCGACGTGTGGTCCTCAGAGGAGAGGTGGCCTACATCGACGGCCAGGTCAGCACTCACTCACCTGATTTATTCTTTGTATTAAAATGTTGGTTGAGAATCACATTAGATTTGTTCAGAGTTTTCTTTCTTATTGTTCTTTTCCATCGGTGATATCAGCTTGACTCTGTTTAACTCTTTGGCATTTAGTTTTGTGTTACATTATATACTTTTTGATAGAATCTCCTCAGCGTAGGAGTTTATAACACGGTGGTGAGAATCTGCTGTGATGTCCAGCACAATAAGAATGGAGGTGATAGAGCTGCTGGCTCTCAGTTTGGGGCATTTTGTCACAGTAAGGAGATGAAATTTATTTCACTGATGCTAACAAACAGAGAAAAGAAGTTCTTTTTGAAGAGAAAGCAGAGTCTGGAAGGTCACGTAGCTTTACCATGAAAACATATCGGATATCGACAAAAAGCCAATATCATGCATCCCTAGTTTTAATGCATGTGTTGGATTGACCTGTCCTGTTGTGGCAGTATGGACCATTTAGTGGTCTGCAGTGTCCGTGTCACATCTTAGTGTTAGCTCGGCTCACTTGGAAACTCAGGTGATAAGAGAGAATATTCCAGTAGAGCTAGGCTAGTCAGATGATGTAGTAGGCGGGTGTACCGCCAGCAGAGTTTAGTGTATTACCCGGCTATTTGTATGTCATTGTTCTGGCTCGGAGCTTTGCATGATGGATCTGCCTGATTATAGACATTGAATCAGGCAGATCCAGCTGGACTTAAATGTTAGTGTCTGTAAAACCCTGAGAACCTTGGGTTTTGCATATGGCCCATAACAACTGAAAATATTACGGAAACAGCTGGATACAATTAAGGGGATACGTAAGAGCTCAATTATATATATTACACACTAAACACGTATTTATGTGTCTGATCATTAACAGTATATCATTAAGAACTGATCTATACTTTTGTTTGCCCTTCTCTCTCAGGTTTTGGTTCCTCCAGGTTACGGTGAAGATGTCAAAACTTGGCCCGCTGCTGCAGTCCATCCTCCTGAAATGGTCAAAGAAACTCCCATGGTAATTTGAATAGATTATGTAATATATAGAAAAAGCCAACAGACAGTAAACAGTAGGTTTATGTTGGTATCCCTTGTCTGATGGCACATGTGAGCTCATGATCTTTTTGATAGCCAACAGTAAATTTGCGGTTGTATTCATCAGACATTATGTTTATCAAAGGAGATGCTCCAGTCTGATTTCTGGATGTTAATGTCTGAGTGTATTCTGCAAATGTTTCCTAGACTCCGGAGCACCCACGTCCCACTCCTCCCCGTGAGGGCCCCATTCGAACACGAGCACCAAGCCCCCGACGATCAGGAGAGGCTCGCTACCTGCTGCCCCCTCGCATCCACCGCTCCTCTGACCCAGGCCTCCCACCAGGTACGACAGCGCCCTGAAGTCAAACCTGTGTTAATCTCAATCAGGGACTAGATCATCTATTTGATGCCTTTTATAAACTCATGCTGGTGTATAACTGTATTAAACTGCTGCCTCTGTCCTCTCTGCAGAGATGGTCATGCTCCCTCCATCAGGTGCTGGTGCAGGTGTAGGCGCAGGTGAAGGTTACAGCCACCCTCCTCCCCTGTCCCGTCTCCTCTCTCCTCAGTCATTACCGGGACAGTTACCTGTTGGGCAGGTGTCCCACCTCCAGACGTCTCCTCTGCTGCACCCGCTGGTTGGCCAACACATCCTGTCTGTGAGGCAGTTCAGCAAAGAGCAGGTACACCAAAAAATTCAGTCATAAATTCAGCAGGTAACAGAAATCTGATACTTTGGTTCTGCCTTTTGAGGTGCAACCGTGATGTGGTACCCAAAAGAGGAAACAGATGCTTGGAGTACTTTTAGTACCTGGAGCCTCTTATTTCTATGATTAAAGGAACACTCACAAACATTTTTGTTGTTTTCATGTCTTGCCTCACTCCTGAGACCATGACAAGCAGATAGACACTAGGGCTGTCACCTTATATTCGATATTCATTAACTGTTCGAATATGGGGATAAATATCTGTAACCGAATAGTAAATAAATATTCGAATGTAAAATATCATCGACTCCGTTTTCAGCCTAAAACGGAGGGTTTTCATTACGTTTTCGCCTCCAGTTTACATGAGAACGGTGCCTGGAGTTCCTGAATCCGCAAACTTTTGAAACCAGGGTCCAGAGCAGAAAGATTTGAAAATGGATTTGTTTTGGCTCCATGTAGACGAGATACAGTGCGTTTCAGGGTGGAACGCTGACGTCACCACATGCGCAGTACTCTTTCACATGAAGGCTGCTCACGCATACCAGGAACAACAGCAGCTTCGGCCAACTACTGAGCAACATGTGTGCTGCTTACCGTGCTCGGTTTCCTATCCATACAGATTTGTTGTCCAGACAAGAAGCTCCTGCATCTTTGTGTGTCCACTTGCCATTGTTGATTGTGAAAAGTTTGTCTTCTTCGTATGTGTGGTGTAACACTGCTGTTTCTCTGCAAACCTACATCACCATCTACTGGACTGGCATGCACACTACAGCGTTGTCAGTCGTTCTCACGTCTCCATGTGAACACGGATTGCTTTTGAAAATGCAAAGGAAAACCCTTTCTGTTTCTGGTGGAACGTCTCCATGTAAATGGGGCCTTAATCATACCCCAGGGGCGGCGCTACCAAATTACTATTGCACGAGTGTTTAAGGTAACAATGTCTCAACCACATATAATGTGACATATAGAAGATAGGCAAATTTTTCCACTTCAGAGCTTATTTGCAAGTTTTGTTAATAAAATCACAATAATAACCAGACAATTATTTTTGTAGCAGTTGTAGTAACAAAATATTAATTTGGTTTGATTCAAGTGCTGTAACAACCATAATTCAATTCATGCCTGTGTTCTTTTTTCAGATGTCTCACCTTTTCAACGTCGCTCACACTCTGCGTTTGATGGTCCAGAAGGAGCGCAGCCTTGACCTCCTAAAGGTAACTCACCCTCTCCTGAGAATCAGTTTAACAATCTTCTGACTGAAATTCAACTAAAACAAATGCTCTCTGGTGTTGATGTTTCCAGGGTAGAGTGATGGCGTCCATGTTCTACGAGGTCAGCACTCGCACCAGCAGCTCTTTTGCAGCAGCCATGCAGCGTCTCGGCGGCTCCGTCGTCCACTTCAGTGAGGCCACCTCGTCCTCGCAGAAAGGAGAATCTCTGGCAGACTCCGTCCAAACCATGAGCTGCTACGCCGACGTCCTGGTGCTGAGACATCCAACACCTGGAGCTGTAGAGGTGGGTCTCTCTTTTGATTGGAAAGTTGAAATTGTCAGTGATTTACTTAAGTGTCTTTATCACTTACTGACTAAGGCTTGAAACAAACAATAACTTTCCAGGAGCTTTATTTAATCCTTTAAACTAATGTATGTTGTATGTACAGAGCCCTCTGGTGCCCCGTGGTGGTGATATTCAATCAGACTCTATATTAAATACTCTATATTAAACTCTTTTGTCCCTCAGGCCATCAGACTGTACAACTCCTCACTAGGTGGGAGGAGTAACAGGAATACAGAGGACAGGAAGGAGCAGTAGCCAGCCTGTAGCCATATTTTTATTTTTATTTAGATTACATTAGATAGAACTTTATTTATCCCTTAGGAAGAATGTCCTTGAAAAGCTTGAATTGTCCTGGAAAATTATTTATCTTCGTTCTACCTTGTTAGTGAACAAAAATCAAACATAGGAAATGAAGTAAAAATGTTCTTGGTAACTAATTCACACTTAGCCATAAAATATGAGTAGATAAAATAATGCAAATTAACAAATAAAATATAAAAACTCAAAACAATGGTGAAAAAAAAATTAAATAAAAAAATCATAAAATACAACTTAGGCCACTTTAACAGTAAATCAGCAAAATGTATTTATAAAAAAGCAGAATAAATAAAAATTTAACTGACTTAAACTGTAAATTTAAAATAGTGAGAAACTACATAAAAGCCAGTCTAAAAAGATAGCTAAGAAATGTTCATGCTCGAGAGTTTGAAATAAATAAAGTTCAATATGATACGGTGGAGCTAGCTAGAGATATTGGTCATCAACCTTTAATCTTGAGAATTGCCCACACTAATACTGTAACTTCATCTGGTTTTGTGACACTGGAAAAGTCCTGGAAAAGTGCTGGAAAATGACTTATGGAAAAGAGTGGGAACCCTGATAAAATTTAAATAAAATAAAAAATAAACTGTGATATGGCTACTGGCTGCTAGTACTACTACTGCTCCTTCCCGTCATCAGTCTTCCTGTTACTCCTCCTCTCCCAATTATTATAAATATAAATATAATTAAATATAAATAGATAATTTATGTTCATTTATATTTTTGTTTATATCTTTTTATCTGTTATACTAAACTGCCACTGAAATCCTAATTTCCCTGAGGGAGTTTTCCAAAGAGATTAATAAAGTTCTATCTAATCTAATGAAGTGTTCATGATTTATTTAAAGTCAAACCCATTTGTCTTTAACTTTCGGAGCTTATGTTGTTACTCGTGGCTGATTTTTTTTTTTTTTTTTTTTTCTCAGAGTGCATCTCGTCACTGCCGTAAGCCGGTGATCAATGCTGGAGACGGAGTTGGGGAGCATCCCACCCAGGCTCTGCTGGACGTCTTCACGATCAGAGAGGAACTGGGAACTGTCAACGGCATGACAGTGAGTGAAAAACTGAAAATTGAATCATAGAAATGCTGATTTTACCTTTGTTCTCAAGGTTTTTACTGTAATTATTCAATTTCTTAACAGTTATTCTGTCTCTTCTCTTTCATCCTGTTTTATCTTAGTTTTAGTTAAGGACTTTTTTTCATTCTGTCATTTAATAAGTCATTCACTACAAACCAAAAAAGTCTCAAAAAGCAGAATAAAGAAAAATCCTAGAGACTCTGCCCCTCTCTCACAAGATATTTATTAACTAAACTAATAATACAAATTAACAAGAGCTGCAGGCCAACGTGCCTTTTTACATACCATTATTTCTTATTTTCAAAAACAACCAACAAAACAAACAAACAAAAAAGACCACACATTAGTTCACATGTTGCCACAACTTGATTTGCTTCTTTAGTTTCTTTGTTCAGATTGTTCCATAAACTGATTCCTCTCACTGTAATGCAGCGCTCCTTCAGATTAGTTCTGAATCTTGTTTTTTAATATTTCAAATCCTTTTAAATTATAACAAATTTCTCTTTTTTAAGATCGGTTCTGGATATTAATTGGTAAAATTTCCTTCTGAGGTTTATACATAATCTGTAACATACTGAGATATGCTAACTCATTGAATTTCAACAACTCTTACTTACTGGTACTTTATTCATATTTAAGTATAAGATGGTCTCCTCCAACAGAAGTAACTTAAAATCTGTGTCCCTTGTAGATAACTATGGTGGGTGATCTGAAGCATGGTCGCACGGTTCATTCCCTCGCTAAACTGCTGACTCAGTACCGCATCACGCTGCGTTATGTGGCTCCTAAGAACCTCCACATGCCGTCAGAAATCATCAGCTTCGTGGCCTCAAAGGGAATCAAACAGGTCAGGAACCACAGACTTCAATAGTTTCTGTTTCTAACAATAATAAAGGATTGTTCAGTGAGATTGAATGTCTCTGTTTTTGCTCCTGCCTGCAGGAGGAGTTTGACAGCATTGAAGAAGCTCTGCCCGACACCGACGTCCTCTACATGACGAGGATCCAGAAAGAGAGATTTGCCTCTGAGGAGGAGTACAAAGCTGTGAGTGTGTTCGGGTTTCACTTCAGTTCATCTCTGTAGACTGTGCAAATCAGGTTTATCATCCTTTTATAACTCTACATTACCTCATACTGAAAGTGTAATTTGATAATCCACTGTTAAAAACAAAGTAAGTGACATCATGTCCCGCCTTAATGTGAGCATCAGTTGTTGAGCAGCACAATAATGCTGCGTTCCAGTTGTACTGGGAAGTTGGGATTTCCGAGTGGGAAGTCGGGGGATCCTCACCACCCCTGAGTTGACAATCAAAGATGGCGGCTCCAGGTGTAGACAGTTATTAAGCTCCTGTAATATTTCATTTATTAGCACTTCCGACTAGTGTTTGTCACACTAAATCAGCCATAAACATAGAATTGTTCAATGTACTTATATATATATATATATAAATACTGCTATGGTGTTATTTACATTCTTTATGTGGACAGTGCAAACTACAACGCAGGGCGTGCTAACAGCGGCTAACAATAGCCTGGTAGATCTACAAGTTTTTTCCAACTTTGTAACTGGAACATTGATCACTCTGATATCACATTCCCACTCCCCTCTTCCCAGTTCCAGTGTAAATGTAACACAGAACAAGGGCCTGATCTACTAAAGGTTCCCGTGTATAAAAACATGTGCAAACTTGATAGCGCACACAAAGTTGATCTATTAACCGGGTGCAGCGAGGATTGTGTCTGTCAGATATAAAAAATAACACACGCAGTCCATTTAGCGTGTTTACCTTCATGAACATGCAGAATACATGCAGATGATCAAAACGTGCAAAATACTGGGAGGAGGAGATGCAAATGTAATCATTTAGCACCTGCAATGTGATTTTGAAACCTGAAACTGATTGCGGTTGGTGTTTTTGCATCTATATTTAGCACGTTGGGTGCAAACTGACTCAGCGTTACACAGAGAGGGCTGCGGTCATTGTGGCGAGAAACAGGGGTCACATTAACCGAATATTTTCCGTCATTTAAAAGACAAAGGAAAGGAGTATTATCTGGCCACAACAGAGAGTTTGTTTGAGGTGCTCTTTTGAATGGGATTCACAAAGTCATTGAAGCTAGAGAATAGACTCCAACGCCTCTCTTAATACTATTAAAATACCTTTATTTTAATGGCACGGTCATGTAGACCGTAAGAACAAACTTCGACATGTTTCAGCATCAAACCTTCATCAGGAAGTCATGCAAAAAGATTTCTGTCATTGACAGAATTTTTTGATGAATGAGGGAAAGATTTGGAGGCAATATTATAAATATAAGTACTAGAAATATCAAACTAAAAACTACTCTATAGGAATTATTGTTGTTATTAATTATCGTTGTCTCTTCTTCTTCCTCAGTGTTTCGGTCAGTTCATCCTCACCCCTCACATCATGACTGTGGCTAAAAAGAAGATGGTGGTCATGCATCCACTGCCCAGAGTCAATGAAATCAGGTAAATCTTTAAAGCATTTAAACATCATCTTACGCCCGTTTCACGCTGCATTTGCCACTTGTGTCTGCTCCAGTGAGTGCCGCCGCAGCTTTAACACCATGCAGTAGGACGTCCTGCAGCCTCTGTCATCACAGCTCTGTCTCTCCACATATATCACCCCAATAATGAGCTTCCTTTAAAGTTTAGGAAGAATCACGATAAATCTCCCCATAAGGAAGCGGATCAATGAATTACTGACTGAAAACATTCTGACAAACATGGAGAGGCACTAATTAACTTTGTTTTTTTGTCTCTTGTCTTTCCTTTTCTGTCTCTCAGTGCGGAGGTGGACACAGACCCGCGAGCTGCTTATTTCCGTCAGGCAGAAAACGGCATGTACATCCGAATGGCCCTGCTGGCCACCGTACTGGGCAGATAAACCCGCGGAAGTATACAAAAAACCTATAGCAAATATCAAGTGTTAGACACCAGCATTCTCTTCCCTCACATCTGTGGAGATCCTGTTTCCAGTCATTTAAAGGGATGTTTGAAAAAATGTATAAGAGTCAAAAGTTTTTATCTTGATGCTGCTCTTCCTTCTGCTAACAGACCACTCCTCATTTTCATTTG
Source organism: Cetoscarus ocellatus (assembly GCA_037902135.1). Taxonomy (NCBI): domain Eukaryota; kingdom Metazoa; phylum Chordata; class Actinopteri; order Labriformes; family Labridae; genus Cetoscarus; species Cetoscarus ocellatus. The sequence goes on along the minus strand of JBAMNC010001702.1, from coordinate 75,650 downwards.
TGTCTTATAACTATTATGTCAAAGATTTAATAATGCAATGATCATTTCTCTGTAACACAGCACTGCTCCCTTTAAGGGGATCATCAAGATGTTGTACTTGTACCACAGATATTTTGTTGGTTGATGTTAATTATCATAACAAACGCTTTGGCCTACAGGTCATACATTACAGTACTATCATAAAACAATGAATGCAGTTGATTTCTGAGGTAGCTGGAGGAAGTATACGGCCAGTATGTTTGGAGCCTGCAGTCTGTACCTGTAAACTCAGTTGCAGGACCAGTGAAAGGGACCACACTGACAATAAAAAGGAGAAGATGTGAAACTTTGCTGTACTGGACCAATAACTGTCCCATCTATTGTAATTAAAAACATTATCTTCCTGTCAGTTACTTGTAAGTGTAGCATTAACTCATTATCTCTGTGTGGTTTTAGGGACAACTGCTGTTACTGTCTGTGATTTCATTTCTTATTACTGCAGTCGTTTGTCACACTTTATTTTTTACCCAATTGTGAGATATCGGTGTCATACAATGTTGGTGAATGACTTTGTAATATGTGGAGAAATAAATAATAAAGAAAAAATCCATTTTGCAGTTTTTTTGCTGTCATTACAACTAGTAAATATGTGCACATGCAAGGAATATGATTTGGAGTTTTGGAGCAAGAAAGATAAAATATTGGAGTAAAATGCTGCCTAACAGCAACACTCCTACTATTAAGGAGTTAAACTGAATAAGACAGAGAATCACAAGCATACAATAGGAGCAGTTAAGCTGTACAGTTGTGTTGAATGTCTATGATTGTGGTTGCATACAAGTATACATTCTCTGCTGCTCATTCTGGGCCAATCAGTTCAACCCTCTCAACATTTTCTTCTTCCTCCTGGACCCTCCAGTGGGTTCTGGGCCTGTCCCTGGGTTTCTTCCTAGGGTGGCAGTAGGTCAGTCCAGAAGGGCTTGGATTGAGGACTGAAAAGTGGCAGGTACAAGTCCTGATTGAGCCACGTTTGGAAGTTGGTTTGGTGGCTGGAGAGGTGCCAGCTGACTTCCTAGGCACTGCCAAAGTGCCCTTGAGCAAGGCAGCAAGACATCTCTCCAGTGCTAATTTTGACTACACTTTATGATTTAGTTTTATAGTCTTTTGCCTAAAATGTCTTTTAGTTTTAGTCATAATTTAGTCATCTAAATTGTTTTTATTCTCATTTTAGTCGACAAAATCTACTGTAAATTTAGTCGACTAAAATATGAAGTGATATTAATTATCAATTCTTTATGAATTGATAATTAATATATCAATTCATAAAGACAGTAGCTGTGATTGGATCGCTCCCCAACTTATCCCACCACCACCAAGCTAAGGCAACTGTGACTGGTTTTCCCCTTTAACTCATCCAACCTTTCCACACAACCAAAGTAGCTGTGATTGGATATATTCCTAACTTGTCCCTACTTTCTGTATGACCAAATTAAGTCTGATTGGATTAAGTCTCTGTAAAACATTTTAGTCTAGTTTTTATTTGTTGATGAAAATGTCAGTTAATTTAGTTTTAGTTTTTGTCCATGTGCTCTTGTTTTTATTACTTTCTAGTTTTCTTCAGGGAAAAAGGGTTGTTGACGAAAACTATGATGAAAATAATTAGTCAACAAAATTAACACTGCATCTCTCCATTAGTGTATTAGTGCATGTAGTTCACCGCATGTTTCAACAACAGAGTGTAAAGAATTGAATTTCCCATGAGGGGTTAATAAAGTATGTCTTCAATGTGCCTAGAGGACTTCCACAAGAAGGTGATCAGGAGGCATCCTGACCAGATGCCCGAACCACCTCAGCTGACTGATTTGGATATGAAGGAGCAGAAGCTCTACTTTGAGATCCCTCTGGATGTCCATGCTCCTCTCCCTGTCTCTCAGAATGAGTCTGGCCACCCTCCTGAGAATCTCATTTCGACTGCTTGTATCCTTAATCTCATTCTTCATTACCCAGAGCTCATGGCCAGAGGTGAGGGTTGGAACAAAGATGGAGCAGAAGATTGAAAGCTTCACCTTCAGACTAAGGCCCTTCTTTACCATGACGGTCCAGTTCAGCCACTGCAACACTGCAGATTACACACTAATCTGTTTGTCAGTCTCAGCCCATTGTACCCTCACTTGTGAATCAGACTCTGAAACTTGAACTTTTTCAGTTGAAGCAAAGACTTTACACTGTGTGCGTGAAAATTTCATCAAATCAGTTTCTGAAATCCTCAGACCAGCTCATCCGGCACCAACAACCCTGATCAAAGTCACTTAAGTCACGGTTCTGCTTCATCCTGATGCTCAGTTTGAACTTCAAGAGGTCGTCTTGACCATGTCTACATGCACAAATGCACTGAGTTGCTGCCATATGACTGGCTGATTATCCATTTGTGGCCAGTGAGTGTAAATTAAGTGGTGAAAAGGGTTTTAGTGCTTTGAGTGGTTCTTAGAAGGTCCTAAAAGTCCTGGATTTGATTTACAAAGTGTGAGATATGACAAATGTAAGAAGGCATTTAATGTTAGCATAAAACATTTTCACATTTATTACAAGAAAAGCAAATAACATTGGGGATAGGTACTTAAGCATTCCTTATCAGGTTCAAAATAAGGGATGTTAATTTGGATTTTTAGACAGTTATTAAATGCATTATTTATGGCAAACCAACATTTTATGAATTTGTCTCTGCTTAGGATCTCCTTACAATAGAAATGACATGAAGCCTTGTTTTCAATTTTTTATTCTGTGGATAATTGCGGATGTACAGGGTAATATTCACATAAAATATTATGTAAATATACGTCATAGAGGATTTAAAAAAAAAAAAGGGAAGTTAAACAATTTGGATTATTTTGGGTTCGTCGCCTCCTATCTTACTGCAGTTAATAATTCTGGAAAAATGAGAAAGTGATCATCTAGCGTAGTCGAAAGTCGGATTCTGGACCAGACCTTGAAAGCATCATCCTCTTCGTCTTCATTTCCTGGAAGGAAGAATCAGCCAATCAGAGCGCACGTCCTCTGAGGGAGCGAGCCCAGCCGTTAACCCGAAGGAGAGAGCCAGCCGGCGGCTACAGCGGGCTGTCGATCCTCCCCACCGGGCCGTTACAGGAGTTTAACCTCGGATTTAGGACATTAAACCGGGTGCCTCTATGATCCTACTAACCTTACAGCGGTATACACAGTGTTCAGTTTACACAAGGTAAGACATTTTCGGTGTTTCGAGTCGGTTAGCTCGAGGTTAGCTAACGGTTTTTAGCTGTCATGGTCACGCACACCAAACCCCATTCAAAAATCTATGAATTTAAGCCTCAGCTGCTTCTCAACAAAGGAGGCGAAAATATTTCAAAGAGAAACCAAATTACAGTTTCCAGCAACCACGTAGTGGTAAAATGCTTTATCCGTCTGATCATATGTGAAATAACACATTAAGAAGGTTTATATCAGTAAAAACAAGTGTAACGTGTAACTAACTGAAATATCACAGTTGAGTAAACGAGAAGAAAAAGCACTGGTTCGATATTACTGCAATTTTCAGATGAAACTTAGGGATGCCCGATATTATCAGTTCAACACCGATATCGGTAGGGAACAGCTTCAAAAGTCAAATGTTGGTATTTTCTGCTAATATCTACTGCTGATATATAAGTGCAATTTATATCATGCTTAATATCAGCAGAATTTGTAATTGAAGTAGAATTATCTTATGTGATTTGCTCCTTTTTTACAAGACACTAATTAATAATGTGCGTAAAAATTACAAAACTTTCAATCAAACAACTGCTGGCCAAAGAAGCCCTCACTTCCCTCTATAAGAAATATGTATGTACACTTCATCTGGAAAAAAGGTAAAAAATAATAAACCTGAAAATACAACACAGACAGAACAAAACTTTGTTGTCAGATCTCATCATATCTCCTCAACATGATGGTTTAATTTAATTTTAATTATGAAGTTGGGTTTAGATTTTTAGAATATTCTTATCACTAAAAGTCTTCATAAAATCAACCAGTATAATCTTTTTAATTTATACTTCAGGTCAATTTTAGTTTTGAGTAGACTGCATACCTTCACAAATACTGGTATCAATACCTGCATTGGGGATAATGAGTTCAGATATACAGGTACCTGCATATCTGATATTGGCAAAAATACAGTATCATGCATCCCCCATTAAAATAAAGGCAGCAGCGAATTAAAGAAATTAAGAAAATTAACAAAGTAAAAACAGACATGATTTTTGATATGACTTAATTGGTAAATCAAATCGTTAAAGAAAATTAATTGTTTATAGTTCTTTATAGTAATTCTTTATTCTAAATAGTCTTCGGGGGATGCACAGTATTATCTGTATGGTATTTTTATCTGCAGATAATTGCCTCAAAAGCTAAATATCAGTATCGGCAGATATGAACATTTCTGCTGATATTTCCCATAATGATAATTTAACCTAGTAAAATAATCTTAAATTGAAAGTACAAACTCTTATTCTGTCAGCAGGTTATGGTAAATTAGTATTTAGTTTTTTTAAGTTTCTGTCAAAAATACACTTTATATATGACAGAGGTGTAATCTAAAAAGAACTACTTTCCGTAATTTCTGTATATCGATATCAGCTTAAATTTCAGCCAATATAAGGGACCGATATGGCCAGTATGTACAGCCAAGGTATCGGCAGAACTTATTTGCAAATATGTTCATATATGTACTGATGGTGATAATGTTCTGATAATATTGTGCATCCCTAAATAAAACAACTCATTATTTGTTGTTTTACCTGAAATAAGGAAATAAGAATATGACCATATTTTTAAATTAAATGTGACCCAACATTAAAATATATTTTAGTATTCAGACTCTATGTAATTTGATTTCAGTGTAAGAGCAAATTCATGATTGCTTATGTTTGACTTAAAATCTAGCTTTTGCATACTGTGTACGCCTGATCCACCTGTATTCTTGCTGTGTCTAAGATGCTCTGTTAGCTCCTGTCACTTTAATGCTCAATGTGTTGTAGACATTTAAAAAATGTAACAGAAGTATTTGTGGTATCTAGAAAGTGTGCAAGACTTTGCATGCTATGTTTACCTCTGCTAAGGAGGTTATGTTTTTGCCAGCGTTTGCCTGTTTGTAGTTGAGATAAGGCAAAAAGTTTTGAACAGATTTTGCGGAAATTTTGTGGGAGTTTTTGTCATAGAAAGGACTGGTTAGTTTTTGGTGGGGATCCCAATCTGGACCAAGATTCAGGATATTTTTAGAGGATTTGTTAACATTGTGAGAGAGCAGTTTTTGACATTTTTGCTTTTAACTCTACTAATAAAGTTAGTAATGCTTTTTAAAAAAAAAAAACAAAAAAAAACATGCATGTGGGTCCATGCAAAAAACAGCTAAGTGGTCTGGATCAGGGTTCATCTGGAGTCAGCTGTGTAGCAACTGACTGTTGATGCCTTGGCGGAGATTTGTACTCTCAGAACATTCCAGTTAAAGAATTAAACAATTATTTACCCAATATTGGGTGTGTAGGACTTCTGATTTTGTCGCTGTGAAAAAAATGAAAATGATTTTAGAATAAAATAAAAATTAAAAGTGATTAATTCCCATTTAGACAAAATTTCAGATAGAATATCTTGAGGTTAGGAGCATATTTTTGTCAGTGATTCTTTATATAAACAGTATTTTCTTTGACCAGCAGGCCTGGCATCTTTTTTTTTTTCCAGGTTAACATCAACAAAAGCCACATTCAGATGAAGAGTATTGGCTCACCTGACATCTGGTTTAGACATATATTAATATATCTTCAGAACTTCATGTTATAACTATAACTACAGGTGCACTTGGCTGAAAGTCTCTAGTTAACACAGTCACTATTTCAACACTGGAACCGACGTGAAAATGACTTTTAACGATTCAAAGCTTACTTAGAATAAAATAAGAGGAACAGCGATGGCAGAAAACATGTATAGATTTGTGTACTGAAATGTTTAGTTATGAATGGCAGGCTGTTGAATAGAAAGTATTACTCCATGTGCAGGGAGATTAGCAAAGGATTAGAGCTCCACAAGGACAAACAGACGATAATCATGGGTCACTCCTCCTTCTGCATTACTGGACCATTACTCCAAAAACACCTGCACTTCCTAACTCAGAGCAGAACTTCACTTTCTAACATTACCTGGATATTAAAGCTGCAAATTAATGTCACACCCAACGGAGTGAAGCTGTGACCAACATCTCACTGGTCTGGTTCAGGTTCCTCTGTTGCAGGTCAATATGTTTACATGCAAATCTAATGACCTAATTTGTGGGCTGTTTAGCCCTGATCTCAGTCTTTCAGGTTCTTCTAATCTCACCTGTGCTGATTCCGACAAGTTCAGGCAACACAATTATCTCCCAGCAGACTGTTGCATCAGCTCTAATTCTGTCTTTAGTTATATTATTAAGTCAGTTAACAAAAAAGTGTGAGTGAGAAAGTCATCATACATTTCTGAAGAATGTTATTCATACACAGCTGATGGTGAACAGCAAAATGAACCCTGTGCTCATCCTCCTTCACATGATAGTGTAGGGGTGTACAATATTGGATTTTTTCTAACATCTGATATGTGAATATTTCCAAAGTTATCATTGCCAAAGCCAATATTTTGTGGCAAGAGGATGAGGTATCTCCTTTACTAAAACTGACTTGTTCCTCTCATTCTGACAGCCAATTTGTGTTAGAAATTAATGTGGATCAAGGAAAACAACATTTCATTCTCTGACAGGACACTAACATTCAGCAAAAATAGGGTGAAGCATTGTACTACATTCACACTTTCTGTGCATATAACAGCTATTATATGTGATATACATGGCTAATATGTTTGGCTAAAATATCAACTCTAAATATTGGCAGGAATTTTATCTACCAATACAGATATTCCACTTTTTAAGCTAATTCAATCCATCAATCAAACTTTATTTATATAGCACTTTTCACACAAGAAAATTTAGCACAAAGTGCTTTACAAACAGATTAATTAAAAGAAGATAACTGGAAGTATGACCCAAACCCACTCCACCCAACCCACAAACCCACCCAACCCACAATCCATACACACTATTGGCAAAATAAAAATATAATATCAATATCATCAAATAAAAGACTCTAGTAGAACAGGAACATTTATGTACCCTGTACACACTGAGGAAATGTCATTTTAAAGGTTTAAAATGAGTAAACAAAAGAGGTTAGGTTAAAGTGTAAAATTAAAAATACCATCAAACAATAAAAAAATGAATTAAATTGAAGTAAAAATAAACAAATAAAAAAGGATGCTGTAATGAGAATAAAAACGTGAAAATGTAACGGCAATATGTTCAAACAGAAGAATAAAACACTGAAGAAAACTTGGGGATCATGATAAAACAAGAGGATAAACAAATAAAAGATAATTCTGAAGTTAAAATGGAATAAGATAAAACCTAAACCACCATATCAGATTAAGAGGTTAAATTCAGGTAAAAGCCAGACTAAAGAGGTAGGTAGTAATATCTGCCAGTACTGATATCGTACTGATAATATTGTGCATCTCTTTGAAAGATTACTTTTACGTACAAGACAACCTTCTTCTCCTGTGAACAATGCTAGTAGCTGCCTGAAACATCTGATTCCCTTTGCCCCCCCCCCCCCCCCCCAAAAAAAGATCTACCACTGTGACATCATACCACTTTTACATCAGCTATTCAAGGCCCATAGACAGTAGGAAGAATGCAGAGGTGCTGAAAATGGTGGCAGTTACCACAGAGTAGATCAGCTACGTAAGGAAGGGGCCCATAATGTGACATGATCTTCTACAGAGCGTCTCAGACTGAGTAAGAATAGAGGTGAATCAGGGGTAAAAACAGTTTGTTTTTTTTTAGGTAGGTGATGTGAACATACTTTGTTATTTAAACTGGATATATGTGCCTGTGCTAAGGTACAATATAATCACTTTAAATGCCTAATAACAAAGAAGAAAGTAAACAGCAGTACTGTCACGGTCAGGGGAGTAAAATAAGATAGGAAAATAAAAGTAACAAAGCGATACAGTGAAGTAAATCCTCTCAGTCTCAGTGTTGGTCAGACAAATATTCACCCTCATACCTGCTGCCACCTCAGCTGCTCGTGCTCTTAATTGAAGCAGACTTGATGTCCACAGCTGAGCTCTCAGCATCGTTCATCGGCTAAAAATAGCACAGGCTTCCTCCATTCATTTCCATGTTTAATTGTTATATAATGAAAACATCTTCATCTGAGCGTATTGTTCTAAAGAGGCGCATTTAAACATTTTCAACACACATCTGATGAAATATTTTAAAGGAATTTCATAAACAAAACAATTCTCGATCTATGATTTTAATCGATATTTTCCCTCTCAAAAAAATAACACCCTACAAGTGACACAAAAATTATATGAATCAAGATTTATTCTTTTGCCTGACGGTCCCTCTTACATTTAAATGCATGCTGTAATTTTTCAAAAAATGTTGATTATGTAGTTTGAATGTTGGCAGGCTTGTCTACATGAACACATTGTCACACATGAACTCTCTGATCAATATTTATTCTCATCCAAAGAACAAACAGAAGCCTAAACAAGTGCTTGTGCAAAACCTGAAAGGCCTACCATCAGGAAAATGTACGTTTTCAGTGTTTATATTTTTATACACTGCAACAATGTATGATTGGAGTCAAAGTAAGTCGAGAAAAAAAAATCTTGATTTTTCATTTTTAAATCTTCTGCAGAAAATAGTTTGCATTAATCAATTGAATCGATATATTGGTCAGCCCTAGTGTCTGTTCAACATTGTAATCACATTTAATCATCAAATAGATGTTTGTTTGGAAAAAGTTTATTACATGAAATCTGCTATCAACCCCTGTTTTTATTTATTAATAAATAGAATAATCCTGGAAATGTGAGTGTGGTGTGGCCTAACATCATGTTTCATCCTATGACTGTGCCTATAGTCTATTAGTGGTGTTCATGTCTTGAGTCATTTACTTTTGCAACCCCAAAATCTTATTTTCTGTAATAATCCAAATCCCCTTAAAAATCTAGTTGAACTTCTGTTGAGCGAGATGGGGCAGTGCAGAAAACATGATGGTGCTGTTTGGTTGAGCCCCATTGACCCGGGGCTCCTTTATCAATCTATCAATCTATCAATCAATCAATCAAACAATCAAACTTTATTTATAAAGCACTTTTCATACAAAAAAATGTAGCACAAAGTGGTGTACATTCAAGAACACAAGCAAATACGTGCCAAGGGATACAAATTAAAAACAAAAACCCATCCCACCCCACAACCCACATTCAGCACACACAACCACTCATGTGTGCACATACAGACACACACCCAATTACACACACACACACAGTTGTACACACAAGGACACCAAGTGAGGACTCTTCAAACTACTACAGATGACTGAGGAAATGCAATCTTGAATTAAAAATGAGGAAACACAGGACGTAAGACTAAACTGATAAAACCATAATAAGATATAATAAAGGTAATAAAGCGTTAAAAGTTGATTAAAATAAGTAAGTTCTTAAAACCAAACCATAAAAGAAAATAAATAAAAAGGGGTAGTAAAACACAGAATAGTAACTCTAAAATGGAGTAAAAAACACAAAATGCAGATTAAGAGAATAAAACAAAAATCAGCTAAAAGCCAGACTAAAAAAAATGTCAGGATGGTATGTCTAAATTTTCTCCTCCATCCACTGTCCTCTCAGAAAAGTCCCCTAAAGAGATGTGTACATTCATCCCTCCTCCAGAGCTGTATTTAGAGCAGAGAGTGTATGGATGAATAAATCTGAAGGCAGAGTAGGAGTCACTGCTGTAACTGCATCATAATTCAGTGTTTACAACAACAGGAACTCTTTATGCTGCTCTTTCAGGCCATGATGTTTATGGTCCTGAGATGTTTCACCTCCACTGTGAGGGTCACTGAGATGTAATCAGGGGTGAACACAGTACACTGGGTGGTGGGTGCTGATCTCCAACACTGTGGTCAAGTATTTCTGCTCATTTGGCTTTGACGTATTCAGCCATCTTAGGACTCCTTTTGGCCTTTTGGTCGTCAGATCTTAGAGTTAATTTAGTCTCAGAGAGACTTTTTTGGTACTTCTCTTTTGTGATTTCATGCAGAACTGAACATGTCGCACACCTTAGAGGCAGTCGTTATTTTTAACAGAAAGAGAGTTATTTTGGGATGAACAGCGTTGTAATGTGGTCTCTGACAAGCACCTCTGTCGAGAGCAACTAAATTCTTCTTTCGGCGGTTCAAACAGCTGACTTCAGTGTTCTGCTCCTAATTTTAGCCTCAGAACTGTTACATTCATTACTTTAATTAGACCTTCAGTGAAAGAAAAAGCTAGTCAATGCAAATGGATCTGTTGGCTTTTAAAATTGGCTTGGGAATAGGGCTGGGCAATATATCATTTCAGTTGATTAATTTGAATTATTTTCTGCAGAAGATTTAAAAATGGAAAATCAAGATTTTTTTCTTGACTTAGTTAAATTGTAAGTTGTTGCAATGTTTGAAAATAGAAATACTGAAAATTAACAGTTTTCATGATGGTAGGCCCTGTCAGCTTTTGCACATGTTTAGGCTTGTATTTGTTTCTTAAATCAGATTAAATATTAATCAGAGAGTTCCATGTTAATATTCTGTGAAAACAGCTCAGCTTTCAATGTTTATGTAGACAAACCTGCCTATGTCTGAACCACGTAATAAACATTTTATGACATGCACTTCAACTTTAAGAGGGAAATTGTGTTTGGTTTAGGAATATATTTTGATTTTCCCTGAGAAAGTCTTTCAAAGGGATAAAAACAGTTCTATCTAATCTAATCTATTATTGGAGCAATATCGGTGTCAGCAGATAATTACCTAAAAACTGATTATCCATATCAGCAAATATGAAAATTGCTGCAGATATTTTCAGCCTATACGTTGGCAGTATAAATTAGCCAAAAATATCCCATGAATTGGCAGTAATATTGGCAGATTTTACAAATATACAGTTATGGTTTACCTCATCATCACTTAATGTCAATGGTTGTAAGTGTCAAAAGTGTCATTTATTATAGAAAAAAATAAAATCATGCTTTACACACATTTTTTTAACAGAAATGGATTGTGACCATGGCAGGCACAGGTTGATTTAGTTCAGAGACTATGTGCTCTTTACAAAAAATACATATATTGATATTGGTATCAGTGATGATGACTTTGGAAATATTTGGTATATAGGATATTGGCAAAATTCCAGTAAGATAAGATAAGACAGAACTTTATTAATCCCTTTGGAAGAGTCCTTCAGCCAAGTTAAGATTCCGGTGGTCTTGTGTAGTAAATCTAAATAATAAATAATACAAAAATAACAATATTAAAGTTATATTGTGCATATGATATATAATGCAATATTATATGTCCCTACTTTTTTCAGATCTATTTATTATTTAATTCTCACAGGGACTGAATATTGAATTTCTTTTCTGGTATGGTATTGGAGTTTACATTTCCAGTATTGTGACAACCTAACCTAAATCCAGAATATATGCAGTTTATCAGCTCATACATGTTTAATGCCACAAGACCTCTGTCTCAGAGTTTGATATACAGAACACAGCTCCTCAACTCTCCAGAGCATCCCTAAAGATTAAAAATAGGCACTTCTCCCTCATTTTTTGCTGCCTTTGTCACAAAGCTGACAGCCTTTGAGCTGGAAACATTCTGCTAAACTGTTGCTAAAATTAGACCAACTCCCAAATAAAACTTTGAGCACAAAAGAGTCTCAGAGAAGTGTTTTTAAAGGCCGACAAAAGACTCCTCTGTGAGTGTCTGTAGTTAGTCTCTGATGCTTCATTTTCCTGCGACTGGTTAGGTTAGCATGATAAATGAGCAGTATTTGCACACGCACAGAGCAGCTCTTCAAGGCTGCACCACAAACGACTGCAGTTAATTTACCTAATAGTTCCTGCTTGTTGATACTTGATCGATCGCACCGCTGTGGCCTGCTGCTGCTGCAGGGGGCAGTTCGATCGGTGCAGACGTCAAACTGCAAAATAAGGACGTACTCTCAGGTGGCGCTGGACACCAAAAACTTTGATATGATTCTTGAAGGGATGAAATCATTCTTGATAATGAACAGAACCATTCAGTAAGGTCTTCACAGTCCAATTTGTGCCAGTGAACTGTGGTATTTTTTACTTTTACTTATAAATAGCTTTCCCTCTCAATGTGAGCTCTGCCTTGTTAGAGCCAGTGAGTCCACGTGCAGGGGTGAGGAAACTCCTGCAGCCTAATCTGTCACAGTGCACTGAAGTTGGAGCATTTTTCTTCTATATCTGTGGTGTAAGTGGGATGGAGCAATCATGCATGTCTCATGTACACTCCGACTGGCCCGGGTTTGATACCCATTTGTTTTAATTTTCAGTATTTTTTCTCACGACTTAGAATCATGGGTTGGACCCAAAACTCTAAACTCCAGAGCAGACAGTTACCTTGAAAATGTGAGCAAGACGGTCTAAGCTCGGCGGAGTGCGGCTCGGTGGAGCTTGTCTTGGCGGACCTTGTCTTGGCGGGGGGTAGAGGAGGATGCTCAAAATAAAAATAAATACTCAGCAAACCACCGGATGTTGAATAGGCTAACGCTCTTCAATCCAACTGTCTCCAGCCAGGTCTCCAGATGGTGGGCGAATCCAAAGTGGTGAAAACAAGGGGGGGTTCCGAGACAGGCAAGTTACCTGTGAAACCGGGGTGGTCTGAAAACACCCGATTAGCACTTGGTACGTTCCTCCTGATAACTGTAAATCGCCGCCAGAAAAAATAAATTGAAGAGGAAAAAAAAAAATACGATTGGTCGACCAATCAGAGTTCTGGTCGCCCCAGCACTTATCGACCAATGAGTCGACCAGTCAACTAACACGTTACAGCCCTGCTAATCACATCGATGTACAAACTGTGGTTACCAGGCATCACAGTAAAACAAAATCATCAATGTTGAGTCAGTTAAGTTAATAACTCTACTTTGAACATGAGAAATGTTTGGCTTTAATTAAACTCAAAATTGCACATTTTTAGTTTGAAAGAGCATGTTCAAATGTTGGACGTCAATGTTATTTTGCGTCATTACTTGATATGATATACACATATATATATATATATATATATATATATATATATATATATATATATATATATATATATATATGTATACAATAGATGGTTGTAATCCTCTATAAACTATCATATACAAAGGTCAGCACATCGTTGCACATTTCAGCAACAAAACTGTCAAAACGTCAAAATTGCTTTATTATTTCTTTCTTGCTTTAGGTGAAATGCAGCTGATTGTGTTAAATGTGTACATAATATCGTCTTAAATCAATCCAAGGCCCATGAATCGAATTAAATCCAATCCAATCGAATCATGGCAGACTTTGTGATATTGGCAAATATCGTATTGTTGTCCAAAGAATCGATATCGTATCGTATCATATCGTCATGAAACTGGTGATTTACACCCCTCATATCCTCTAAACCAGTTTGTTATCCATATTGTTAATAGTTTATTGAAATATATTGTACCTTTCAACTTATCTCTTTTCCGGTCTGCAACTACACAATACTGCACAGTAATTCTCACTGTTAAATGTTCTGTCAACATAATTGCTGTTACCTGTCACACTGCCACTTACCTCCATGTACTGCACAGAATGCCTCAGTCGTCCTGAATGACACTTTGTTAACTTTTAATTTTTATTTTAAAAAGATATAAAGAACTCTACTTATTCCATTTTGTTTGCAATTTGTACAGTTTATTTACCTGCATCTTTATTATGTTATTCTATTGACCTTTAATGCATGCTACTTACCCTTGTACGTACCCCTGTACTGCTGCAGCACCTGAATGTCCCCTCTAGGGATCAATAAAGGATTATCGTATCTTATTTTAGGATTATCATATCTTAAATCTGAATATATATTCTCTAGTCCTACCTTCAGTCCCTCCTGTATGGAGCAGTTTTCTCCTGCCAGTCCTCACTGAGGGTTTGTGCAGCACACTTGGAGAGCTTTGAGTGTTTACATCAGGTTTCTTGGCTTTTAGCACACGTGCCATCTGGACCTGCAGAGTTTCCATTACTGAGAGGGAAGAATGGCCTTCTCCATTTTGCCTTGGACTGGAGTCTTATTTTATTATCATCCTTCAGTGTTATAATTAAGGCTGATACTCTCTCAGCAGTGTTTTTGAACGACACAGTCCACGCTGTGTTTTTATGAGCATTAGAAGCAAAACATGCAGGAGATTTAAAGGGTCAGTGCATAGAACAGGCATTTGCTGTATATGATGTTGCCGCATGCCCTTGTTACGAAGAGGAATACGGTGAAAGCTATGAGTTCTCCATGATACACATCTGTTTCTGCATCCAGGGAAGCAACACAAAAACCCCATCTCCGAAGTATTTGTCAAATAATCTGCTATCAGTGAGGCTACAACCGGCGCCTGAAGCCGCTAGCTTGTTATGTTTACAACAGCTGAGAGGGAGACGAAGTGATTCAGCGGCTCGCGGCAGCGCTGCGCGGAGGAATTCGTGACGTGAGTCAGTTAGTTCCAGATAAACTTTATATTTCCGAAAAGTTAATGCACTTAAAAGCATTTCTAGGTAGCGCACTCCTAAACTGTGGTATTATTTTTTGATGGGAGTTCTTGTAGGTGGCATCAATACCCTCTGTACTTGGTACGTTACTTCCCTGTTTGCGGCTATATCTGCGTAACAGACTCTTACAGACCGTGGCTTATTGAGGGAGAGGAGAGAACTTTCTAGTGCATCTAAGGTACTTAGTGGCCACATGGAGCTCATACAACCTCACTTCAAAAATACTGAGCTATCCCTTTAAAATAACAGAGATTAAGTCTTTTTTAAACCTCTCTGAAAAAGGGACCTAAGAATCAAAAATGTTGACTACTTTTCTGAAGATTATTTTATGGTTACGAAGAAAGTCAAGATAAATCAGGACACTTTGTCATGTGAAACCTGAAACAAGGGCCACTAAACTAAATCTTTACTCATTTGTAATTAGACTTCAAGCTTGATTTTGGAAAAACAGCTAAAATTGTATTTATTAGTGCTTGGTATGTATCCTAAACCTTTACTCTTCCCTTCAATATTTTTATATTTGTCACTGTAACTGTCTGATTTTGTCCAGTGTGAATCTGTTCTCATGTCTGGTTGTCTGTTAGTTTGGAGTAGATTTATGCCTTTATTTTATTTATTTAGTTCCAGATATTATTACTTCTTTTTACCTATATCCAAGTCTGAATTCTGCTGTGTTTAATCTTGATGAATGCATCTTCTCCCAGTTGAATGCTGCTGTAAACTCCAACTCACTTAATCTTTGTTTTGGTTCTCTTTTTGTTGTCATCCCCGTGTAGATCCATAGATACTTGGTTTGGTTTAGTGTCCGTGTGCTCAGCCAGTCTGACCAGCACATTGACCTCCCCTGGTATGGTCATGGGTTGGTAATCTGTGAGATCAGCAAAATGTAATCTTCTTTCGTCAACGACCCTCAGCAGTATTTGTACGGCTGAGTAAGAGTGTGTGTGGGAGGGAGGATGTGTGTTTATGGTCCTGGTTTAGTGGAAATCCCTTTTGTATTTTGTAACATTAACACACAAAATCCAGATTATTATGATATCATAATACTACCAGTTATGAAATAATGGAGATTAAGGATATCATTGTTAGTGTGCATAAATCCAAGATATCGAGCCCCCGTCCCACCCTCCTTTGGTCCCAAAATCATAACTAGACATTAGGACTGAGTGATTTTAGGAAAAGATCTAATTGTGATTTTTCTGGCGGATATTGCGATTTCAATTCAATTCATGATTTTCTTCAAATCAAGCTTCTGAGCAATATTCACCATGTTTACAGTGTAGACAACAGAAAGGAAATCCATGATCAAAAGCACATAACACATTATTCATAGTCTAATATTGATGATAAATAATCTGTTTTATTTGTTTAAGGGATACTCCAACTTCTACTCCTAAACAAAGTCTTTGTAATGTTGATCTGCTTACCAGCACTTCCTTAAATGCAAATTGCCTGCAATTTGTAAAGTAGGATGTGTAAAATAGTTGACACAACAGATCCTGGGTCAGTCAGGAGCGCTGCAAAATATTGCAGCTTTGGCGATCACATGATTGTGTTGTCTGAAATTGTGATTTGGATCCGAAAACCATAAATCTTTCAGCCCTACTTTGTACTAACCTGACATTAGGGCTGGGAAATATATCATTTAAATCGATTGACTTGAATTATTTTCTGCAGAAGACTTAAAAACGAAAAATCAAGATTTTTTTTCTCAATTCACTCAATGAAATTACTCAAATCATATCTTGTTGTGATGTTTAAAAATCTAAACATTAGGCCCTCTCAGGTTTTTTCACAAGCACATGTTTAGGCTTGTATTTGTTTTATAAATGAGATTAAATATTGATCTGATGTTTCCTTGTTAATATACTGTGACTGTAGCTCATCTTTCAGTGTTTATATAGACAGGCCTCCTACATTCGAACTGTATAGTGGATATTTCGAATATGTCGAACATGTTTTGATAACATAAAGGCAAAACTTGATTCATGTCATTTTTGTGTCACTAGGAGTTTTTTTTTTTTTTTTAAATTGATTAAACTCGTAAATCAAGTTTTGTGGGAAAAAAAAGGTCGTATCACCCAGCCCTACCTGACATACCTGAATAAGTTCTGTTGCTCTGCGGGTCAACAAACAGGGAAGTCTGAACAAAGTGTTTGAGGCCGACTGTTACACACTGAAAATCCTGCAGCGTAGAAAAAGGCTGTAATATTTGATCCCTCCGCTCTTAGAGGCATGTATTAATCAGGATGTTTCTTCATCTTATTTATGACTCAGTGATATGTTTCCTCTCTCCAACAGAGGTGAGCCATGGCTGAACCCAACGCCTCCCGTCCCCAGAGGAAGATGTCCACAGCTGGGGAGAGCGTGTACAAGGTGCTAGGGCTGGAGAAAGGAGCCTCAGCTGAGGACATCAAGAAAGCGTATCGGTGAGCAATCTGCACGTTTATTCATCTGAATTATTACCCCAGTTAGGCCACCTCAGCTGTCCCTTTACAGAGGATTAGTTTCTCCACAGTGGGCAGACTAAAGGCAGTGTAATTGTTTCTTACATAAATGTTTTGATTCCATGGTGTTAATGTCTGTAATCCTGCTGTTAATGATGGTGACACATTTTCTCTGATAAACAGATAGATTACTAATGTGCTGTCCACCTTAATCCATCCATGAGTGAGCAAGGAGAGACAGAAAAGCTTTTTTTAACCCTGAAGTTACCTTCCAAAATAAGAGCGTTCCTTACCTTAAAACACTGAAAAAAACATTTTAAAACTCAGATTTTTATACCACATCAGGGTGGTGTTGTCCTTCTGTGGCTCATTATTTTCTTATCATTGTGTCTTTAGGTAGATAAGGAAGACTTCTATTGTATTGTTTTGTGTTACGTGTTGTGTTTGCTTTTTTTATTTTACAGTGCTTCATACGCTCAACCCTTGAGGCACCCAAAAAATTAACATACACTTAAATCCTTCACGTACCAAAATGGTCCCTCTCATTTAAATGTAAAAAAAAAATTTAAATCTCAATATTTTTTTAAGGTTCGCTGCATCAAATCTACAACTCCAGACCTAACCATAGATGGATTTTTATATATATATATATATATATATATATATATATATATATATATATATATATATTTATTATTTTTTTTTTTTTCACTTTTTTGTCATAAAAACCTCTGATTTTATTAAATGGTGAAAAACATGAAATGTGCAATATTTTTGAAAAAATTAGGTGCAAAGTGGAATATTTATGATGAGGTTATAACAGTCTTAACAAGGTCAGTAATTAATAACAACACTGATTTTGTTGCATTATTTGTTTTGGAGCAATGAGAGTGTATTAAAAACAAAACAAAAAAAAAAAAACGTACACTTAAATCCCTCATGTACCAAAACGGTCCCTCATATAAAAGTGTAAAGAAATTTTCAATCTTTTTTTTTTCTTTACTTATACTGCATCAGATCTTTTCATCAACGTCACACCTAACCATATATGTAACGTTTTTTTATTATTTGTTATATTTTAAATGTTTTTATGCCCTTTTTGTCATAAGGACCCCTGATTTTTTTTTCCAATTTTTTTATGTTTCCATACATTCATACTTAGACATACATCCTTTGGGGCACTTTTGTCATCTTTTTTTAAACTCTTGCTTCACCCATCCTATTCCTTTACATTGTCCTGAGAATCACTCTTATGACACCCATTTTGGAAATATATCTGTTAGGGCTGGGCAATATATCAATTAAACTGATTAATTCATTTTTTTGTAGATTAAAAAATTATATATTTTTTAATGATTTTTTTTCCTTGACTTATCCTTACTTCCCTTGTAAGTTGTGACACTGCTTGGAAATATAAATACTCAAAATTTATGTTGTTTTCATGATGGACAGCCCTGTCAGTTTTGGCACAAGCACATTTTTTGGCTTTCATTTGTTTGTTTTAGTTTTATACTGTGAAAATCATACAAACCTGACTACGTCAAAACTGCAAAATTAACATTTGATGATAAAACTACTGGATGCACTTCAACTTTAAGAGGAAAATTCAGATTCGTTTTAGAATATGTGTTAATAATATTGAGGCAAAGCCTGTTTTAAGAAGTTTCTGTGTTACTACAAGGTTTATTCTTTAAGAGGGGGAAAAAAAGTCTATTTAAATAGTGAATTGAGTTTCGTAAAAGAAAATCAGACCCTACCTTGGATCATTTTTTTTTTACACAATATATGGTTAACATTAAACTTTCGCATGGCACGGCTCAGCTGCTGCACATTTCTCTCCTTCTTTACATAAATGACATATTTTATTTGTCCTTGTCTCTTCTTCAAGGAAACTAGCACTGAAATACCACCCAGATAAAAATCCAGACAACCCGGAGGCAGCAGAGAAGTTCAAGGAGATCAACAACGCCAACTCCATTTTGAACGATGAGACCAAGAGGAAAATCTACGACGAGTATGGCTCCATGGGCCTTTACGTGTCCGAGCAGTTCGGAGAGGAGAGCGTCAAGTATTACTTCCTCATGTCCAAATGGTGGTTCAAGGTGAGTGCTGTGATTTATTTTTAGTCTCATCATTTCTTTTGAGAGCAGGAGCTGTAGAAAGGTTAAAGTTTGTGATGTATTTACCTTTCAAAAGGGTTGTGTTTGTAAAATTGCTGCAGTCCAGAGCTCATTGTTTGGTGGAAGTGTGGCATGATTTAGTTTGACTGTAGAACATGTGGTTTGCTCGAGATATCAAAACTTTATCCACATCATAACTGCTCATTTACCCTGAGACAAGAGTCCATTTTGGTGTCTTTTTTTCTACTTTTATTTATATTATCAGAAAGTTAAATCAACATCTAAAAACAACAACTAGAACATACACGAATGAACAAACTAGCAGTAAAACAAATTCAACCCTCACTTTGTTTTTATACACGTCGTTACATGTAGTGTGTTTTACTATTTTGATGCCTTAAATGGAATTGTTGCATATTTAGCCCTTTCTTCACACCAGCTGTATGCCAGTGTTAATTTTTACAGCACTTTTTAATTAGTTTTAGTCTTTCGCCTAAAATATCTTTCAGTTTTAGTCTTAATTTAATCATCTAAATTGTTTGACTTTTAGTCTAGTTTTAGTTGATGAAATTTCACAACATTTTAGTCGATGAAATCTCCTGTAAATTTAGTAGACTAAATTATGAAGTGTAAAGTGTAAGGCATTTTTATGTTTCTTGAATTTCTGAAGTCATGTTTAAACAGTGAACCTGCTCTACATGAATATATCAATTCATGAGGAGAGTAGCTTTGATTGGATCGCTCCACAACTTATCCCACCACCACCAAGCTAAGGCAGCTGTGACTGGATGTCCCTCTTAACTCATCCAACCTTTCCACACAACCAAAGTAGCTGTGACTGGGTATATTCCTAACTTGTTCCTACTTTCTACATGACCAAATTAGGACTGATTGATTAAGTTTCTGTTGTCAGTTAATTTAGTTTTAGTTTTTGTCCATGTGCTCTTGTTTTTATTAGTTACTGTCTAGTTTTCGTCAGGGGAAAATGGTTGTTGACAAAAACTATGATGAAACTAATTAGTCAACAAAATTAACACTGCTGTATACAGAGCCACTGAGTCTTTAATGTACAATGATATCTGCATATTTGCTTTCTTAAACCCTGAGTGTAGAAAAAAATTGGTGCAGCTTTATTCATTTATCTTTTTATTTATTAAAATAGAGGACAGTGCACATTAATGAACATTGATATGCAAATGTACCACACTTTATTTCTTCTAAATATATATATATATATATATATATATATATATATATATATATATATATATATATATATATATATATATATATATATATATTTTAATTTAGTTTGTCCAATCACAGCAGAGTATGACTTTTACCAGAAAGACTCATCATTGTGTCTGTGTTCACAAACTCCATAAAACCTTAAAAACAGTGTCTTAAAAAGACAGATGATGGCGTCTCTTTAATAACTAGGCTCTTCTAGGTTCTGTATACTTCCAGTAAGAAAATTATATATTTATGTAATTATTCTTTATTACTGTATATCCATACACAAGTGGTTCCAGCATTTCTAGAATGCCTACTTTTGTAAAAATCTGTTGTTTTTCTTGTGAATCCCTGCAGGGCATGGTCCTGTGCTGCACGCTGTTCACCTGCTGCTGCTGTTGCTGCTGCTGTTGTTTTTGTTGTGGGAAATGTAAACCACCAGACGATGATGAAAACTACCAATATGTCGACCCCGAAGACCTGGAGGCCCAAATCAAAGCAGAGCAGGACGGAGGTGAGACTGTCCCTCAGACTATTCTGATAGTCTAAACAGCTGTTGACTTCTGCATGACATTGCTTTAACACTGATGCAACTATGTAACTTTTACACCTAAAGATACAGAGAGTAATTTTGACAGTGCAACAACTCCCCACAGGGAAAATGAGTGGCCTGCTTTTAGCACTATGTGACTCAATCCTCTCGATCCTCTTCTGAAAATGACTGAAAATTCAGGATTTTTCTGCTGAACTAAAGTGTTTCACTGTTTTTTATCACTGATATAAATTTCTTAACGTTGTTCTCTGCCACTCAGTGAGTGGAACTGCCTGCCTGTTGAACAAATTGTGACGACACTGCATATTGTCCATTTACAGCCGATCCTATTTCCAAAATCCTATTTGTCATCTGTAATATCAGCAAATAATACCAATGTGGATTCTACAGGTTTATCTTTCTTTGTTTTTCTGCTCTTCTGTGTTAAATTTCACAGCACTTTGTGAT
Source organism: Cetoscarus ocellatus (assembly GCA_037902135.1). Taxonomy (NCBI): domain Eukaryota; kingdom Metazoa; phylum Chordata; class Actinopteri; order Labriformes; family Labridae; genus Cetoscarus; species Cetoscarus ocellatus. The sequence goes on along the minus strand of JBAMNC010001702.1, from coordinate 54,143 downwards.
ATGCTCTGGATCTTAATCCATATAACCAACTGTAGCCTGACTGACTTCATCTCCATTGACACTGCAGTTATGGAAGATTGGTGTTCCTCGACAAAACTATAACCTGATGCTTTTAGTCGACCTGTGAATGTAACAAGCTCTCACTCTGCAGGCTTCGTGTCTTCATGCTCCAATCCCACAGGTTACACAGTAATCATAGGCCAGCCCACTTCTAATCCAGACCCAGAAAGCCCAAAGGGCCAGAGTCCGCCCATCCCCCTACCCATGCCTATGCCTCCACCTGAGCCCCAGTCCCCGACCTCGGCCTCTGCAGCGGGGGAAGAAAACCCCGGAGAGACCTTACCGGAGTCGAAATGACTCGTAAGCGCCGCCTCGCCTGATCCCTGTGTCACATCATCCATCTGCTTTGTCCCGTTGAGAGGTTGTCTTCGTCTCAGTGCTACTCTGACGTGCCTGTGGGCTCGCTGTTTGTGCTTCATCCATAACAAACTGCCTGTGCTGCCTAATCACCGCCGTCATGCTTATTAACTTTAAATTCAGCTTGTCCTGTTACCTGCATGGCTTTTCATGTTCATGTTGTCTGTATATAATAATAATTTACTGGACTGTGTGTCTAATATTTCGTCAGATAAGAAGCCTGTGTGATTAAGTTCATTACATTCTGTCTTTATTATTCCCATGTTTGTTAAAACTTTTCAGTTATCAAAACAATTTAAATCATAAATTGGATTTAGACATTCATCAAGGGAGTGTGACCCATAGGGATTAATAACGCTGCTTAAAATTTCCTTAATGGGACTGATTTTAGAAGTGTATTATTTATTATAAAGTTGACCAACAGTACTTATACTTATTGCTATGTCTTGTATATGTTGTTATTACTTGGATATCAGCGTATAGAAAGCTGGAGAATATTTCTTATTTTTTAGTTTGTGTGATTAAAAATGGCATAAACCAGTTTCTGAAAGTTTTATTTCCTCAGAAACTTCAGCTGTTAGAAGAATTTGCTCTCAGTGTTATAAAAATATCAGCTGTTGTCCTGGCCCATGTTGTATCATCTGTTTGCTCGAACATCCACACTAACTTTGTTTTATCCAACACTTATCCAGCCGTCTGCATGTGTGCGCATTTTGTTGATTAATGTCCCTTTATTTTTGTTAAAGTTTCATGTTTGTCTTAGTAATCAATGTTGTTTCAGGTAGTATTTTTATTTTCAAGTCATTAGTTTAGCATTTCCTGTCTTAGGATTTTTTATTTTGATTTTTACTAATTCTTTAAATTTAATGCTTTGAGAAATCTGCAGAAACCCGACCCTAATGTTTTTTTTTTTTTTTTCCAAGTGGGCTTGAAAAAAGGGACGGATGTATGAAAATGTTAAATGAATTTGTTAAGTAGAGCAGTAATTACACCTTTGTTTCCTCTCTTAGGAAGGTGATGGCGTGGATGAGCCTCATCTAACAGAAGAAGGTTCGTATTGTGCCTGATTTTTTTGCACGTTTGTGTGAAGCTTTCAGCACTGATAAGCTGAAACACCTAATTTGAGTTATTTTTATGATTGAAAGTGACCTCATGCCTCAGTGTCTTTGCTAACAGTTTCTATGAATTTGTTACAACAGAAATTTTTCTACAACATCACTATATTTAGTTACTTTAATTTCTTTAAAAGCGAAAGAAGTGCAAGTTTCTCTAGTTCTCATCATTGCCCTGTTAATGCTCTACAGCCTGGATGTAACAAAGCACATTGTAAGGGGGCATTCATAGCATTTCACAGAAACAGGGTTCAAAGGAGTTTTATTTGTCATTTCAGTTTGCAAGAGAAGTAAAGAAAGTAGTTACCGAGGTCCCAGGATCTGCCATGTAGAAATTTAAAAGCAATAAATGAGGTGGCAAGCGGCGCGGTTTAAAAAATAATAACGCAGAATTCCACTGTAAACTTAACGATGGAGATGACTGGAGTGTGCTGGGACTCCAGTAAGACTCCTACAATTTACTAAAGATTTTTAGTTTTTAGTCTGTGAGTGTGAAAATCTGTTGGTGTAAGCCCAGCATAACAGGGCTCACATCATCTTCCATCTCGTACCACAGACCAGTCTGGGACACCTAACAACTCCATGAAAGGAAGTCTAGCAGGTTTGATTTTTGTCCTCCCCTCCACGCCAGAGACAATAACCAGTGAGAGCACAGGGAGCTCTGCATAAACAAACGGAGGTGTTTGTGTTTAGAAAAAAAGTTTGTCCAGCTCTGAAAAACAGCTTCCCAGCTGTTATGATGTGTGTAGAAGAGCTAGCACAGACTGTAAGAGAGAAATGTTGGAGAGAAACAGCAGATGCAACACGGTGAGTGACTGCCTGCATTTAGCAGTAAACTAACATCTCATTTAACATAATGTTTGGAGTGTCGTGCTCTGGTAGTTTGTCGTCTTTGGTGTTGCCCCTCCGTCTTCAAATGTCATCACATCGGTCGTTGAATGCAGTCGGTTCCAGTCGTGTAGTCTGTCAGGCCTTTCGGGCAAGCCAGCATGAATTTATGGTTCTGAGGTTTCCTAATCTGACATAGTGAAAAAAAATTAAGGTGGCTGACCTCGGCATTAGCCAGCCCACTACACATGCCTTACTTTGGATGCTATGATTCCATGTTAAGTAATAGTGCTGAACAGTTAACTGGTAGTTAAAGGGTTAAATGTACAATTCTATGGTGGAGAAAACATTTTGATTAGTTAGAGGTCATCAGTAAATTCAAGGATATTTCATGTTTTGAAAAACAGAGCAAATCAAATCATTGTTTGATTCCATTAACATTTCCGAGAACAGAGAAAACTACATATTGAAAAAAACAGGATATTTTCTTGGTGTGGGATTTGAAGGTATAAAAGGCTTACAGTTGATTACGTGATGACATAAAAATGCAGAAATATTAAGGACAAAATCAACTAGAACAGGCAGAAATGTTTGTAAATAAAATAGCAATCAAAAATAACTTAAAATAGATGATATTGAGTGATTTCGATGAATAATATTATATATACCATATCAGTAAATGGTTAAGTGCTTAAAATAATAATGATGGTAATAATTATAACTTTTGGCTTTTTAAACCTTTAAATCCCACACAAAGAAAATATCAGCTTTTTTGGTTTATTTGCAGTTTTCTCTGTATCCTAAAACATTGACAGAAACAAACAATGACATGTCATGTTTTTTTTACACATTAAATATTCCTGAGTTTATTGACCTCTGTTGGGAGTTAAAGGGTTAAAACAGTCAAATCTGTGTGTTCAGCTGAATTTGAAATAATTTCTCTGGAACAAAAGTCTGATTCTGACGTCCCTCTTTCTCCTCAGCCTGTCGTTCTCCTGTTGTAATTGGGCCACATTCGACTGCTGCCAGCAACACAGAGATCAACCAGCCCAAAGCCACCAGCCAACCTGGGCCATCGCCTCAATCCTGACCCCCCATTACCCGATCCACCCTCTGGACTACATTACCTGTAAGGTGGGCCCTCACAGGCTCTCAGCCTCCCTCCATGGAACTCAATGGAGGAGAATTCATGAAGATAACAAAACATTAACTCTTCATTTTTTAAGCCATCTTCCCTTGACTTCTCTCTTCTGTAAACTTGCTCTGTACTTCAGCCTCTCCTGGGCTGGATGTGATCTCTCCACAGTTCAGGCAACCTGCCCGCACTGACCTCATTAATCTGTTCCTGTCATCCCATTACTAACAGCGAGGATGGGACTCTTGGCAGGAAGGTGGCGAAAAGAAGACAATATGAGGGCGATGGATATCGAGGAAAGGTTGCCCTCCAGTTATCTGCCATCCAGATCAGAACCGGATTATTTTCTTTCTCTTTGCTGGTCACCAACAGGAGTACTTTTTTTTTTTTGTTACAATTCACCTTCCTTGAAAAGAGAAAACTTGCCACGCTTTTTGTTAACATACACGAGTGGAATTGAATGACCGTCTATTATGCGTATATGTCCCGACACGCCAGCAGAACAACCATCTGGATGTTGTGGACTTTCGTTCCTCTGCTTTCTTCTCCTTACTTTCTGCAAGATGTCCTACGGTTGACTTTGTTCATGAGCTCCTGCTGCCAAGTCACACGGACAAAAAAAAAACTCTTTCATGAAAGAACAACGGCAACATTTGAAGTGGGACAACGTTTAACATGAAACGGGACTCAAAGAAGAGCAGAACATACGCAGGGGAAGTGACTGCACTAATACAACCATTACAACTTTGATGTTTAACGTCTGAGCCAAAACCTGTAGCTGCAAAGTCGAGGATAACCCCCCCACGCTGCCCCTCACCAGCATGCATTTACTTTCTCCCAGAATGCATGCCCCCCACTGTACAGCACTGCAATTACACTACAAACCCCATGCCACTAAACCCGCCTCACATAACCTCAAGGACTATGCAGGCTCTGGTCACATATAAAAACACTAAATACAGACAAACTGTACCAGCCCATATGTCATGTGCCACCCTTTGCTAAAGAAATAAAAAACCCCAAGTTATCGTTCAACTAAAAAGTGAGTGACAGAAACATTTAAGTGTTTAATAGAATATGATTTAATTAAACAATTATTTCTGGTTTCTTTCTTGTGCTGCATTTAGAGTGTTTGGACAAAGGCCAAAGCTTCATGTAGGAAACCAATTCATGGTGACAGTAATGGAGGCAGGAAGTCTCTGGAAAAGCCATTTGCTTCACCTGTAGGAGTTTTTCAAATGTCCTTATTAGGGATGCACGATATCATCGGTTGACATCAGTATTGGCCAATATCAGCCTAAAAAATTAAGTATTGGTATCGGCCGATTTAGATATTTACAGCCAATATATCGGCCGCACATATCGGCCATATGTCAGCTGGAATATCGGCAAATTACACAAATGTACGATATTGATGCACCTTCTCATCACTGCATGGGTACATTTAAAAATCAAGGGTTTCGTTTTTGCAAGAGTTAAAAGCTGTTTTTCTTGTTTCACATCTTTCCCCCGCAAATATAAACAGTAACACTGAAGAAACAAGTCCATTTTTATTAAGTACAGAGCTTGTGCTCTTGACCAGAAATATCGGTATCGGCGATAATGAATAAAAAAATATCGTCATATCGGCAAATATCCAAAATCGTGCATCCCTAATCCTGATAAAATATGCATAAACTGCTGGAGTTGTGTTCTTTATTTCAGTCTGGGAGTCGTCATCACACTCACAGGGATTTTCCTCATGTGGTATCTGCTGAACTCGGCTCGACTCGGCAAAGTTTGGGTGCAACTCCTTCTGTTTTCTATTACAACGTACACTTTGATAGCACCTCTCAGAAGTGTCACCATCTATCAAAAGCAAATTACTACTAGCTGATATTCTTTAAAAATGATATGGGTTTGTCAAAATTAGTGCCTGTAGTCACCGATTCGATCGCCTGTGGATTAAAGGGCTAGTTTGGGTTTTTGAAATGGGGTCAATAGAGGCTCATGGCACAAATAAATATGACTGTCAATAAAGGAGCTTGTGAGCTTTGTCCCTGAGGAGAGATATTCAGGAGCAGACTCTAACTGATATAAAAGCAGTACATGGTGCTACCAAAAGCCTCGTAATTGACCTACTTACAGATTAATGCTAACCATAATACTTCTCAACAATAAGCTCCAGTATGATTCTTTGCGTTTCCTCGACCCGAGCTAGCCCTTTAACTCCACGCTCACTTCAGTATGTCAGCAAATCACACACTCACTCGTCTGCTGCTCCTGCTCCGTCACCCTCTTTAAGAAACTGGAGTAAAATCTCCAAATTTCTGTTTTTAGCCTTGAAATAAGTAGAAGTGCACAGAGAGCACAAACCTCGGCCACGGCACTTGGACAACGTTAGCGGAGTTATTCTGGAAAATGTGAAAAACTGCTCTGTCACACTGTGTTAACAAATATTTGAAAAATTCCTGGATCTGCATCCATATTCTGATCACCAAAACCTAATCTCTTCTTCCTTGTGCCATGACCAACATTCCCTGAAAACATCTTCAAAAACAACCGAGAACTTTTTGGGTCATCTTGCTCCCAGATGTTGCGTCTTGTGATGTGTGTTTGTAAACTGAGTATTTGATGAAGATGTGGACATGATGTGTTCAGATATCATTTCAAAAATGGACATTTAAGTTTTGGCTAACACCTTAACTAAATATTGTGGTTTTAGCGGGGGGTTTTGTTTGTTTTGTCAGGAATATGAAATGATAACATCAGCTGCAAAAGTTTCAGAGTTTATGTTTTTAAATGCTTGGCCTTTTGTTTGTTAGACTATTTTCACTGATTTAGCACTTGGATAAAATTATTATTTCTCTCGGTCAATAATCTTTGTTAATTCACATAAATTAGCGCAAAACCACCACAGAAGTAGATCAACAAAACAAAGCTTCTGTTTAGGAGTAGAAGAAGATAATATGATGACAGGAGAAGATAACGTAACATAGCGCGGTAAAAAACAAAACGAGTCACAACAAGTACACAGAACTGTTTAGAGTTGCTGAAGAGTTTGTCCGATGACTGTAGGCAGAGGCAGGCTCACACTTCCCATTGACTCCCAGTGTTTGAGCTAAGCTAATTAGCCGTGGGCGAGCTTTGTCCGTCTCTTCCTTATTACTGCATGCACAGTGGAAAGAATGGTGTCTATGTGCTTGTCATGGACTGGGGAGTGAGGCAAGACAAGAAAACAAAGAAAAAGATGTATCCCTTTAAAGGCAGGCGGGGTCTTCATAGTGTGGCTGTGCAAAAATACTGTAACACCCACACAACAGTACAGAAGGAAGTCGGGAAATGGAGCTGTAGACTCCAAAGTTTGTGGCTTTTTCTTGCAGTAAGGATATGAGTTTTGTTCACGAGATGGTTGAAGGAAAAAAAACAAAACAACAAGCAGAGGAGAGTTTGAACTGCAGAGTCAAGGTTTTTCTTTTCCTTGTTGAATTCCTCCTTGTTGTTGTGACAATACTCGAACCACTCAGAGGTCAGCAGGTCCGAGGTTTGATCCCCAATCAAAAACCAAAAAAACAAGTTGAGTCTATTTAAGCCGATACTACATTGTGGAAAACCCCTTTGTCATCTTGTAAAAGCCTTTTAGGAACAATATTAAAATCAGCACTGCCACAATGCCAAAATGTAGAGGTGGGCAGAGATCTCTATCACAGTCAGCGCTGTGCTGTGAAATGGATTTTGGCATTTTGGTCAGATTCAGATGCATCCCAGGCTTGTTTTATGGGGAGAATGAGAGACTTTTTTTGCATGCTTAATTTAGTTATACCTTTTTGAAAAATTCAATACTTTTACCACAAAGTGCAAACATCACTGTGATATAAATTTCAAGTCTTATTGCCCATCTCTAACAGAATGCTAAACTTCAACATGATGTCAAAAGAAATTCAGTTTCAGTATTTCTGTAATACCACGGTACAAAAGATTGCCAATTGTCTACCATGTAAGCACAGTTGGTAAAGAAACCACTTGATATCCACTAGAGTTACATTTAAGTTTAAATTTCTGCCATGGTGTCAACTAGGGCTGAACGATTTTAGGAAATGATCTAATTGCGATTTTTCTGGCAGGTATTGCGATTTCAATTTGATTCACGATTTTCTTTAAATCAAGCTTCAGCGCAATATTCACTATGTTTACAGTATAGACAACAGAAAGGAATTCAGTGATCAAAAGCACATAACACATTATTCATCATCTAATATTGATGATAAATAATCAGTTTTCATTATTTAAGGGATACTCCAACTTCTGCTCCTAAAAAGAGGCTTTGTATTGTTGACCTGCGTACCAGCACTTCTGTAAATGCAAATTTCCTTCATATTTGTAAAATAGTTGACACAACAGATCCTGGGTCAGTCAGGGGCGCTGCAAATAACTGCAGCTTTGGCAATCACAAGATTGTGTTGTCTGAAATTGCAATTTCGATCCAAAAACGATAAATCTTTCAGCCCTAGTGTCAACCCTAATGTTAAACTGTGATTTTTGCCATTTTTAAACAAAAGTTTCTCTTTTTTCTGCAACAGAGAAAAATCAAAAGTGTGTTTCTCAATTAAGAAAAGACATAACTTCATATTTTCTGATTGTCAAGCTGAAGTTTTAAACCCACTGTTGAAAAGCAACTTATTTCAGTTCTTGTTTCCTCAGCTTCTAAATCTCCACACAGCCTGTAGCACAGCGATAGATTAAGGCAGAAAACTTAAAGGAACATTTTCAAACCTTTTTTTTCCTCTAAACATTTTAAATGACCAATTATTCATAAACCAGCACAGGTATACATTTTTACCACTTCATTCTGGCTTTGTGTCATTGCGTTGCATGTTTACTTCATGAGCTCGTCTTCATCATTGTATTTCCATTATTGAACAGACATTTCAAGTTCTTTAACATTTCAGGAAATGTATATTTCTGTCTGTCTTCTCAAATTTAACCACTAAAGTGTGAGGAGGCCATGAAGCACTGAAAAAGCGTGTTATTTATTATTTTTGTAATTATTTTATCATGACAGTACAATAACTGATTGAATTACTAATTGATTTTGATTGAATTTCACACATTCACATCAGTTTAAACTATGCACGTTGATTTTTAAAATTTCTTTTTAATGTGCGTTGTAGAAATACCATGAATTTAAGTGGATATTTCTAAACTCGGTCGACTTGGGGTCTCAGAGGAGAAGCTCCAACTTAAAGCCATTTGTGTTTTCATGCTAACCTGTTAGCATAGTCTGTTCATGAAACAGCTTGTTTTTAAAGGACAAATTGATTATTTGTTCATGCAAGCTCTTGTTTTACTCATTAAAATAATTGGAGGATCAACAAAACAACAAATTAGATTGAGAAATATAACTTTGGTGAAGTTAAATGCTCATTTTATTGATGTCAATGAGGAGGAGTGTGTTTTTTTTGGGCCGAGGGTCATGTCACTCACTGAGGAGGATCTGTAAATGAACTTTAATGAAATAAAAAGGGGGATTTTATAACTTTTTGTCTGTTTGTTTCAGTTGTGTAATTTACATTTTAATGAATGCATATGAAAGTGTTTGTTCTCTGACAGATATCAGCTTCTGAGGCTGGTATTTACTAGGGGTGCACGATATTATCGGTTTGAGATCGGTGTCGGCAGATGTCAGCCTAAAAAGTGAAGTATTGGTATTGGCCAATGTTGATGTTTTTGCAGGTATTGACAAAGAGAAATTATGGACACACAGCAGAGGCACCTCCGCAGCTTGGTGAGTGACTGCATGCATCTGTCATTAAGCTAACATCTCATACATCATTACATTTGGAAAGACTGAAGTATGCTACTCTAAATAAAACATGTTTGCCTTCTGTCTGTTTCAGCCCTCCTTCAAACATTGTTGAAAAGCCAGACCATTTTCTGAGGGGGAAAATCATTTCAGCTTAAAGCTTTGCCAAACAGATCAGCCTGATGTTAAACATACAGTCTGGTAAAAACAGCTGCTTTGCAAGGTTAATATCTAATTGATCAGGAGTTATCTATCTGATTTTTTTAATACTTAGACTTTATTGGTCTTTTTTTTCCTTATTGACGGACAGAAAATTAACATAAAACAGCAAATCACAGTGCATGAACATCGATACTAGTCCACACCAAACTCCCAGTATCCAGTTCAGTTTAATGTTTGCTATGGAGAGCACACATGGGGTCCAAGAAACTGCATCACACAACCTGTGGATTTCTCACTCGGCCAGAAACATACAGAATAAATGATTTATCTGAATTTTAACTAATTTATGTTATCTCATGTCGACAGCACTGGTTTTCCCTCAATTACAAATTAATTTCTGTGTCTTGATAAAAGAATAAATATTTATTTGTGATCACAGAAAAAAACATTAATGGCCTCCAAGACTAGTAAGACAAAGACTTTGTGATCCCAAATAAATAATGGAAAATTACTTTCTATTTCAGGAAAATAAAAAATAAAAATGGCCTTCCCTTATGGCTTCCACTGATATTATTTTATACTTTAGATCTTTTTAAAAAAAGTTATTTATTTACATGCTGATGTGAGCCATATATGTTAAGTGAAAGAATGTACCAAAGAAACAACCTACACTAGTGATTATGATGTGATTTAGGAATGAGTTTTTAATGATTCTAAACAAAAAAAGATGAAGTATTTTAGCTTTTCTGCACAGAAAATAATTTTTTATGATTACTTTGTTTTTTTGTGTCCTTTCTGGCATGTTCTTCATTTGAATTATGTGATAAATCACCTTTTGTTCAGCAGTATTACACAGAACAATAACCTGATGAATGTATAACACGCGTCAGGTTGTGTTGGGAAGCATGTGCGTGTGCGCTCGTATGTTCAGCCCGCTGTGCAGCAGCCCCTCCCCTCCCCGGATCTATAAATAGCTTTGTAATCCCATTAATAGCTTAGTCAACTTAGTCGGCTCCATTCTGTTGATTAGTAAATAGCTTGCGTGTTCGCTCACCAGGAACTGATCTCGCTGTTGTCTACTCCGTTGTCCAGAGACCGGCAGAGGTCAGAGGTCATGGGCAGGAGGAGAGAGAGTGTGTCAGAGCACGGAGCGGATAAAAAGGACACTGTTGCTCATTTAAATCTGGTTTAGTCAAAGGGGATGGGTTCGATTCTCAGTAATAACACGAGAGACTGTTTGATCTATCATGTCACCTCAGTGTTTGTCCATGAACGTGTCCTCAGTCTGGGGCGATCAACCACTGGGCATGACCCAACAGTTGGGATGTGCCATGAAAAAAAGCTGAAGCACACGGTTTAATAAAGTAGTTTTCAAACTTTTTTTGCCCAAGGTGCACCTAAAACCGAGTTAAGATGTCAAGGCACACCTCGTACATATCCTCATGAGGAAGCCTTAATGTTTGTTTCAATACCTTATCTGTCTTATATGTTTTTTTGCATATAATTGATGGCAGGAAAAATTTGTCAGATATTTAACTTGAACTATAAATTATTTGGGATGCATTTTTTTTTTTTGCCAATACACCAATATTTAAAAACTTATTTTAGCCCTTACTAATATTGATAATGATATATAAAAATATCTTTTACTACACATACAATAAATGCAAAATGTGTTTGTCACACTAACAGTAAAATCACAATGCAAAAATGTTACAAACTTAATACTCACATAAGGCAAAAATATTGGTAGTAAATATTGGCATATCTGCTGCTAACTATATTTGGATTTTTAAGCAATTATCAACCAATATCAGTATTAGTCCAACAATACTGTGCTTCCCTTAAAGATATCCAAGAGTTTATTTTCTATTTTGTAAAATTTCAAAATGTCTGCGAACCTTTTAAACTGCCAAAGTCGCAATTTTGGAATCAAATTAACCATTCAGAAACATTTTTTAAAAAAAAAAAGACGATGTTCCCTTGATTCTTCAAAGGGTTTTTTTCTGAAAGTTATGTTTTCAGTACATTGTGGGAAAATGTGCCTATGGTATGACATAATTAATTTTGCCAATTCCCAAGGTACACCTAGACTAGCCCTGTGTGAACACCATTCTTTCATTCTTGTGCAGTTTTGCTGTGATAAGTGAATTTGGATTTTTTTCTTAAGATCTTAGCTTTCACATCTACCTATTTGGAGATAACAAAGCCTGGGTATGCTTCCTGCTCATCTTTCTTTTCCTCAGTTTCTCTCTGATCACTTTGGCTGTTTTCTAGAAATCCTACGAAATGAACGTGTCATAAAAAAACCCCAGAGCTATGCTGTGTAGAGAAAAAGAGAAAAATATATTGTGATCCCAAGAGACCAACCAAAATGTGCTTGTCAATTGACAGAATAAAATTTAAATATGTAGATGTGTCTCCATGAAAGTTGGTCATGGCACAAGGAAGAAGTGATTTGATTTTGGTGGTGATCCAAATCTGGATGCAGATCCAGGAATTTCTTAAAGGATTTGCTAACATTGGGAGATAGGGCAGTTTTACTACATTTTTTGCTAGTTACTCAATAACTGCTCAACAGAGTTTGATGACATTTTCAGATAATGTTGAAAATGGCATAAGGGAGAAGTGATTAGATTTTGGTGGTAATCTGAATCCATATGTGGATCCAGGATTTGTTATTGACAGTAACTAGCCTGACAAAGGTGGAAATGCCTTTGCGGAGGTTTATGCTCTTTCACTTATAGATTATTATGATTACAAGTGATGAGATTTACAGCAAACAGCCAGCATTGTGAAATACTAAGGCTGTTTATTCATACTTTCTTAAATGCTCACCAACCTTAAATATTCAGTATTAGTCTTTTCTTCTTTTATAAATTTCAAGAACCTGTACATCAGGGGAAACTAAAGGTCTTTGACTTACTAACATTATTCACATTAACAGACTGCACAACATACATCAGCACAGACACATTCACTTAGACCTCCCTCCTAATCCAATGAAATGAATAAAGTGCCGAGCCTGGAAATCAAACAGCAGAGGGCGTCCTTGCACCAAGTAAATCTGCTCCATGATGATGTTGAATGTTTTCTGTGAGGTATTTGTAATAAGGCACCAGCTTCATATCAGGATTCAGTTACTCACAGGCTCTCTCTGCATCTGTTTTATATGGTGCAGCTCCATCTGACAAGCAACTCACTGAGAAAAATACTTAAGTATAAATTAAAAGACAGGTCTAGATTTCATCAAAAAAATGACAACATTTTCATTATCTAAATAATGAAGTCCTCAACATCACTTTTTCCAGTAAAGGTTCAAGATGTTACTTTTGACATACATGACCTTTTCTTGGCTTTCTAACTGGTTCACTGACCAACCAATCAGAGTCAGAGAGCCTCTTTGGTGACTCCAGATAACTTTTGTTTGCAGGGTTGTATTTAATGCATTTTTGTGACATTTTTCTCTCTGTTTTGTTACTGTAACAGTAACAAACACAACGATAACCTACACTCAGAAGTAATAGACAAAACATTTAATAACGGCAGTATTAGGTGTTCTGGGAATTTTAAGCAGAAATACCAAAATTTTGTAGATGCAGACAGCTAACGATAGATGACCTCACCAAGGACATTACTTTTATAAAGGAGTTATTTTTAATTACTTTGACAGATGTATAGTGTATCTATTTTTTGTTATTTGAAAATCTTTGTAAAGTTTGTACCATATCGCTTAACACAAAATCTTAATTTCTGTCATAAGAGGGAAAAAAGAAAATTTCCAGAATAAATGTTCCATGTTATATTTTTCCAATAGAAAAGTTTCCAGTGCAAATCATTGCTTAATATTTGCATTCAAACTGTTTGGTTACAGTAGATGGAACTTTTGTCAGGTTGCCCAAATCTTAAAAGGACAATGACTTTACAGTTAGGTTAAAAAATGGTGGTAAATCCTTTAAAAATAAGTGTTATTTATGTGGTTAACCAACCTATTAAATACACAAACAAATCAATTACATAACCACAAAAACCTTTCACTGATGTTACAGTAAAGATATCTGCTAAATGCCTAGCTTTACAGTTAGCTAGCTAACAGTGCAGCAGTAACTTAATGCTAATCATACCAAACATTTTCAGAACAAATGGTTCAAAATATTCACCTACTCCTGGTATTGATCTCCAGTGCCCAGCTACCTGCAAGCTAATAACTGTGTGACACTGTTAACCATATATCAATCAAAAGCATATCAAACAACTAATTGCTGTTAGAATCTGTAAACATTTGTATTTTAATCTGTGGTTTCTTGTACTCAAACCTGTAGCTAAATTAATGCTAACAAAAGATTGTTGTCCAGACTGGTGCTCTGGTTAGCTGGCTAACACAATTCTGCACTTGAGAGAGCAGTCTGGTTAAATGTTGATCAACACTCATTGACACAAACCAGATTGCTTGGTATTTAACAAGAAATTATGAACTTACAAGTTTTGGTCATTGTGATAATCTTATCAAATTAACCTCACTTTCATGATTTTTTTAAGCTTAAATTTAATCGCTAAGAGTAAGAGATATTATTTGGCTACCATAAAAATACAACATGGTGGTTCGACTTCAGAGCTGTTACAATATTTCCATGCTGTCTTATTTGAGAATTTCCTCTTGATCTAACAACCTGATTAAGTTGGTCCTTATGGCTGTGGCAATGTTGTAGAAATTGTTGTTTATTAAAAAGTGATCAGAACTGCTTCCATCAGGATCAAGTCATATTTGGGAACACATGCCAAGTTGGAACTTTGCCATTTATCATTACTGATGACCCATCTGCTCCACCAACAACGTTACCCTACTGCTGTGTTCATGTGTGATGAAGTTTAAGGGGGTAAGGGTGAAGACCCGATGCCAGGGGACACCAACCTCTTCAGCTGCATTGCCAACTGCCATAACTGGTGGTAGTGCCACCAACTTCTAAGTATGTTTCGATTGGGACTTGAACCAGCCACCCTCCTTGTTAGCAGAGTGTGAGCAAAGCTCCTTTAAACACACTTTAAAATTCAAAAGCAGGTCAACATTAGATGCATTTCTCCTTTTAAATTACACGTTAAAATCTTGTGCATGTGTTCATCACAAACTATATTTCAGGTATTATCTGAAAAGGGAATTCTGGATCCCACATGCTTTTGGCCTTGGGAACCAGGAAGTGCTAAATGCTAACTCACTCCACGTTTTTGGACTCATTCCTGCACGGCTTTATTAAATAGAGAGTAAGATGAGAATCAATGCTGTCAAAGGCTGTACATCCAACTCAGTCATGACAACTCCATATGTTGTTGATCTTTTGATAAACTTTTGTCTGAGATGAGAGACACAGTGAGTTTCTTATATCAGAGTTGCAAATAACTTCCAACATGGCGGTCCGAGGTTGTGTCATGTCACCAGCATCCCCTCTTGGGTACCAGGCTGCGTAAACACGTTATCGTTTGGACCCTCCTGACACTCTTCCCACCATGACTTTGCTGTGGTGCTGTTGTGGAACACAGCTTAAACAGTAACCCAAGCCAGAACAAACCCAGGAGCTAAAAATACCCACAAGTCAACAGTCCGGCTGCTGTGGGATTGAGACTGGGGACATGGGAGGGTCTTTACATGGGGGTTAGACAAGCTGGCGTGGGCTGAAGCGATGGACAGCTGGGGACACTGACGCTGTTACAATTGAAAAAAGAGACAAGGAGAAAATACAGATAAAAAAGCAGCAACAGGAAAAACAGAGATTTCATTCAGGATACTGAATTCAAGGAGAGACCAAGAAAATTCCCTGTTGTTCATCTCTCTGCTTGTTTTCCTCTATTTTCTTTTCCTTTGTGACTAACTTGACCCAGAGGGGATGAACTTTGCTCTCGGCTTTAAGCCTCCATCAGCAGGCAGCTCCGGGCCCGGTGCAGGACGGGGGGCCACCATGGAGAACCTGGAGAAGCAGCTTATCTGCCCTGTTTGTCTGGAAATGTACTCCAAGCCTGTCGTCATCCTGCCCTGCCAGCACAACCTCTGCAGAAAGTGCGCCAACGACATCTTCCAGGTGAGAGCTTCCCTGCCTCATGGTTTGACTGTTGAACAGTTTATTTCTGCTTTTTCATGCAGGATTGGTTGAACTTGATTATGATATTGATCACCAGTGGCTCTTAAATGGTGACACAAGTTCAGGTGTGCATTGAGACTTTGTACATCCACGTGTTACTAATACATCCAATCAACAGCTAATCAATAAGTGTTGAATTTACTGTGAAGTGAGATTTTGTCATTAAACATCTAATTACTTAGACAGTTGTATGTTATATGTGGCATTTGTTGATAAATAAATATATAGATTCCAAATTATTTTATTTGTCATTCCAGTTTGCACTTCCATGAGAAAAGAACGAAAACTAGTGATTGACGTCCCGGTATCAGTCATATAGAAATATAAAAGCAATGAATAAGGTGGTAAGCAGCAGTGTACACAATAAATAAATTAAAAAAAATACAAAATAAGGATATTTACAACAATACTATAATCTAAGGCTAATAAAAAACCAAGGATAATTCTTTACAGAACTAACATAAAATGAAATCTCAATAAAAAATAAGGATAATATTTACAACATTAACATAATCTAAGGTACAGTATACACCGAAGTACAGAGCAGCAGCAGTGGTGTGCAAAAAGAAAAAATCAACAGGTAAAGTGGCTCAACAGATCAGTACAATAAGGTGTATTTAGGTATTAGTCCAGTATTAGAAATAGAACTGAGTGATAAGATACTATAATATGCATTAAAGATTATATTTTATGGGTACGACTGTGATTTGCCTTGGGAGACTGGCCTGTTTTTTGCTGTGCCAGGCTAATGTCCCAAAACATACTTCCTTAAAAGTTGCGAGTTTCCTGCTTAAATTAATGAACATGATGTTGTTAACCCTGTAATCTTGGGTTTTTTGAAGTTTGAAGTCATATTTTATTTTAAATGAAGCCCTTTACTAAATAAAAAAGGCCAGCATATAAAAGAAGGATCTAAATATCCTATTAACTGTTTGAAGTGCAAAAAATGATAATATCTACAAATCCCTGCCAAGGCATTTACTCTGTATATTGATCAAGATCCAAATTTAAAGGGATACACCAACTTTTTCTTTCTTTTCTTGTCTTGACTCACTCCTGAATTCATGACAAGCAGATAGACATCATTTTTTAGGCTGTGTGTGCAGCAGCGAGAAGAGACCGGCAAAGCTCGCCCACTGCTAATAAGCTTAGCTCAAACACTGGGAGTCAAGGGGTAGTGTTAGCCTGCCTCTGCCTACAGTCATCAGATAAACTCATCTGCAACTCTAAATGGTCCTGTGTGCTTTTCTAATATCATTGTATTATCTTCTTCTACTCATAAACAGAGGCTTTGTTTTGTTTGACTCGAGAGTGAGGCAAGACATGAAAAGAAAAAAAAAGGTTGGCGTATCCCTTTAACTCTGGTTTTCATGGACCCACATGATAATTCTCATTCATAAAACATGATATTATTCAAAGCATTTCTGACATTATTATTAAGTTTTCAGGGAGAATGTGGAAAACTACCCTGTCTGGTAATGTCATTTACTTTTTGAGTTACATTGCACAAAGAAAGACAAACGCCAGCAAAACTATATCCTCTTTGGTACAGATCAGTAAAACTGATCCATGCTGAAGACATGGAATATTATCTCAAACTAAATTTAAATCAGATTTATTCAGAGAAAAAGAGGTGAAGATGAGACCTTTAGTCTTCTGTCAAATAGTCTTGCACATTTGTGGTTTGTATCAGCCAAACCCCTGATTGTATAAAACTTATTTCCTTCTTAAATTCAAAATCAACATGTTCAGAAAAATCACTTTGTGCAGGATGTGCTAATTAAGTTTTGATCTGTTCAGACCAAAATGGATGTATGAGCACTCAAAGTGCTTTTTCACTGCAGGTCAGATTTACACACTGATGGCAGAGGCTCGTTTGTTTTGGTATTAACGTCATTAACCTTCACATGACTCTGGTGCTGCAGTGGGAGCAGTCTGGGTTAAGATTCATGCTGACGGACTCTCAAACATGTGACTGTTGGAAAGAACGATGTGTGACCCACAGGTTATAAGTGGACTCCACCACTGAGCCACTGCCTCCCCACAGCCCAAAGATAACTCTCAACCGACTGTCCTCTTTTGTTTGTTAAAACAGGGTTTGTGAAATATTTTATTTCTATTTAAAAATGTTTTTTGAAAGCCTGGGGAAAGCCTTTCATACAGTGTTGATTTTGTTTTCATTTTTCATCAACAACCTTTTTTCCCCTGACGAAAACTAGACAGTAACTAATAAAAACAAGTGCACATGGACAAAAACCAAAACTAAATTAACTGACATTTTCATCATTTTCATTTCAACATATAAAAACTAGACTAAAATTTTGGACAGAGACGTAATGCAATCAGACCTAATTTGGTCATGTAGAAAGTAGGGATAAGATAGGAGTATATCCAGTCACAGCTACTTTGGTTGTGTGTAAAGGTTGGATGAGTTAAGAGGGACATCCAATCACAACTGCCTTAGCTTGGTGGTGGTGGGATAAGTTGGGGAGCGATCCAATCAGAGCTCCTCTCTTTATGAATTGATATATTCATGTAGAGCAGGTTCACTGTTTGTTGTCAGTTCTGGTATTCTAACTGAGATGCTCTGCCAGGTAGCCTAAATAAAGGTGACTGCATTTCACACAAAAGTTCAATTTGTTTTGGTTCATTTATACATTCAAACTTTCCTCGCATCAGTAAAGGGTTATTAGATGTTTCATTTTATCCAAGTGTAAAACATGACTTCAGAAATTCAAGGAAACGTAAAAATGCCTTACCCTTTACACTTCATATTTTAGTCGACTAAATTTACAGTAGATTTTGTCGACTAAAATGTTGTGAAGTTTCATCAACTTAAACTAGACTAAAATTAAACAATTTAGATGACTAAATTATGACTAAAACTAAGATATTCTAGGCAAAAGACTAAAACTAAAACTAAATTAAAAAGTGTTGCCAAAATTAACTCTGCTTTCATCTCCAGGCCAAACATATCTTTTTCTCCACATGGTACAGGAAGGCAAGAGCAAAGGAAGACCCTGCAAAACCCTCCAAAATAGTGCCTACTGGTTTTTAATGACCCTTCTGAGAAACAAGAAAAGCTCATGTGTATTATATCAAAGAGGTTTTCATAGACTCTGTTCTCTTCTTGTTTCATGAAAGCTGAAGAGAACAGAGACAAAGACAAAATAATGTTTTCTTTAGTCTTATCCTTAAATTGAGTGTCAACTGCAAAGCTCTTGTCATTGGTCATTTGCTGGTCAAAGTTCATCCAAACCTCAGATATTTACAAGAATCTCTATCTGCCATCTTCTGGAATAGTGTACAGGATAGCAGAGGCAAAAGAGTGGTTCCTTAAAGTCAAAATCAAGCCTAAATAACTAAAATTTTAACCAGTCCACACTTTTCTATGCCATCTTTCTCCAGTCATCCAACCCCCTGTGGCAGTCCCGGGGACCCTCCAGCATCAGTGCGAGCGGCGGCCGGTTTCGTTGTCCATCGTGCCGCCATGAGGTGGTGCTGGACCGCCATGGAGTCTACGGTCTGCAGAGGAACCTGCTGGTGGAGAACATCATAGACCTTTACAGACAGCAGGAGTCATCCAGGTGAGCTATTGGAAAATAGGCAATACTGCAACATAACTCCACTTTAATTATGTTTCAAAATTATGTTAGCAATGCTTAATCTAATGAGCTAAACACAGAATTTAAGCCAGTTCAGCTATTTCTTTATACTAGTAATTGAGTGTTAACTGGTTAACATAGTATACTAAAGTCACAGGAAAACGAGAAAAACTTAAAACCTCTAAAGTGGGTCCAGATAATCCAGGTCCAGGCAACCAAACAGTTTGAAAACTATAAAAGGCCTTTAATACATGGGACTAGAAACATTAAAAATCACACCAATCAGAAGCACTCACTCTCTCTTCTATAAACTCCATTTACATTTTAATTTTGAGAAATTCATAAAATGTAGTTTTAAGAAACAGTCACGACCAGTTACAGCTCTGTTTTCTCCGAAATGTTCCTGTTTTTAAGTCTTCATGACAGATTTTGTCAGGTTTTTTATCATGGACAAACATTTTTTTGATATTTTAAACTGACTGGTGGGCCGAATTAATGAAGTAGGAAGACTGCATGTGGTCCCTGAGCCTCCAGTTGCTCATCCCTGGTCTAGCAGTGTCCTGAGACAGGTGTGAGTATGCCTTCAGAATCACTAAACCCATAAATTATCAATTCATCTGTACAATAACTTATAAATGAGCCCTCAGTCTACTCTATTAGTACTTAATAATGTGGTTCCTCAAAAAATAATCTGTCATTTACTGTGATTTATTTGTATGAAGATTAGAGCAGAATATTATGACAAATGTCTCAGCAGAAAATATCTGTGACGTCAGGCTTCATGCATGTTGTTGTGATAATAGACTGACCAACAGAGAGCAGCATTGTTATAAATACCTGTGAGGTCTTTGAAGGCAGTTTTATTACAGGTTCAGGCTACAAGTTGTTAAATTATCCTATTTTCTTGAAACATCTGTACTAATTCAAGAAAAATTAAGATATTCTCAAAGTCATTGCTTAATAGTTAAATAAAGCTTTAAAAACACAATGAATGGATCATTTTCTGACAGGATTTTTTTGTTTGATATGTTAATTGGAAATTTCTATCCACTATCTCCTCACTCTTTTATAACATGTCAGAGTTTATGATATTTTTCAATTTCAAAAACCGTGATTGTATGCATCAAATCTGTCGTGAGATGTGCTAACTTGTGATGTTACATATTATATATTTCATGGATCAAGTACTGACATTACAAAAAAAAGAAACTTAGGGAATTAATTTCAGTTCTTGCTTGGATATAATTCAGCTTAAGTTTTAAAATGTTGCTGATTTTTGATGCAGAGGCAAAGAAACACTTAAATTGGAGTCAGTTGGGTTCGCTTGGTACCCACTTACAGAACAGACTACAGACACCTCCTCTCCCAGTAACAGGTGGACTGGGGAAGGACCGATAACTGAAACTGAGCCAAATTGACCCGGACTACTCGTTAATCTGCTCCCCTGGAGGTTTAAAAAGGCATCCATTTGCTTTATGTTAGAGTAGAATAGAATAGAATAGAAAATTTTGTGATTGTAAAAACAAATACAATGACATTTTGTTTGCAGGAATCACAGTATGCAGCATTTTACAACATTTTCAGCATAATAAATAAATAAAATATCCAGATTTATGGACATCAAGAATCCTCATGCTTCATTTAGACTGGAACACATTAGAAGACAGGGAAAGTGCAGCATTGGAGAATAAACAAATACCTTATAAACAGCGATCAGAGTGAGTTAAACAAGCTGCAGTACTATAAATGAGGATAGAGAACAATTATGAACAATGAGTAAATGAATAATTTGTGAATGAGTAAATTGATATTTTATAAACAGCTGTAAGCAGTTGGTAAATAAATTACTAACAGTCCAGTGATAAGTAGCAGTGAAGGTGCATTATTTAAGAATAAATAGAAAAATACAGTTTTATTACTCTGGAAAAAGAGCAAATGGATTTCTATTGCACATTTAGGGACTCAGTTATTGCACCGGAGATGTTGTGTTACAGAGAAGTTGATTGTCTTTGTTGTAATTCCCCTGTTTGTTCAATTTTATTTCTGTTTAGTTCAGTTAAAGAAAGTTGTTGTTCAGTTTGAGGCACTAACTGATGAGCCTGGCTTTCGACTCTACCAAGCAGCAGACAACATTAAAAAGCTAATGGGGCATTGGTGGCGTTGGTCAGTAGTTGGTGGTTGCAGGTTCGAGCCCAGCTCTGGCTGTCACATGTTGATGTGTCTTTGGGCAAGGGCGTGAATGTGTGAGATGAATCTGATGGACGACTGACAGAAACTCCAACCGTCCGTGAGTGAATGTGTAGACGTGACCTGTGATAGAGCTGCTTGAGTAAGAGACTAGAAAAGCGCTGCATAAGCTCAAGTCCATTTAACATTTAATGTTAGCTTATTAACGCTCACCTTTACTTCACTAGTCCTTCACCTCCCAAACAGCAGCTTTATTGATCAAAACACAGTAAAAATACACGAACCTCGCCAAACTGTTGAAGACTTTTACTCTAGCAGAGATGTAAGGGGAAGGATTCTCCACTGTTATGGTATGTGAACATCGCTGAAGAAATACGGAGATTTTGATGATTTAACTGACCTGTGTTTTGTCCTGGGGACTGTCAAAGTGTTGGACATGCCCAAAACTTGTAAATTCCTATAATATCTCAGTTTTTCTCAGTTTTTCTCAGTTTAGGGGTGCCTGATATTAGTTTTCTGCCGATACCCGATATAACAATTTTTCTAAACTCATTATCACTGATGTTGATATTTTGTGCCAAGAGCAAGCAAGAAAAACAGCATTTTATTCTTTAATAAACAACACTTTGGATTATAGAAGTGGACTTTCATTGCTGAAGAGGTAAACCATCATGATCCATTGTGCATTTTGCCAATTTACAGCCAATATATGGTATGTAGGGATGCAGGATTTTGGATTTTTACCAATATCCGATATGCCGATATTTTTCAATTCATTATCGCAGATACAGATATTTCTGGTTAAGAGAACAAGCTCTGTACTTAACAAAAATGGACGTGTTTCTTTCAGTGTTACAGTATATTTTTGCGAGGAACGGATGTAAAACAAGAAAAACAGCTTTTAACTCTTGCAAAAATGAAACTGTTGATTTTTAAATGTACCCATGCAGTGATGAGAGGGTGCATCAATGTTGTACATTTGTGTAATTTGCAAAATTTTCCAGCCGATATATGGCCGATATGTGTGGCCGATATGTCGTCGGTAAATATCTGCAAAAATTTCAATGTCAGCCGATTCTGATACTTAACTTTTTAGGCTGATATCGGCCGATATGGATATCAAACTGATTATATCGTGCATCCCTAATGGGATGTTTATGGGCCGTTTGCTTGGACAAAATTTAGTATCTTTGGATACAATTAGAAACTTTTTAGGCAAATATCTAACAGTACTGATATTGTCTGATAAATTGTGCATCCCTCGGTAAAATCTGTCAGTAGTTTGCAGCCAGTTTTGTTGCTATTAGTCCTCTAAATAAAGCTGTTAAACACATTATGTTGCCCGAATTCTGTTGTGGGAAGCTTCTTCCGTCCATCTGCCTCTGTTTTAAAGGTCTAAACACTTATTACATCTGATATTTAAGTCTTTTTCAGAGCAGATTTATCACCTTTCACTCTAAAATAGAAGCTGAGTGAGTCACATGTTAAAGAAGGAAGATTTTGGTGCTCAGTGGAGGCAGAAGGACAGGACTCCCCTCATTGCCTGTGTGGGCTAAAATCGTAAAATAGACGCTCCCAAATGTTTTATAACTTGTATTTTCTTGAGGATTTCTTCTCTCTTAATCATCAGAGACACCTACGTCAGAGGACAAAGGACATTGTATTGCATAAATGATTGTTTCAGTTGCCTTTCAGGATATCCACGTTAGTGCCAATACCTCCTCTGTCCAAGCTGCCTACATGCACCACTGTGGCTCCCATGTGAGATCCTTTAAGGCAACATGGTGGGCTGATTTCTGCCTCTGTAATAATTGATTGTTTAGCACAGAAAGGACAAAAATGGTTGCACATTTGCAGGGACAAATCAAGTCAGAAAATGGTCAAAGCATTAAAACACAATCCAATCTTTGGCGTCTGTGCATGTATACTCACTTAGCTAATGTGATTCATGACACCTTTCTTAATGTCAAATGGTCTAAAAAACAACAGTGACAGCCGTACCTCTTCAGTCAGCCGCTGACGTCGGGGTTCGTCATCAGCGGCAGGGATGAACTAAACGTTTTAACAATGCAGACAGTGTTGCCAGGTCTCGTGTCTCGCTGGTGCCTGAAAATCAAATCGAATTTTGATTAAGTCGCCTCAGGAGTGCATTTTAAGTACATTGAAAGAGCTCTAAAGTGATTGATTTAAGCAAAAACACTGAACCTCATATTTACTGAAACACAAATACCTTAATATTGTTTTTATTTTGTCTGTGGCAGGTGGATGACCTTGCAGGTAAACATGGCTTTGTTTTAGAATTTAGCAAAACTTTGGTGTAATCGCTTTGAGTCTTCCAGACGTTTTATAATATTGGTCTGGTCCTCATGGGTGCAAAATATTAAATAAAAAAATAACTTAAAAGGATTAAAAACAATCTTTGGAGTTTTGGACAGAGGAGAGTCCACTCTGTCACAGTGCTTGAATATCTGAGGTAATCCTTGAAAAGTCTTATAAAGTCTTGAACTCGATTTTTGAAATTTAAGGCCATAAAGTCTCAAAAAAAATCTCTTTTACTTAACCCTTTAATTCCCAGCTCAACTGTTTGACAGAGGTCAACAAATTCAGGATTATTTAATGTGTTTAAAAACAGACCACGTCATTTGTTGTTTCCATCAATGTTTTAGGATACAGAAAAAACTGCAAACAAACCAAACTGATATTTTCTTTGTGTGGGATTTAAAGGTTTAAAAAGCTAAAAGCTATTATTATAATCACCAACATTATTATTGTAAATACTTAACCATTTACTTATATGAAGATTTATTTGTGTGTGTGTGTATATATATATATATATATATATATATATATAAATAAATCTTGAATGTATGTATGTATGTATATATATTAAACCCAAGCTGCTGAATGCTGATTAACCTGCAGAGACTCAGAAAGTTTAATCGTTGATGTGAAACTTTTCCGTCCTCCAGACTCGTGAATCTGAAGCCGGAGCCGCAGCAGCTTCAGCAGCTGATGTGTGACGACCATGAAGAAGAGAAGATCAACATCTACTGCCTGTCCTGTCAGACGCCGACCTGCTCCATGTGCAAAGTGTTTGGGAAACACAAAGACTGCGACGTGGCTCCGCTCAGCAACGTCTACCTGACACAGAAGGTAAAGCATCACTTCCTAAAAAGCTGGACGCTGCATTAAAAGAATGTAAATAAAAACAGAGAGTGGTGATAGGATGAAAATTAAATCCACGTCATAATCTGAAAATAACACAAACACTGCGTATCAAAAGTTCAAACAAAGACACTGAATTGTTTCAGGAGAAAAATTTGCCTGTTTGGAGTTTCATACCAGAACCACCTTTTTATCAAAGTTGGGACGCTTCCATGTTTTTTAGGTTCACTTGACTAAATGGTATTTACACTCATCCACCTGCGTATTGTTTTCTGATCATGTCCACCCCTAACTTTATCTGGGCCTTTTCGGCTGCTGCCTTGTTAAATTTATTATTGTTTTTATTCATATGTTTTATTCAAGAACATTTTCAGAGCATACTATGAACAGTGAAGAGACAGAGACATATACAGAAATATTTAAGACAGAAAAATGAGAAAAAATAAAATATAAATTGATTAATAAATTATTAATGTAAAATTAAAAAAAAAACTTTCAGCTTGATAGTTTTAAGTGTCTTGAATTAAAGGTATGGAGATTATGTAAAGGTTCATAAATGTGCAGAATGTGAAAAAAGAAAAGTTCAGAAATTAGTCAATAAGTGCAAATTTTGGATATTTTTGAACTCAACATGAAAAATTAGGACAAACAGGGGTGACAACTTTTATAGGAAAATCTAATGACTTTTAGGAAATTCAGGTTAGTTTTGTGAGATATTTCAATGAAATTAAGGCAGCACTTGTTTTATGTATTTGTCTGTCATTTGGATTTTGTTCTTTGAGAGGAAAAAAAATCGGAAATTAAGTTTTATGAGGTAAAATCTGTAGTTTAACTTGAAACCTTATTGCCCAGTCCAAGAGTGAGGGTTAGAATATTAATTATGCTTTATGTGTGGATAAAACAAGGATAAATCAATATTTTTTGACTATTTGCACACTAATACTTGGTGAGAAAATGAGTTTTCACATGTTTGGACTAATTTAAGGAAATCATTAACTGAGACCCAAACTACTGATTTAACCTAAAGTATCTTTATTACCTCTGCCAAGGAGGTTATGTTTTTTCCAGAGCATGTTTGTTTGTTTGTTGGCAAGATTATGCAGAGATTGCTGGACAGATTTTGCTGAAATTTTTAGGAGATGGTGGCAATGACCCAACTTAAAAATCATTAGATTTTGATGATGATCCAGATCACCATCATTAGTGAACGATCGTTTTTGCTCAATAACTGTCTATAATGATATCAACATGATTCAGAGTGCTAGGTGTGGGTTTTCAGGGTCATGAATCATGTTATGATGGTAACTTTATCATGAACTATTGCTTATAGATGTAACAGCAATATGTGAAGTACCTTGGCGGTTTGTGCTCTCCGAGCGCTTTCTAGTTTTAATAAATACAGCCACACAAATACAGACAAACATGACAAGGAAGCCCCATGTAAGCCTCCAAAAGCTGCTGGAATGAGGCTTTGATATAAAACAACAAGAAGAGCTCAACATCCAAAATGTTGTAAATTAAATGATGAATAACTCTGTAGTTCTTAAATATTACAGTAATCTCACAGTAAGTCTGTATTTAACAGTTCATTTCTCAAGAGAAGCAGCATAAGGCCCCTTCAGGCCACTGAGAAAATGGCACTCGAGCCTTTAAGACTTTTCATGACCTGAACCAGCAGGGCCAACAGGCACTCAGAGCATCCGTCCAGACTGCTGGACTCACAAAGTCACACGGAGACCAAGCGCAGCAGTTTTGTCATGCCGACAGCAGCAGCAGCGTTGTCGCCGTCGCCGGCTTGTTATTGAGCAGTTGGCTTTGCTGACATTTCAGTGGCGGCCTCTCCATCTCTCACTCTGACTCTGATTCACTCATCTGAAATTTAGATGAGGGCCAGGAAAAGTATTTACCCTTCGTCGTTGTGCAAAGGTTAACCCTGAGAATGAGAGTTGGTTTATATTTGGTCTGCGCCCTGAAGAAGTGTTTGTTACGCTCATAACACCTTAAATGACACTTTAACTGTACGGGCTGTGACAAACTAGAATTAATGTGTGTGATGTCAGAGGATGCTGTAAAAAGATTCATGCTGCTGAATCATCTCTTTGTACTTTCGGTGATAAAGGATCACTCATCTCTCATTTAGTCGAGGACGTCAGATTAGAGAATACATCCAAAATTCTCTCTGCTTTTATTTGTTAAATCTTTTGAGTAAGGGCAGGATCAGAATCAACTTTATTGACCAGGTATGTTAGACATACATGAATTTGACCCCAGTTTATTCACTCTTTAAGAACAGATCAGGTACATAGAGAGTGTATACATGTATACAAACAGAACAGCAGCAGAAAATCGAAAAGCAGGAAGTAAAATTTGAAATAAAAATTAAAATTAAGAAAAGGAATAGAATATGTACAATACAAAATGTACAAGAGGGCACGTGGTTTTTGCCCCTGAAGTGAGTGTAAGGGGCACTCTGTCCAAGGACATACACCAGAAGCCGAGCCTCTCATTTCTTTTCACCTCCCAACTCAACATCAACACTCAGGGACTTGTGACTACTTGTTTGCTCATGTATGGTAAAACAGTAGTCATACAACCAGGCTTTGTAAGGGTGATGAGTAGTTTATATTAAACTAGAAAGCACTCAGAAAGCACAAACCTTCGCCAAAGTAGCTCACATACTGCTGTTACATCTATAAGCAATAGTTCCATGATAAAGTTACCATCACAATATGATTCATGACCCTGAAAACCCACACCTAGCACTCAGAATCATGTTGATATCATTATTAGTTAGACAGTTATTGAGGAAAAAATGGTTGTTTGCTAATGGTGGTTATCTGGATCACCACCAAAATCTAATCATTTTTAAGTTGGGCCATTACCAACATCTCCTGAAAATTTCAGCAAAATCTGTCCAACAGTTTTTCTGTACTCCTACTAACAAACAAACAAACAAACAAACAAACATATGCTGGCAAAAACATCACCTCCTTAAAACAAACAGGATCATCAACAAGAGTCATGGGATTCTGCTCCATCATGGTTGGAAGGAGAAATAAAACATCTGATCTAAAATCCTACTGAGTCTTAATGTGTTAGACGTCAGAAAAAGGCCAAATGTGACCGACTAAAGCCAAAAACTGTGTTTATGAGCTGCTTATGATGCAGCCAAAAACACCCATAACTTTATCTGTGGGGCTTTGGTGACAGAGTCTGAAAATTCGCTTCAGTGGCAGTCAGAAAGTCGAGGGTTTGTACCATCAGTGAGTGAATGGTTATAGATGGTCAGTTGGACCTGCAGTGTTAAAGTTCAAGTCCATTTACCAATCACTGAATAAACTTTTAATTTCTGAGTGTAATTTCTGATATCACTGTGATCTTGTGGATGTTTGCAGGCAGAGCTGAGCGACGGCATCGCTGCCTTGGTCGCTAATAACGACAACATTGAGGCGATCATCACTCAGATGGAGGAAACCTGCAGCACCATACAGGTAAGTCACACATCCATGATGTTTGTGCAAGGGAACAGTGTTCATTTTGTTGACTAATTATTTTTGTCATTGTTTTCATCAACAACCTTTTTTCTCCTGATGAAAACTATGACTAAAACTAGACAGTAGCTAATAAAAACAAGTGCACACGGACAAAAAATAAAACTAAATAAACTGACATTTTTGTCAGCAAATAAAAACTAGACTGAAATGTTTGACAGAGACTTAATCCAATCAGACCTAATTTGGTCATGTAGAAAGTAGGGACAAGTTAGGAATATATCCAATCACAGCTACTTTGGTTGTGTGGAAAGGTTGGATGAGTGAAGAGGGACATCCAATCACAGCTGCCTTAGCTTGATGGTGGTGGGATAAGTTGGGGAGTGATCCAATCAGAGCTCCTCTCTTTATGAATTGATATATTCATGTAGAGCAGGTTCACTGTTTGTTGTCAGTTCTGGTATTGTAACTGAGATGCTCTGCCAGGTAGCCTAAATAAAGGTGACTGCATTTCACACAAAAGTTCAATTTGTTTTGGTTCATTTATACATTCAGACTTTACTAGCATTCAATAAAGGGTTATTAGATGTTTCATTTAATCCAAGTGTAAAACATGACTTCAGAAATTCAAGGAAACAAAAAATGCCTTTACACTTCATATTTTAGTTGACTAAATTTACAGTAGATTTTATCGACTAAAATGGTGTGAAATTTCATCAACTTAAACTAGACTAAAATGAAAACAATTTAGATGACTAAGTTATGACTAAAACTAAATCAAAAACTGCTGTCAAAGTTAATGCTGCAAGGGAAGACATATTACAACAGTTTAATGAATAAATGATCAGTAGTGCCGTACAGATGCTGAGTTGAGTGTTTACTGATGCTTTATTGTAGTATGTAGTCATAAAATAGTATGACTGAAGATTTTCTATGTTCCTCAGGAAAACAGCAAGAGAACAAGAGAGAAGCTAGACAGCAGCTTCGACCATCTGGTGGCCATATTGGAGGAGCGTAAACAGGATCTGGTGGGGCTGATCACCAAAGAGCAGGACGACAAACTCAAACACGTACGATCGCTGATACGTCAGCACGGTGATGACCTGGAGGCTGCCGTGACGCTGGTGGAGTCGGCGATTCAGTTGATGGAGGAGCCGCACATGCCTGTGTTTATACAGGTGGGTCATGCTTCAGATCAGGAGGAGACTGCAGGACATTTAAGATAAAAATAATGAGAATAATGTTATTTATAGAGCAGGTTTAGAAACAGAGGTTTTCTTACACTTACACTTTTGTTGCCTTCGCCAAGGAGGTTGTGTTTTTGCCAGCGTTTGTTTGTTTGTTTGTTTGTCAGCAAGATTACACAAAAACTGCTGGACGGATTTTGCTGAAATTCTCAGGAGATGTTGGTAATGGCCCAACGTAGAAATTAGATTTTGGTGGTGATATGTATGTTTGTCTGGATGCCAAAAAGTCCCAGAATTTCCAAAAATCCCATAGTTTAAAAAAAGTCATATCTCTGCCATTTCTTAACAGAGTTGCTTCCAGTTTTACAGGATAATATGGGATCCATGTCTCTATCATCAATTTCATCTGGATTTGATCCAGGCTGATGTCACAAAAACACTGAACTGTATAATGGGAAATCCCATTGATGACATTCAATAATTCATATAAAATAAAAAATATTAAGTGATGTTCCCAAAACTTGTTGTGTTTATACAGGATAACAACCCCCATGTATGTGCTGAGTTTGGTCCAGATCCTGCCTCTAGTCTGGATCTGGTGATCCAGAATTGTATCTGTAACAGGAGTTGTGAAAAAGCCACTGCTGGAACTGAGCTGCTTGGTGGAGGTCCGCGCTGTCTGAGTGCTTTTCTAGTTAAAATGTGGCCTGTGGCTCTTTTACTTCGCGTTATTCCACTTTCTCCCCAGTTTTCACCTGTATCCACTGTGCTGTCACTCAAATAAAGGCATTTAAAGTAAAAATAAAAAATGGATATTTGGAAAAAAGTCAGTTAAAATATCATTATTTGCATGCTGGATATGTAACATAAGTGCTGGAACATTCATCCTCTGGGCAGCGTTGTTGCGGACAGAAAATAAAAGTTGCAGGTCTTAGCACGACTGAAAAAACATTATTATGCTAACGGTTGTATTTTTAATGGATCTTACCCAATGTGGCGCCCTGGGTGAGATTTAATATGGCGCTCTCTTCCATCTGCGATTTACATACACTTACAAACTAAATGGAATAGCACTGTTTTAACCACTGTCTCTCATTTCTAAGATAACAGCACCATATTTGTCTCTGTTGAAATTAAATGTATTAAAGGCAAGCTGCTTGAGATGTGGCATCTCATTTTAACCTTCCTCCTGTGTTAGGGTGGGTACCGACCCGTTTTAGATTTTAAATGCATAAAAGAACCACTTAATATTTGCTTATTGCATCAAGGCTTTTTGACATTGTCAGGACCCTCTATTTAAACAAAAAAAGAAAAGAAAAATAAAAACAATATATTATAAGTGCTCTGTTGAAATAGTGTCATTTGTGTTGTTAGGGTTGGTCTTGACCCAGTTATAAAAATAAGATTATAAAGCAATAATTAGAGCCAAAACTGAAATCATGGTACATCTCTGAGGATAAACAGATAAATGTTCATAAATATTCATGCTCATAAAGTTCTCTCGCTAAAAAATACTGTTTAGCCTTTTTCTTTAAGTAAATATACATGAGTCGAAATTGACCCATCACACCATAGATGTTACTATAGTTAATAATATTAGAATGAAAAATGTATATACATATACCTCTACAATATGTGTTCCAACACCCCCTAGTAATAGTGAGATAACAATACAACCTCTTATTTATTTAAATGATTCTCTTGAGGTTCATTTTACATTTTTATTGAAATAAAGAGGTATACAGACAAAGAAAGGCCCAAAGGCCCACACCAAAAGATATTTAAACCAGTGTTTTCATGGATAATGAAGCCTGACAAGTTAACCAAGAGATAAGGAAAAAAATGCATTATAGGTAAGTGTTTTTAGTGTAATTTAAAGCTGATTTAAGGCACGGGTCAAAACCAACCCTAGCGTGAAGCATGTATAGAGAAAGCTAACACAGTACACGAGTTAAAGAGGGACCACATGTCTATGTGGTTGTAAAAATAGTTACTATGGATGTAGAATCAATAAAATGAATATAATCTGGAGAGGAATAATGTTGATAAATATAGCAGCATCTAGCTGAACTGTCATTAAAATGGGTTTAACTGGTCTAAAAGTGTGAATTTATGATAAATGATGTGATTTTTGTTGATGGTTGATGCAGGATAGAGCACATTGAGTCAAGCAGGTCCACAGCAGCAGGTTTGTCACAGTCACACTAATATATTTGTGCTGTTTGCAGGAACTACCATGTGTTTGATTTTGTTGATCTCCTAAAGTTAACAGTTTATGAACCTCATGATCAGGAGATGAGCAGCAGGAAGTCTCTGTGTCAGGGACTAAGCCCCTGAGACCAGCTGTGTCTGTGGACCTGCATGCTTAAAAACTCCGACAGGATCTTCAGTCCAACACATGATTTATTCACACAGCCGGAGAGCAGTGGGTCTCTGCTGTTTACTTTATCGATCGAACAATTGATCGTGAGCTCAAACGTGTTCTGATGGAGGGAACATGCAGAGATGCAGTTGTTTGGGTCATAATCTCATGGCTGTGTTAATTAGTGTGACCTGAAAACAGAGGACTTAAATGACATGTATGTGGACACCAACACATCACAAATACCAGAATGTCCTTCATTATGCTGGGGAATATTATTACTCTGCAGTCTTTCTAGTTTAATTCTTTAGCTCCATGGGCTTGTTTCTAAACCCCAATAAAGAGACATCCTCGAGGACCCATTCTGTTTTCATCAGCTGATTAACTAGAAAGCATTCAGAGAGTGCAAACCTCCACCAAGGTAGCTCACATATTGCTGTTACGTCTATAAACAATAGTTCTATGATAAAGTTACCATCATAATATGATTCATGACCCTGAAAACCAACACCTAGCACTCAGAATCATGTTGATATTATTAGTAGTTATCAGTTATATAGAAAAAATGGTTGTTTGCTAATGGAGGTTATCTGGATCACCACCAAAATCTAATCATTTTTAAGCTGGGCCATTACCAACATCTCCTGAAATTTTCAGCAAACTCTGTCCAGTAGTTTTTGCGTAACCTTGTTAACAAACAAACAGACAAACATACAGCGACAAAAACATAACCTCATTGGCAGAAGTAACAAATGTTTAAGTTTCATAGTTATTTGTTCACCACAGAGCTTATTATCAGCAATGATCCAAGAACTCAGTGAAGGATCCCACTGACTTTAGTCGAGAGAACAACGGGATGCTAACTTCCTGGTCGGCCCACAACAATATGTCGTCACTGCACCTCTCTATTTCCAAGCAGTTATTCTGACACCATATTTATCACAACAGATCCAAATTGTGGATTCCTGTTGATTTTTTTCTGGAGCATTCTTTTTATTGGTTTGAACACATTATACAACATAAACAACAAAACATAAATAAACACACAAAAAGAGCTATTTACAAACTGACAGGCATTTTCACAAAGTCAAGATCATAGTAAAAAATCCATCCACATTCACAGACAGCAGGACCTCTCGGAGACACCAACAAAATATTGTGTTTTAATAAACAACGTGGGACAGTAAAATGGAATTTGATAGAAATCAAAATTGTAATAATAGTAAAAATGATTCAGTGTGAATAATAAATTTTGAATAAGCAGTGCAGTCAACAGAAGAAAAAAATATGAAAAAAAAAAATTAAGGAAATAAAAGGAAAATACAGTAGTAATAATAAGATCAATCAATCAATCAATCTTTATTTGTATAGCGCCAGTTCATAAAAAGTGTTATCTCAAGACACGATCCAATAGAGCAGGCTGAAGACATACTCTTCATTTTGTAGAAACACATATATGCATATGTACAAATACATATAAATACATATATTTGTAGATACACATACATTAATCCAGAGATGCATCCATCCAGGCAGAGACAAAGGGACTGAAATAAGCATTTATGATTGAGACAAACCCATGAATGCCCGGATCATAAATCTTTCCTTATCATATTCTGAATATAGATTCAATCGATCCATCCTTATATGTATAGCATCATATTTAGTGAATATAAATTTATTAAAGGTAAGCCTCTTGAGATGTAGCATCTCATTTACAAGAGGGTCCTCATGTCTGTATGGTTGTAAAGATTGTTACTATGGATGTATAATCAATACATCCATGGATAGAGAGTTCAATCTAACATTAAAATTAATATATGTAAAGAATATAATCTGATAAGATTCCTGTTAATTTAACAGCATAAGTGTCCATGAGATTGCAGTTATGACTGATAAATAAAGAACAATACTGTTAAGGGGTTTTCTCTCACCTTTACTTCTCCTCACATCCACAGACTAGACTTCACGGCTTCATCTGACTTCTTAAAAACCGTCCATGTCCCAGAACTGAGACCGCTGATCTGGCTCTGAACCCTCTTCATCCAAATCTAATTCCCAGAACCAAGCCTGCATGTTTTTTTAGGCCCCTTGACCCTCGATGTCCCTCAGAGCAGAACATATATCAAAACGACTCACAAACTTCACTGATAAATATTTCTACTTTAAATGAAGGGATTTTTCATGAAGAGGCTGCAGCAGGAACATGAACGAGAGGGTGGGAGTTTAAGAGAAATGTAATGATGGAGCGTTTTCTCTCAGGCTCATGTTGAAGAGCGGCTGTGGCATAAATCTGCACATCTGTCTGTGCAGTGTGGACATAGTGCTCCACAGACGTCTGCCTGACTCACCCTCTGACTGCAGCGCTCAACTTCATTTATCTGAATTTAAAAATTACATCACATTTCACATCCTGGAAACTAATTTCAGTTTTCACTTCACTGGATTACTCCCACTGAATTAAAGAGTGGAGACACGATGATGGAGACAAACAGAGGGGTTGCATCACAAAAGTTGAAGTTTGGAAACTTTTTTTCAGAGTTTTCGACAAAATTCAGATTTCTTAGTGCGTCATTAAACTTTTCACTTTATCTGCCGCCCTTGACTCTGCATTTCAAACAGGAAGTGTATGAGATACGGCAGAAGAAGACCTCAGACGAGCTGTTTTCACTAACGTATGGGTCTTCTCTGTTTCTGGTATCACCTCCGCTCTGGGTTCTTACCTTTGTTTTCCATTTCAGCGTAGACTTTGACTGATTGATGTCTTTACATCCGCGGGGGAGTAAAGGCAGTGATAGAGCTGCTGGCTCTCAGTTTGTGGCTTCTTTGACACTGAAAGGGGACGAGTTTTGTTTCAGGTGAAGTTGCACACAGCAAAACAACAAATTGTTAAAAGCAGAGGAGAAGTCAGGAGTTTACACAGTTTTACTGCTGATCCTCTGATGATTAAATAACAGCTTAACTAAATCAGTGTCAGTTACAGATCCATTTTAAAAGTGTTTCCTTTTTAGACTCTTTCAAACCAACTTTTTAAAAACTGATACATCAAATGATTAAATACTAACCAGACACCAGGTACTTAAATGAATATTTATTTGCTTTACATTTTAGATGAAATATTAGTTAAAATACAGACAAAATAAAGTGAAAAAGATACATTTAAATAAAAAAATAGACATGAATACAGCTTCACATTTTGCAGCAGAGAGACAAAATAAACAAATTACCTGCATGTTCAAACATAAATGTAAAGGAGGATTGTTTTGGAGAATTAGTTTGATTCTAATATTTAAAAAGTACATTTTAAGTCACTAAACTATGGTTGCTGAAAAATGCAAAACAGTATCACACTGTAAAGTCCAATTAGTTATCATTACTTAAAAAAAGCATGCAAACCGATTGCACTTAAAAAACAAGTAAAGAGAACTAGTTATTTTAAGTTGTACTAACTAGCACTTCCTTCATAGAGTGCACTTACAAATGAGTTTAAGCAACTAAAAAATCAAGTAGAGTGTACTTGATAACTTACTTTAGAATACTCTTGACTTAGTAAGGACTACTCAGAATAACTATTTTATCTACAAAATGATTGCATGTTAAATTTACTCTGTTCAGTCCATATAACACACTTATCTAAGTTGGGCTAACTTAGCATTTCTAAGTTATATATTTATTTGAACAGCAATCTGACTTACTTGCTAAAACCATGCAAACTCGACTTCAGCAATCTAAGTGGTTCACAAAATATGGAAGCAAATCATGAAATTAAAAATAATTATTTATATATTTATATTTCCAAAAACAAAAATAAAAACCGTACAACACTTCTACAAAATTTGAAACAAATCAGCATTTTAAAAAAAAATTACAAAATGCAGGAAAATTAAAAATATTTTTTTAAAAACACTGTACAATTAATAACTCAGAAAACAAATGTGCAAACCAGGGAACACTTTTATAAATTCTGAAACGAATTTATATTTTGAAAACAAAATTAACACTTCAGAAACACCTTAAATACTTAAAAGAAATAAACATACCAGAAAACAAATGTAGAAAACACTTTAAAAAAAATTTCAAGAATTTACATGTTGGAAAAGTAAAATGACATATCAGGAAACAAAAACACTTTTATAAATCTTTGGGGAATTTACAAATTGGCAAACAAAACTACATTTCAGAAAACATATGTAAAAAAACAGAAAAAAAACTTTAAGTTTTCTGAAACAAGTAAACAATTGAGAAAACAAAAATGACATCTTATAATTCAAAATTACATTAGCAAAACACTTTTACAGCTGACAAACAAATAAACATTATTGTGTTTTTTAAAATCTCAATTTGTTGAAATGTTTCCTGTTGTGTACTTTTGTTTTCTGAAGTGTTAATATGTCTCTGTTTGTTAAACTTTTTACTCTTTTTTTTGCAGTTTCCCAAAATGTTAATATATTTTAAGATAAAAAGTGTTTCACATTTAATAAGTTTGTTTTGCGCTTCCAGCCACTGCACCGAACAGAACATCACACAGTTTTAAGATCCAATTTTATTTTGTCCCACTCGTCCAAACACAGTCTTGTTGAGTCTTAATTTATTCTCCAAATGTCTTCGTCAGCACATTTCCTCTGAGATCCCAGGGAAGGTGTTTGTGAGTGAATTTATGTTCATAGTGGAGGATCAGCCATATGTGTCTGTTAAATATCAAAGTCACAGTCTGCACAGAAACAGTAGTTAATGAAGATAAAGTCAGTAGTTAAACCCTGAGGGTCCTTCATGCAGCTGCCAGTTTGTTTAAATCATGTTTTTATTTCACACATTGACGTGTTTGACAAACAGAGAACAGAAGTGGAGTGTGACTAACTCTGTCTCTGAACTTTGTCTCTTTCTTTCTCTCCGTCTCTCCTTCCCGTCTGCAGGGGGCCAAACTTGTCCTGGAGAAGTAAGTAAAGATTTGTTTGAGAGAAAATTACGATTGTGCATGAAATGATGTGGTCAGATTTTATTAAAGAAATGTCACAGAAAAAATCCACATTTGCAAAGAAGCTGAATTTAACCTTCATGTCTGATCAGAAAAACACACTCAGCTCATCAGGTCTGAAAGTGACCACACATGAAAAGTGCCAGAAATGATCACATCTGATATTTTTTATTATTTCACTGCTTCAACTTTTTCCACCAACTTCAAATCTGTCACTAAAAAACTCAAAAAGTATTTTTATAAGCTCAAATTTTCACGTCAGTTAAAATAAATTATACAGAGCGATTATTAAATATTTTTTCATCAACATAGTCTGTGGCATATTAGCCATTAACAGGAAATGCATTTTCTGCTAATTTTTATTTTTATGTGTCAGCTAAAAAAACAAACAAAAAAAAGAAACAAAGAAACAAACAAAAGCAAATTTAGCCCATCAAGTCCCAAAAGTGAACACACCAAAACAGTGTTTCGAAAACCATTTTATTTTAATATGAACTGTTTTTTTTTTTTTTACTTTAAGTGAGTCAAATATTTTCACCAACTTCAGTTCTGTTTGAGTTATAAAAAGATATTTGTTCATAGAGCCTCAACCTTCAAAATGCTCCTAATTTCTCTATAATTTTTTTGTTTTTTTTGTTTTTTACATATGAGAACTATATAAAGACCTCTTTTTGTGTACTAACACAGTCCAGAGTCCATGAAAATCAGATTTGTTTGGTGTTAGCTTAAAGAAAATGTCCCCTTTTTAAGATCAGTAAAGAAACTGCATGTTTTTTCTTTTGGATATTAGTGTAAGGACGCGAAGTCATCTGCTCAAAATAGTAAAACTTAAAGGTTTGATGACTGGCCTGCAAATTGAAAGCTTTTATTTGACATCAAAGTTTTTTTTATGCTTATCCAAAACCACTGTTATAATAGGTTGAAATGTGGCTGTTTTTGTCCCTAATGGGTTAAATGTAATTGTTTTGATTTCACCTATTATTAGAGGTTTATTATGATGGATAAATAATTTCATAATTTGAAAAACTGCACATTTCTGCTAACCTTACACAACAGATGGACCGTTCAATATTTTTCACTAGTTCATTCTGGAAAGAGCCCATAGAAAGTGTTTGGGAATGGACAGAGCCTTTCAGAAGCATATAAAGCAGGTGATTGGTCGATTGTTCTGTCAATCACATTCATTACGGGCCAGTTAGATAACAAGGTAGATGGGCGCTTCTGCTGAGACATAAAGTACAAAACGTGAGCCACTTTAAAAAAAACTGTCAGACAAAACAAGTCAGAGGCAGAACAAAAATATCCTTCAGTTGAGAAATTTGTAATTTAATCAGTGTGAAAACATGAGGGGTCTTCAAAGTGAGGAAGAGTGAGCGTAATGCCCCCCCAGACTGTCCCATACACCCCTGGTCTACTTCCTCTCCTCTCTGTTTGCCCCGGAAACTGTTTCCTCAGGATTATTTATAATTTATTAGACGGACAAACTTTTCATATTTGCCCCCTTAACAGCAGAATTTATTTTGCTGGTTTGTTTTCTCGTTCTACGCCTCCCCTGAAGTCCTCTCGTGCTCCACTGGAGGCCCGCCTCACACTTTGGAAACCGTTCATTATGAATCAGGTGACCAACCTGTCGCACAGAGATCGATAATCCAAACAGATCCACTGCCGGGCCACATGAGAACAAGACGAAGATCGACATGGTGTGTGTGTTTGGCCAAATCACCTTTACCTTTACCTTACCTTTTCTTTTACATTTAAAAGTGTATTGCTGATTTTGTTTACATTTTTCTTTATTTACAACAGGCAATGACATTTTATTCCACTAAACTCTGCTCAAACTTAGTGCTAAAATTAACACACCAAAGTCTGTCAGAGTAAAATGTCTTCTCACAGTAATAAAGAAGCAATATTCCATTTCAATTTATTTTAAAGAGAGATACATTAATGTACAATGAGTTGGTGTGTTTGTTTTGTCAGGATGTCAGGAACAGCCCAGGCCTCAAACATGGAGCGTCCCGAGCCCGGCTTTGAGAACATGAGCCGCTTCAACATCAACATCGACAACCTGGCTGTCATGCTGATGAACATCAACTTCTGCTCAGGTATGAACAGCAGTGCGTCAAAAATATGGAGAGTTTAGGTGAAAGAGTAAAGGCTGAAGCTCAGGAGAACTGAGAACGAGCAGGGAGAATAAAAAAACATGTGACACAGCTGTAAATATCTGTTTATGAAACCATATTTATTTTTCATCATCTTAAAGAGCCCATTTTATAACGCTCTCTTGAGCTGAAACCAACCTCCTGCTCTCTTTCTTTGTCCTCAGGTGAAGGAGATGATGGAGACGAGGATCCTGAAGAAGGTGAAGAGGACTCAGATCACGACTTGAAATTTTAAAGTGAAGGTAGCTCTTGTTTTCTGTGAGTTGGTATTGATTCAGAGATGTGGACAGACTATGGATGATGTTTGCTCCTGTTCTGAAGCTCTCTGTGGACATCTATTGATTTTTTGACAGTGGTTTTGCTCAGCAGAGGGTTTGTGGTGTGTTTGATTTTGGTTTAGGAAAATCGGCATACTCTTCTCATCAATTATTCAGCCTCCTGTATTGGAGGAGGTTTCGCCAAAGTCTGGTCATCTCTATATATTTAAAGAGCCCAGATTCTGCCTTCATTTTACCTAAAACTAATTCTATTAGACAAACATATCTGAACCAGTGATTGACGAAACTCTACAAAAGATCCTCATCACATCCCAGGATCGACAAGACTCAAAAGCACTGATGAGCTCAGGTTATTGGATTTGACCTCCACACAGAGGTCATAAATTATCTCAACTTTGGTTCAAGTATTTAATTTTGATGACACTCAAGTATGTTCACAATCTCTAATGTACAAAAGATAGCTTTTACATACTGAGTGCCCCTGATCCAGCTGTATTCCCCCTCTGTCCAAGAGCTCCTGCCACTTAAGGCCCCCTTACCAATATGGGTCCAGTCTGGTTGACAGGTCTTCTGTTTGGTGATTGGTCAGTTCATCACTGCTCGGTCAACCTGATGCACCAGGTGCACCGTCCAAAATATTTCACGAGTCGATCAGGTAAAGAGCCCATAGAAAGTGTCTGGGGAAGGCAAAACCTTTCAAAAGCATATCCGGCAGGTGATTGGACAGTTGCTCCATCAAACACTTTCAATACGAGCCAATCAGATAATGTAGCAAGCGGGCGCTACTACCACGGTGTAAAGTACAAAACGTGAACTACTTCGTCGGAGAAGCTCTTACCAAAACATGTTGGAGGTAGAGCAAAAATATCCTTTGCATAGAGAAAGGCCTTTAGTGTTGTAATTTTTTTTTTGGTTAATAAAGAAATGTGGTCCTGATAAAACTGCTACTGAAGCTGTTAGCATCCATGCTAATCTCTGAACATGCAGTCACTTCCTGCTGTCGTCTCACTCGTAGCTCCCACCTCTTCCTGCTCTGGATGCTGATTGGGCCGTCCCGCTTTGGGCTGAGAACAATCGTAGATTGGAGCTTGGCAATTGGATCTGTCTGATTGTAGACACTGAATCAGGCAGATCCAGCTGCACCGCAAGGTTACAGGAATAGGCTGATGGACAGTTTAAGGCAGCTATTGTCAGTGGAAGAGGGATGATGCTGCAGATTTTCTGTCTTGTGTATAGAAGCACTAGCTGAGTATTACTGAAGTATTTACAGGAAGAAACACGGGAAACACACTGAAGGGCAAATCAATCTAAAAAAGGCCTCTGTGGGCTCTTTACTGGAAAATGAGACAAACTCTCCCACAGCAGGATGCCCTGCCAAAACTCTGTCTAAACTTCCTTCTAAATAAAGAAGTCCTCACATAAACCCTTTGACTGGCATTGCAACCGTGCAGTTGACTTTTTGCTTCTACCGCTGTATTAAAAACTCTGAAAGTCCGTCTTTTTCTGTTTTTCCTTATTCACCTCTGAATAGCATATGTTACACCAATATGAATCCATATGGTGGCGCTGCTGTACATGAAAATACATTTTTGAAAACTAGAAAAAAATGGAAGTGAATCGTTGTTGCATAGCTCCTCAGAAATCTAACAGTAAGAGCAAACATTGGAGTAAGAAAACATCTTTTGACATATTTCTATATCCTCTAATGGTCATTATTTATTTGAAGGAATTAATTTGATGATAAAAAATGTTTCTATGATTCCTCAGAGAACTCGGTCAACCACTAAATATCTAAATTTTGCTCTCTGTGATGTGAACATACAAAAAAACAAAAATTTGTTGCAGAAATGAAGGATATCCATTTACACCCAGGATAACCGTTAACAGGCAAGCCAACCGGCTGGTT
This sequence comes from Cetoscarus ocellatus, assembly GCA_037902135.1. Lineage (NCBI taxonomy): Eukaryota > Metazoa > Chordata > Actinopteri > Labriformes > Labridae > Cetoscarus > Cetoscarus ocellatus. The sequence continues at coordinate 13,261 of JBAMNC010001702.1, read as the reverse complement.
GACCAACACATCTGCTTCCCAGTTGGGTAATCTGAAAAATAAGACCTGAAATGTTCACACATCAACAAATAATTTGTTGCACATGTATTTCTTATTTTGGAAGTCAAAGCATAAAAACGTCAACCCTGCAGATATAAATGTTTCTAAATATTCAGGGCAGAGTGCTGCAGTGACAGCTCCGGAGCTGATGTGGTACAAATGTGTCAGCTCCTGTTTCTACATGTTCTTGTTGCTCTGCTGATGAACTGTTATGTTTGTAGATGTGCAGACTGAAGTCAACGGCAGCAGCAGCTTCTTGGCGTGTATTGTAAAGGACATGTGTAAAAATCATCCCTAACAAGAGCACTTACGTAAAGAGCAGGGCTGAACGAAGGATTCCCCTCACCCACTCAGGAAGGGGACGGCAGCAGTGTGTTGATGCTGACTCAGTCAAAGACAACAACAACAACAGCACCGTCCTCCTCCTCCGCTGAGCTGTTATGTATCTGAGGAAAGCGGGGACATTGGGCCGAGCAGCTTGAGAGTCACTGGTGATTGTTTAGGGCGTGGGACGATGACTCTGATCTCATGATATTTTGTCTTTTGTCTTTTGTTCTTTTACTCGAGGTCCTCGCTGCAGTTCCGTGGAAAATGCAGAAAAAGGGACAAAAATAGAGGTTTGCCATAATCCTCCGGGAGAAATCCACTCAGTGTTGGAGGGAATTCAACCTCGATGAAGACAAAACAACAACAACAACACGAGAGAAAAACACAGAGACAATCCCTCTACATACAGTTACATCTGTGTTTCCCTCTGCAGGAGCAGGAGGATTCAAAGTTACATGTCCAGGACGTTCATATATTCTAAAGAAAGTCTGCTATAAGATTCTGGAAATGTCAGGTTCACTGTCTCAGCAAAAATGCACAAGCTGATTATTTATATTTATCACCATTCATGTTTTTATCTCTATTGATCCAATGTTTTTGTTCTTCAAAAGTTGTTTTTGAACCTTAAGAAGCCCTTAAAAATTCAAGGTATACAGGCTTAAAGGATAAGTACGGTTTCTACAGCTTTTACATAGTTTATAGAATGAAGTAGAACAATATACTCACCCAGAAGGCTTTCCTGATCCAAACAGTGCTTCGGGAGATATTTAGATCCAAAATCGAGCGGCGGACATCCGTATAAATGGTAGCAGACAGGGCATGTATAGCCGCTCCTAAAACTGCATTAATCGTCCAAAAACTCATTAGTTTCACCAACATTTCATCATGGTCCGCTCGCGCTACTCCTCCACGACAGTCCGGTGTCACTCCATCCATGTTTTGGTGACTGTGCTGACCTCTGAACTGAAAAGTTTCTTTCCGGTTGCGCGCATGCGCAGTACGGCTCATTGTTTCAGCGGCGAGCGGTGGCTACACAATAACGTTCTTCCAGTTTTGTGCAAAATGGACGAATATCTGTCGGATGAAGATGTTGTGGACGAGAACTTTGAATATGATGGGTGTCCTTACAGTTTCGAGCCAGAGTGCACAGATGAGGAGCTCATCGAAAGGAGAACGCGGAGGCAAGAAACTTTTCAGTTCAGAGGTCATCACAGTCACAAAAACATGGATGGAGTGACACCGGACTGTCGTGGAGGAGTAGCGCGAGCGGACCATGATGAAATGTTGGTGAAACTAATGAGTTTTTGGACGATTAATGCAGTTTTAGGAGCGGCGCTATACATGCCCTGTCTGCTACCATTTTACAGATGTCCGCCACTCGATTTTGGATCTAAATATCTCCCGAAGCACTGTTTGGATCAGGAAAGCCTTCTGGGTGAGTATATTGTTCTACTTCATTCTATAAACTATGTAAAAGCTGTACAAACCGAACTTATCCTTTAAACCTTAGACCTCATGTCCAAATCAATCAATCAATCTTTATTTGTATAGCGCCAATTCATAACAAGTGTTATTTCAAGAAACTTTACAATAGAGCAGGCTGAAGACAAACTCTTCATTTTATGGATACACATAGGCCTATATGCATAGATACATATATAAAATACACATATACATTTATATCCAACACCCAAGATGAATCCAGCAGCCAATCAGGAATCCCTCATCACCAAAGAGAAGATATGTCAAGAAAAATGATCAAAATACACAATACATTTTTGCACACTTCCTTTAAAAGTGATTTTACTCTGATAACTTCCTGTCCACCCTGTTCATGACAAATAATTTTTTATTTTACTTTTTCTTAACACTTTCAGTGCTACTTTAAATACACATCACCATGTTTTAAACAGAAAATAGATCAAAAATGAATTATTTTCTAGTATACAAGTTGTTTCCATGAATGCTTGATGACTTTCAGAGTGACCTTATGCTTATATTTTTTATTATTAAAAGAAGAGGAAACACATTTCCTTCACATTTTAAAATATTGTTTTAGCTCACTGTTGCATCTCAATTGATCTTTATTTTTAATTATTTGTTTTTATTGGTGTGCTTTTATTGATTGTTTTGATAAAAGTTTATTCTGATGTGTTTTTCCTTTTTCCTTTGTCATTGTGTCCTCATGTTTTGTGTAAAGCATGTTGAGTTGCCTAGTTGCTGAAAGGTGGCCTGAGAATCGCCTTAAACTGTAACGTAAGATCATTTAATACAGTATTGTTAGAAAACTTGTAACTAGAAATGCTCCGAGAGCACAAACCTCTGCTAAGGCATTTCCAACACTGTCAGGTTTCGAGTGTGTTTTCGAGAGCACTAGACATGTTTCTTTGTTATACAAATGGCACATTATGGCACAGAAATAGATAAATAAATCTCTAGTGGGTCTGGGGGTCTTCCCCTAGAACATTTTCAATTAAGTAGATGCCATTTCCTTCATTCTAGTGCATTTTGAAACCATATTAGCACCAGATATTCCAAACTGGTTCTGTGAGACATAGTTCTGGCTCAGTAAAGATCACAAAAGCCCAACATTAAAGACATTGCAACAGTTATGTTTCATAGTATTTCTTGGTGCTAATGTCTTCTGGAGTTTAGTGTGATTTTTCCACTCAAGGGGGTGGTTTAGTGTGTTTTGCCAACAAGGAGGACACTTTAGTGTGTGTTTTGTGTCCCAAGAGGACACTTTAGAGCACGTCTTTCAGCAATTGGGCCACAAAGGAGAGGTCGACCCCCCGTGCACACCACTGATCAGAATGTTAACTCTTATGATTGTTCATCATCATCTGAAAGAACATGAAATTTGTTCACTCACAGGGGTAAATATTTTCAACCCTTTTGATTCAATCTCTGTTTTAATTAAAATACAATATTAATGAAAATGTCTGCTATCTGTGTTTTCATTTTCAGTGTTTAAAATCGTTTGAGAGAAGAGAAAATACTAAACACACACAGTTATATTTCATGAAGGAATAATACAAACTGATACTCAGCACAATCAAAAATTCTTGAGCAGTGACTTTTTTATGTTCAGTCAGTTTTATTACAAAATATAAATGGAAAAAAAGCCTTTTTCTTCTTTTGCTAAGTCAAAGGCAGTTGGATCACGAGTGTTCACAATAAAAAATGGGAAAAAAGTCATATGTTAGCATGTGGTTACTGGTTACTACAGGTGAAATAAGACCAAGCCTTCTAATCCAGAGTGTTCTTCTGACCTTACAGGTCCCAAGAAATTACTTTTTAGCACTTTTTTTTAGGGTCCGAAATGCGTAAAAACTCATATGTTAGCATGTGGTTATTTTCAAGATCTGACATGATGGAAAAATGTATATAACTTCTTTTTCAGGTGAAATATAACAAAACCTTTTGCACCAGAGTGTTCTCCTGCCCTTAAAGGTCCCAAAAAGTCAAGTATTGACACATATTTTTCAGGGTCCAACATGGGAAAAAAGTCATATGTTAGCATGTGGTTATTTTCAAGATCTGACCTGAGGGAAAAATGTATATAACTCATTTTTCAGGTGAAATATAACAAGACCTTCTGCACCAGAGGATTCTCCTGCCCATAAAGGTCCCAAAAAGTCAAGTCTTGACACATTTTTTTTGGGGTCCGAAATGGGAAAAAAGTCATATGTTAGCATGTGGTTTTTCGTCAACATCTGACCTGAGGGAAAAATACATATAACTCATTTTTTTGGTGAAATATAAAAAAACCTTCTGCACCAGAGTGTTCTCCTGCCTGTAAAGATCCCAAAAAGTCAAGTTTTAGCATATTTTTTTCAGAGTCCGAAATGAGAAAAAATTAACATGTTAGCATGTGGTTATTTTCAAGATCTGACCTGAGGCAAAAATGTATATAACTTATTTTTCAGGTGAAATATAACAAAACCTTCTGCACCAGAGTGTTCTCCTGCCTTAAAGGTCCCAAAAAGTCAGGACTTGACACATTTTTTTCGGGGTCCGAAATGGGAAAAAAGTCATATGTTAGCATGTGGTTTTTCTTCAACATCTGACCTGAGGGAAAAATGTCTATAACTTTTTTTTCAGGTGAAATTTGAGCAAACCTTCTGTGCCAGAGTGTTCTCCTGCCTGTAAAGATCCAAAAAGTCAAGGTCTGGCACGATGTTTTCGAGGTCCGAAATGGAAAAAAAGTCATATGTTAGCATGTGGTTTCTTTCAAAAATCTGAGCTGAGGGAAAAATGTATATAACTCATTTTTTTAGGTGAAATATAAAAAAAACTTCTGCACCAGAGGGTTATCCTGCCTGTAAAGGCCCCAAAAAGTCAAGTTTTGGCACATTTTTTTTCAGGGTCCGAAATGGGAAAAAAGTCATATGTTAGCATGTGGTTATTTTCAATATCTGACCAGAGGGAAAAATGCATATAACTCATTTTTTAGGTGAAATATAAAGAAACCTTCTGCACCAGAGTGCTCTCCTGCCTGTAAAGGTCCAAAAAAGTCAAGGTTTGACACATTTTTTTGGGGGTCCGAAATGGAAAAAAGTCATATGTTAGCATGTGGTTTTTCTTCAACATCTGACCTGAGGGAAAAATGCATATAACTCATTTTTTAGGTGAAATATGACAAAACCTTCTGCACCAGAGGGTTCTCCTGCTTGTAAAGATCCCAAAAAGTCAAGTTTTGGCACATTTTTTTTCAAGGTCCGAAATGGGAAAAAAGTCATATGTTAGCATGTGGTTATTTTCAAGATCTGACCAGAGGGAAAAATGTCTATAACTTATTTTTTTTGGTGAAATAAAACAGAACCTTCTGCACCAGAGTGTTCTTCTGCCCCTAAAGGTCCCAAAACGTCAAGTTTGAGCATATTTTTTTTCGGGGTCCGAAATGGGAAAAAAGTCATATGTTAGCATGTGGTTTCTTCTAACAATCTGACCTGAGGGAAAAATGCATATAACTCATTTTTCAAGTGAAATTTGACCAAACCTTCTGCGCCAGAGTGTTCTGCGGCTCGTAAAGTTCCCAAAAAGTCAAGTTTTGGCATATTTTTTTTGGGGTCCAAAATGGGAAAAAAAAGTCATATGTTAGCATGTGGTTTCTTTCAGAAAACTGAACTGAGGCAAAAATGTATATAACTCATTTTTTATGTGAAAAATAAAAAAACCCTTATGCACCAGAGTGTTCTCCTGCCTGTAAAGATCCCAAAAAGTCAAGTTTTGGCAAATTTTTTACAGGGTCCGAAATGGGAAAAAAGTCATATGTTAGCATGTGGTTTTTCTTCAAGATCTGACCTGAGGGAAAAATGTCTATAACTTTTTTTTCAGGTGAAATATGACCAAACATTCTGCACCAGAGTGTTCTCCTGCCTGTAAAGATCCCAAAAAGTCAAGTTTGAGCATATTTTCTTTCGGGGTCCGAAATGGAAAAAAAGTCATATGTTAGCATGTGGTTTCGTTCAACAATCTGACCTGAGGGAAAAATGTATATAACTCATTTTTTAGGTGAAATATAAAAAAACATTCTGCACCAGAGTGTTCTCCTGCCCTAAAAGGTCCCAAAAAGTCAAGTTTTGGCACATTTTTTACCGAGTCCGAAATGGGAAAAAAGTCATATGTTAGCATGTGGTTTCGTTCAACAATCTGACCTGAGGGAAAAATGCGTGTGACTTTTTTTTCCAGGTGAACTATGACAAAACGTTCTGCACCAGAGTGTTCTCCTGATTGTAAAGATCCCAAAAAGTCAAGGTTTGGCACATTTTTTTCGGGGCCCGAAATGAAAAAAAAGTCATATGTTAGCATGTGGTTTCTTTCAAAAATCTGACCTGAGGTAAAATGTATATAACTCATTTTTTAGGTGAAATATAAAAAAACATTCTGCACCAGAGTGTTCTCCTGCCCTTAAAGGTCCCAAAAAGTCAAGTTTTGGCACATTTTTTTTTGGAGTCTGAAATGGGAAAAAAGTCATATGTTAGCATGTAGTTTCTCTCAAAAATCTGACCTGAGGCAAAAATGTCTATAACTTATTTTTTAGGTGAAATATAACAAAAGCTTCTGCACCAGAGTGTTCTTCTGCCCTTAAAGGTCCCAAAAAGTCAAGGTTTGGCACATTTTTTTTCGGGGTCCGAAATGGGAAAAAAGTCATATGTTAGCATGTGGTTTCTTTCAAGATCTGACCAGAGGGAAAAATGTCTATAACTTATTTGTTAGGTGAAATAAAACAGAACCTTCTGCACCAGAGTGTTCTTCTGCCCTTTAAGGTCCCAAAAAGTCAAGGTTTGGCATATTTTTTTTCAGGGTCTGAAATGGGAAAAAAGTCATATGTTAGCATGTGGTTTCTTTCAAAAATCTGACCTGAGGGAAAAATGTATATAACTCATTTTTTTGGTGAAATATAAAAAAACCTTCTGCACCAGAGGGTTCTACTTCCTGTAAAGATCCCAAAAAGTCAAGTTTTGGGAAATTTGTTTTCGGGGTCCGCAATGGGAAAAAAGTCATATGTTAGCATGTGGTTTCTTTCAAAAATCTGACCTGAGGGAAAAATGCATATAACTTTTTTTTCAGGTGAAATATGACCAAACCTTCTGCACCAGAGTGTTCTCCTGTCTGTAAAGATCCCAAAAAGTCAAGTTTGAGCATATTTTTTCCGGAGTCCGAAATGGGAAAAAAGTCATATGTTAGCATGTGGTTTCTTTCAAAAATCTGACCTGAGAGAAAAATGTATATATCTCATTTTTTAGGTGAAATATAAAAATACCTTCTGCACCAGAGTGTTCTCCTTCCTGTAAAGATCCCAAAAAGTCAAGTTTTGGCACATTTTTTTTCGGGGTCCGAAATGGAAAAAAAGTCATATGTTAGCATGTGGTTTCTTTCAAAAATCTGACCTGAGGGAAAAATGTGAATAACTTTTTTTTCAGGTGAAATATGACCAAACCTTCTGCACCAGAGTGTTCTCCTGCCTGTAAAGATCCCAAAAAGTCAAGTTTTGGCACATTTTTTTCGGGGTCCGAAATGGGAAAAAAGTCATATGTTAGCATGTGGTTATTTTCAAGATCTGACCAGAGGGAAAAATGTGTATAACTTATTTTTCAGGTGAAATAAAACAGAACCTTCTGCACCAGAGTGTTCTTCTGCCCTTAAAGGTCCCAAAAAGTCAAGTTTGAGCATATTTTTTTTCGGGGTCCAAAATAGAAAAAAAGTCATATGATAGCATGTGATTATTTTCAAGATCTGACCTGAGGCAAAAATGTATATAACTTTTTTTTCAGGTGAAATATGACCAAACCTTCTGCACCAGAGGGTTCTCCTTCCTGTAAAGATCCCAAAAAGTCAAGTTTTGGCACATTTTTTTTCGAGTTCCGAAATGGGAAAAAAGTCATATGTTAGCATGTGGTTATTTTCAAGATCTGACCTGAGGGAAAAATGTCTATAACTTATTTTTTAGGTGAAATAAAACAGAACCTTCTGCACCAGAGTGTTCTCCTGCCCTTAAAGGTCCCAAAAAGTCAAGTTTGAGCACATTTTTTTACGGGGTCCGAAATGGAAAAAAAGTCATATGTTAGCATGTGGTTTCTTTCAAAAATCTGACCTGAGGGAAAAATGCATATAACTTTTTTTTCAGGTGAAATATGACCAAACCTTCTGCACCAGAGTGTTCTCCTGCCTGTAAAGATCCCAAAAAGTCAAGTTTTGGCACATTTTTTTCGGGGTCCGAAATGGGAAAAAAGTCATATGTTAGCATGTGGTTATTTTCAAGATCTGACCAGAGGGAAAAATGTGTATAACTTATTTTTCAGGTGAAATAAAACAGAACCTTCTGCACCAGAGTGTTCTTCTGCCCTTAAAGATCCCAAAAAGTCAAGTTTTGGCACATTTTTTTTCGGAGTCTGAAATGGGAAAAAAGTCATATGTTAGCATGTAGTTTCTCTCAAAAATCTGACCTGAGGCAAAAATGTCTATAACTTATTTTTTAGGTGAAATATAACAAAAGCTTCGGCACCAGAGTGTTCTTCTGCCCTTAAAGGTCCCAAAAAGTCAAGTTTTGGCACATTTTTTTTCGGGGTCCGAAATGGGAAAAAAGTCATATGTTAGCATCTGGTTTCTTTCAAGATCTGACCAGAGGGAAAAATGTCTATAACTTATTTGTTAGGTGAAATAAAACAGAACCTTCTGCACCAGAGTGTTCTTCTGCCCTTTAAGGTCCCAAAAAGTCAAGGTTTGGCATATTTTTTTTCGGAGTCCGAAATGGGAAAAAAGTCATATGTTAGCATGTGGTTTCTTTCAAAAATCTGACCTGAGGGAAAAATCTTTATAACTCATTTTTTAGGTGAAATATAAAAAAACCTTCTGCACCAGAGGGTTCTACTTCCTGTAAAGATCCCAAAAAGTCAAGTTTTGGCAAATTTTTTTCGGGGTCCGAAATGGGAAAAAAGTCATATGTTAGCATGTGGTTTCTTTCAAAAATCTGACCTGAGGGAAAAATGCATATAACTTTTTTTTCAGGTGAAATATGACCAAACCTTCTGCACCAGAGTGTTCTCCTGCCTGTAAAGATCCCAAAAAGTCAAGTTTGAGCATATTTTTTTCGGGGTCCAAAATGGGAAAAAAGTCATATGTTAGCATGTGGTTTTCTTCAAAATCTGACCTGAGGGAAAAATGTATATAACTCTTTTTTTAGGTGAAATATGAAAAATACCTTCTGCACCAGAGTGTTCTCCTGCCTGTAAAGATCCCAAAAAGTCAAGTTATGGAAAATTTTTTTCGGGGTCCGAAATGGGAAAAATGTCATATGTTAGCATGTGGTTTTTCTTCAAGATCTGACCTGAGGGAAAAATGCGTATAACTTTTTTTTCAGGTGAAATATGACCAAACCTTCTGCACCAGAGGGTTCTCCTTCCTGTAAAGATCCCAAAAAGTCAAGTTTTGGCACATTTTTTTCGGGGTCCGAAATGGGAAAAAAGTCATATGTTAGCATGTGGTTATTTTCAAGATCTGACCAGACGGAAAAATGTGTATACCTTATTTTTCAGGTGAAATAAAACAGAACCTTCTGCACCAGAGTGTTCTTCTGCCCTTAAAGGTCCCAAAAAGTCAAGTTTGAGCATATTTTTTTTCGGGGTCCAAAATAGAAAAAAAGTCATATAAAAGCATGTGATTATTTTCAAGATCGGACCTGAGGCAAAAATGTATATAACTTATTTTTCAGGTGAAATATAACAAAACCTTCTGCACCAGAGGGTTCTCCTTCCTGTAAAGATCCCAAAAAGTCAAGTTTTGGCACATTTTTTTCAAGTTCCGAAATGGGAAAAAAGTCATATGTTAGCATGTGGTTATTTTCAAGATCTGACCAGAGGGAAAAATGTCTATAACTTAATTTTTAGGTGAAATATAACAGAACCTTCTGCACCAGAGTGTTCTCCTGCCCTTAAAGGTCCCAAAAAGTCAAGTTTGGCACATTTTTTTCGGGGTCCGAAATGGGAAAAAAAGTCATATGTTAGCATGTGGTTTCTTTCAAAAATCTGACCTGAGGGAAAAATGCATATAACTTTTTTTCAGGTGAAATATGACCAAACCTTCTGCACCAGAGTGTTCTCCTGCCTGTAAAGATCCCAAAAAGTCAAGTTTGAGCACATTTTTTTCGGGGTCCGAAATGGGAAAAAAGTCATATGTTAGCATGTGGTTATTTTCAAGATCTGACCTGAGGGAAAAATGTGTATAACTTATTTTTCAGGTGAAATAAAACAGAACCTTCTGCACCAGAGTGTTCTTCTGCCCTTAAAGGTCCCAAAAAGTCAAGTTTGAGCATATTTTTTTTCGGGGTCCGAAATGGAAAAAAAGTCATATGTTAGCATGTGATTATTTTCAAGATCTGACCTGAGGCAAAAATGTCTATAACTTTTTTTTCAGGTGAAATATGACAAAACCTTCTGCACCAGAGGGTTCTCCTTCCTGTAAAGATCCTAAAAAGTCAAGTTTTGGCACATTTTTTTCGAGTTTCGAAATGGGAAAAAAGTCATATGTTAGCATGTGGTTATTTTCAAGATCTGACCAGAGGGAAAAATGCGTATAACTTAATTTTTCAGGTGAAATATAACAGAACCTTCTGCACCAGAGTGTTCTCCTGCCCTTAAAGGTCCCAAAAAGTCAAGTTTGAGCATATTTTTTTTCGGGGTCCGAAATAGAAAAAAAGTCATATGTTAGCATGTGATTATTTTCAAGATCTGACCTGAGGCAAAAATGTCTATAACTTAATTTTTAGGTGAAATATAACAGAACCTTCTGCACCAGAGTGTTCTCCTGCCCTTAAAGGTCCCAAAAAGTCAAGTTTTGGCAAATTTTTTTTCGGGGTCCGAAATGGGAAAAAAGTCATATGTTAGCATGTGGTTTCTTTCAAATATCTGACCTGAGGGAAAAATGCATATAACTTTTTTTTCAGGTGAAATATGACCAAACCTTCTGCACCAGAGTGTTCTCTTGTCTGCAAAGATCCCAAAAAGTCAAGTTTGAGCATATTTTTTCCGGAGTTCGAAATGGGAAAAAAGTCATATGTTAGCATGTGGTTTCTTTCAAAAATCTGAGCTGAGGGAAAAATGTCTATAACTCATTTTTTAGGTGAAATATAAAAAAACCTTCTGCACCAGAGGGTTCTTCTGCCCTTAAAGGTCCCAAAAAGTCAAGTTTGAGCATATTTTTTTTCGGGGTCCGAAATGGAAAAAAAGTCATATGTTAGCATGTGGTTTCTTTCAAAAATCTGACCTGAGGGAAAAATGTCTATAACTTTTTTTTCAGGTGAAATTTGACCAAACCTTCTGCACCAGAGTGTTCTCTGCCTGTAAAGATCCCAAAAAGTCAAGTTTGGCACATTTTTTTTCGGAGTCCGAAATTGGAAAAAAGTCATATGTTAGCATGTGGTTTCTTTCAAAAATCTGATCTGAGGGAAAAATCTATATAACTCATTTTTTTGGTGAAATAAAACAGAACCTTCTGCACCAGAGGGTTCTCCTGCCTGTAAAGATCCCAAAAAGTCAAGTTTTGGCAAATTTTTTTTCGGGGTCCGAAATGGGAAAAAAGTCATATGTTAGCATGTGGTTTCTTTCAAAAATCTGACCTGAGGGAAAAACGCATATAACTTTTTTTTAGGTGAAATATGACCAAACCTTCTGCACCAGAGTGTTGTCCTGCCTGTAAAGATCCCAAAAAGTCAAGTTACGGCACATTTTTTTTCGGGGTCCGAAATGGGAAAAAAGTCATATGTTAGCATGTGGTTTTTCCTTCAAGATCTGACCTGAGGGAAAAATACATATATTTTTTTTTCAGGTGAAATATGACCAAATCTTCTGCACCAGAGTGTTCTCCTGCCTGTAAAGATCCCAAAAAGTCAAGTTATGGCAAATTTTTTTCGGGGTCCAAAATGGGAAAAAAGTCATATGTTAGCATGTGGTTTTTCTTCAAGATCTGACCTGAGGGAAAAATACATATATTTTTTTTTCAGGTGAAATATGACAAAACCTTCTGCACCAGAGGGTTCTCCTTCCTGTAAAGATCCCAAAAAGTCAAGTTTTGGCACATTTTTTTTCGAGTTCCGAAATGGGAAAAAAGTCATATGTTAGCATGTGGTTATTTTCAAGATCTGACCAGAGGGACAAATGTTTATAACTTATTTTTCAGGTGAAATAAAACAGAACCTTCTGCACCAGAGTGTTCTTCTGCCCTTAAAGGTCCCAAAAAGTCAAGTTTGAGCGTATTTTTTTTCGGGGTCCGAAATAGAAAAAAAGTCATATGTTAGCATGTGATTATTTTCAAGATCTGACCTGAGGCAAAAATGTCTATAACTTAATTTTTAGGTGAAATATAACAGAACCTTCTGCACCAGAGTGTTCTCCTGCCTGTAAAGGTCCCAAAAAGTCAAGTTTTGGCAATTTTTTTTTCGGGGTCCGAAATGGAAAAAAAGTCATATGTTAGCATGTGGTTTCTTTCAAAAATCTGACCTGAGGGAAAAATGCATATAACTTTTTTTTCAGGTGAAATATGACCAAACCTTCTGCACCAGAGTGCTCTCCTGCCTGTAAAGATCCCAAAAAGTCAAGTATCGGCACATTTTTTTCGGGGTCCGAAATGGGAAAAAAGTCATATGTTAGCGTGTGGTTTTTTCTTCAAGATCTGACCTGAGGGAAAAATGCGTATAACTTTTTTTTCAGGTGAAATATGACCAAACCTTCTGCACCAGAGTGTTCTCCTTCCTCTACAGATCCTAAAAAGTCAAGTTTTGGCACATTTATCTCGGGGTCCGAAATGGAAAAAAAGTCATATGTTAGCATGTGGTTATTTTCAAGATCTGACCTGAGGCCAAAATGTCTATAACTCATTTTTTAGGTGAAATATAAAAAAACCTTCTGCACCAGAGTGTTCTCCTTCCTGTAAAGATCCCAAAAAGTCAAGTTTTGGCACATTTTTTTTCGGGGCCCGAAATGGGAAAAAAGTCATATGTTAGCATGTGGTTTCTTTCAAAAATCTGACCTGAGGGAAAAATGCATATTACTTTTTTTTCAGGTGAAATATGACCAAACCTTCTGCACCAGAGTGTTCTCCTGCCTGTTAAGGTCCCAAAAAGTCAAGTTTTGGCACATTTTTTTTCGGAGTCCGAAATGGGAAAAAAGTCATATGTTAGCATGTGGTTTCTTTCAAAAATCTGACCTGAGGGAAAAATCTATATAACTCATTTTTTAGGTGAAATAAAACAAAACCTTCTGCACCAGAGGGTTCTACTTCCTGTAAAAATCCCAAAAAGTCAAGGTTTGGCAAATTTTTTTTCGGGGTCCAAAATGGGAAAAAGTCATATGTTAGCATGTGGTTATTTTCAAGATCTGACCTGAGGCAAAAATGT